>CM053787.1:28275000-28845000 GCA_028749045.1 Cupressus sempervirens
CTAATGGAGAGGTTTTTCTCTTAGTATAAAAATCCCAAAACAGAGAATAAAAATATATCTCCTCCCCTCATTTGAAATCTAATTTACCAAAGTGATTCAAGGCATTCAATAAAAGAATCAACATCTCAAGTTGTCTTCAAGTTATTCAAGTTGTGCAATTATGGATTTGGATTCAAGATTTAAGGCAAACACCTAATTCAAGGTCTCCAAGTCTCCATTTCTTCAAGATAAATTTAATTAAAGGAAATCTTATTTATTTGATGTTATTTTCTCTACCATGATTTCCGAGTAGAGTAATTCTCAATCAAGAAGATCCACGCATCCCTTATTATAATCTCTCCCTCTTTATGTGGTTATCAAGCATATCTACATTCTAGATCTAGGATTAGAAATCATAGTTCCCTGAAATTGTGAAGGCGTAATTGATTCTACACTTCATTCTAAGATCATCTATTTGGATTCCAAACATATTTCAAGAATCTTCGTGGATTTGAGTGATTACTACATATGTTCATGGGGAATTCATGCAAGGTGAATCAATAATTTACCTTTTCTTTGCACTACTTTCCTTAATGAAATATTAATTCAATTTCAAGGTTAACTCCTAAATAGGTATTTGACCAAGGAAAACCCCTTCCCACAACATTGAAGATGTGGGAGACATCATTGATGACATTCGTCTTCTCTTTTTTGAGGAGACTTCTTCTTCACTTGTTGTGAGGGAGTACTCTAACCCTCAACCACTTGATCTTTCTTTCGAGACTGACATGATTGTGGACACTTCTTTACAACAGATGGAGAAGGACTCTTTTACTTTAGAGGAGACATATCCATCTTTGGAGATTGTCTTCCAGTTTTCTCAAACATCATATCTTCCAAAGATTCTTCCTCCTAGTTGGGAAGGATTCTATATTACACCTATGGCGCCACTTCTTCCTACATGGAGGAACTTCATTCAACTTTCATGGTGCAGCTTATTTATTCATCAAGGAGCTTCTTTCATGGGTGTGCATTCATCATTGAGGGGAGATGACGTTGCTTCTCTTCCCATATCTTCCTATCAGGATGCTTTATTGTCTTTGGAGGTTGATTCACTTTCATACATGGACATGTTACCTTGTTTTCCATCTTCTTTTGGGCATTCACTAGATTGGCTTGTGGCATCTACATTCATCAAAGACTTGTCAACATATGAGCAGACTTCAGAGGCAACATCCACAACATACTACATATGGATCCCTCTTCCATCTTCCTATACACAGTGGGAAGCATATTTTTACCTACACTTGGTGTATCTTCTTCCTAAAGGGAGAAATGTTGTTTGTTGACATTGAACTCTCTTTTGTCTTCAAGCACTAATCATCAGGACATCCGTCACTAAGGGGGGGATTTCATGGAGGGATTCTTTATTGTATATGCATGATGTATGTCATAATGGGGGGGTCTTCACTACTCCATCCATTCATGCATCTTTCTTTATTGTACTTATCTCTTTTTTGGGGGGAGGGTTTTCCCCATGAGGTTTTCCCTTTTTTTCTATTTTCAGAGAAATTGCATTTCATTGCATTTGTACATGGGTACCTAACATGGCCTAGTAGTTGGGACCCATTCATGAATTTTCATCATAGCTTTTGTGAGCTTAAGTGCATTCCCCTAAGTTGCACTTAAGGGGGGGTGTTAGTGTAAATAATTAATTATTATTACACTTTACTTAAGTTTACTTAGGTTAATGCATTATTTTTTTATTTATTAGTTAGACACCTAGGATTATGCATACTCATAAGAGTTTTCTTGTTGACAACATAGGAGTAAGCAACTCATTTTAGCACATGGTGTCTACAACATAGGAGTTTGCATAATCAACTGAGTTGTCATCTAGATAACATAGTTGTTCGCACTCTAAATAAGAACATGGTGTCTACAACATCTTTTTATGTGACACACCTATGTAAGCTTGTCCTCTCATCATCGCACTAACTTTTATGCTAAGTGAAGGATAATCCACTCTTGGTGGACATGTGCTTAGTTGTGAGGTTTATCATTTTGCTAACTCCTAGTCATTCTAGAGACCTTTATATATAGGCACTTCTAGTGTGTATGTGTGTGATATACATGAAGAAATCATCGATCATTGAATTATTCTCATACTATTATTATGATAATACATCATTTGGTCCATATTGTGCTTGTTCTTGAGCTTCTTGATCTTAGAGTCATTTTTCCCTAAGACACATTCTTACATGGTATCAAAGCTATATCAAATTCTTACATGGTATCAGAGCTATACCAAATTCTTACACTCTCAACCATCCACATTGACTTAATTTGTATAGGTCCACACAATTCAATTTCCTCAACTTGATGTATGAGGTAGTGTTCTTGAGCATTGAAAAAATTTGAAAGTAGGCATGTTTGCATTTCACACATAAGTTGTGGAGTTTTTCTCTTCCAATATTTTATATATTTTTTATCAATTTCTTTAGATGATAACCACCTAAAATAGATTCAACACACAAAAATATATAAATGATATTTTAAATAAAATTATATAATAGATTACATAAAAAGTAAAACAAGTCATAAATATAATATATGTGCAACAAATCAAAGAAATAACACTTCTAACCTCATGTATTTTCTAAGATCATATATAACTTATTTAACACTATTGTCAAACTGGTGTGGAAGGGATAGAAGTAGGATGTACTGCAATCATTAAAAAATGGTCATTTCAATATATTATGAAATAATACAATAGATAGTACATACAATTTTATAAATATATTGTAAATAGAGAACATGACTTACCTTGACTAAGGTATGCCAATCATGTGTTTTTAACCCTAGCCCAAAATCACCTTTCTTTGATATAAGAGTGCTTATATTTGCAGCAATTCTTATGAATTTTTTTATTTTTTTTATGACTTCTTTTAATGCATCACTTTGTTGCTCCATTAATAACCAAGGAAGGACACTCATATTTATGTGGTATCCATTGATATTTTATTCAATGAAATCTTTCAGTGCATGATTGGATTCATGAATTTCATAACAAATTTTGCTAATTTGTTCTCTATCATGTCTTCCATCCAATGTTTTCCATAGTGTCTCTATTAAATTCTTTCCAATATGCATAGCATCAAACAAATGCACAATTGGAAGATTCTTGTAGTACAATAACCTACTAAATAGAGTAGGATAACTTTCTATTCCTATAGAAAGTTGGTCATTGATGCCTTGACGACCTTCAAAAGTATCAATTATATCATTACTAAATAAAATAAAATATCAAAAAATATATTTCAAACTTCAGACCACAAACTGGACATTACCTTGACAATTTAGTCGATCGTATTCCAACTTCCATAGATGAGGTGTCATTCTTTATGGCCTTGATGTTGTCTCTTCTATCCCATTAAAAAGATTTTTTTCAGTAATTCAATACTTATGATTACTATGGAGAAAGTGTTTAAACTCATCGAACACCTACTTTCCTAAACTTCTTGAATGACGAGATTTCATCTTTGGACCACAAACTGGATATGTGAATTTTTTCTTTGTCTAAATACCTAAAAGATCATGTACAATTGGATCATGCAAAATTTGTAGGAGTTGATGAAATCCAACTTCACAGCTCACCAAGATCACCTACATGCAAATAACTTGTCAAAGGGAAACCAAGGAAGGAAAAGGTGGAGCTTGGAAAAACCTTAAATGGACTTGAGAGAGAACATATTGCAAAATAATGAAAATGTATTTACAATGAATGAGTTGAGAAAAAATAATGAGAGAGCCCAAATATAAAGGCCTCATGGAAGCTTGTAGAAGAAGCTGAAAAGTGGTAAAAGATAAAGTTGACAACTAAGAATCCACAAAAAGGTGGAACATGCTAGAAGGGAACAAACTTCCATGTTGTCAACAACTCATCACTACAACTATTAACAACTAAATATTAAATAAATGCATTAACCTAAGTAAGCTTAAGTAAATAGAATAAATAATAAATAAATAATTATTTACTCTAACACCCCCCACCCTTAAGTGCAACTTAGGGGAATTCCTTAAGCTCACAAAACTAAGATGAAAATGCATAATGGGTTCTGGCAATGAGGCCATGATAGGTACCCATGTACAATGCAAAGAGATGCAACCTCTGAAAATGGGGAAAGAGAGAAAACCACATGGGAAAAAACCTCCCCCAAAAAGAGGTAAGAATCTAGTGAAGGACTAAAGAAGCCTCCAACTAGAGGAATGTCCCCTAAAATAGGAACAAAGAGTGATCATGAAGAGCATCATTGAAGCATGAAGAAGCTGCAAATTTTGTCATCAAAAAGAAACTGCTCATCTAAAGAACCTCCATGGAAGAAGAAGACACAAACTGAGCATGTTTATATGGTAGAAGATCCATCTCACCGAAATGCATAGGTAGCTAGCCACTGCAATCGCCTTGTATATAGGATCAACCACTGAATACATAGCTCACACTAACAAACCATCGAACCACAAAAGCATTGGAATATTAGAATAACCCCCCCTTAATGCAAACAGGGTGAGATGACATGCAACTGAGAAGGTGGGCCAATATCCTCTATAGGCAAAACCAAGAATGATGAGAGAGGGGAAGAGGTACAAACACTTATAAAGACACGGTCACACCGACACTACATGGAAAAAAAAAGGAAGAAGGCCAAAAATAGCAAACAACTATTGAAATGTCCCTTTTCTGATTTTTTATGATATTTCCAACCTTTAATCAGATCTTTAAGATCAAACAACTGATATCACAAAGATCCACCAAATTTCTTAAGAAACCCCAAATCGGGTATGTCGAAAATAGTGCCAAAAAGCTTCACAGCTTCACCTGTTATTAATAAATCTAAAAGTAGACATTTTTACAGAAATTTGAGCAGCATAACAGCCTATAAAATGTCATTTCCAGATATATATAGCCTTTACAAAATAGCTCACAAATGTAGGACAAAAACTATGCTCATCGGGCTCCCGAAATTAACACAAAAATGCCCGAAAACACCACAAAAACACTAATAAACTATCTCAGAAGTTTAATCAGGTCCCAATACATATATTCAGCTCTATTTTAACAACTTAAAGTCTAAAATACAGCAGCAACCAAAACTGATATGAAATGCTCAACTGAAAACACCAAACTCATGCAAAAAACCACACCCAAAAACCCACAAATCTACACTGTTCAGCACAAAGGAAAACTCTGTATGAGCATGCACATGGAATGGCTTCAAACTCCCGTCCTTAGCCTTCCTAGAAACCTACAAACTCCCGTTCTTGGGTCTCCCTGGAAACCTGCGAACTCTCGTTCTTGGGTCTCCTTCTCCACAGGTTTGGCAGCCTCTGAAGAATAACAAAGAATGAGCAAAAATCAAGTTCTGGAATGAGCCCAAAATGCCTCCAAACTCCTTAAAAGAGGGCATAACTGTAACTCATGTCCAAGAGAGGTTAATGAAACTTATTTTAATAATAATTTTCATTTATTAGTCCAACGGTTTCCAAAGATTAACCCCCTTTTTCTGAAACTTCACTTTCTTGAGCCTGCCTGCCTTAGCAAAGATTTTCTTTTTTAATTATTTGAAAAGGGGACATGACAAGTCCTCCCCTCCCAATCATTGCTTGTCCTCAAACAATGGTTGAACAATAAACCAATCAATCCACCTGGATCCCAAATGTAGTCATGAACTATACTACTACCAATTAACACAGGCTCCTGCAATATCCTCTGCAATATGACCAAGAGGAATCCATAATCAAATTGACAATTATAGCTCAACCAAACTCCGAAATCACCACTACCACAATCAAAAACCCATGAGGCACAAACTCTTAGAACATCAGAACCCAAGTAAAGTGGACAAATCAAACTACCAACACAGTAAATACCATCAATGCATCCCACTGGCCTATATGGAATGTACAATCCAACTCTGCAACAATGGTGAACCCTCTCGAATGAAACTGTACCAAGTATGGAGAATCCACACACTGTACAACTCCTGCAGTCAACACAACTCTGCAAATCATCGGCCACTATCTCATAACCATAACTCCCATACACTGTTGATGGTGAAAAGACATTACAAGATAAAGAGTAAGAAATGGAATCCAAACCAAATTTGTCTCCCATCAACTCCTTAGCACAAGGATCAAATGCTAACTGATGTACATACCCTGCAATATAATGTTGATAAAAAAAACCAACCTCAATCAACAGCTCACCATGAAGAAGTGATACAACCCACTGTGACTGATCACCAGCTAAGTCAAGAGATGTCATAGCCAAAGGAGTAGAATCAATAACAAAACCTGCTAAAGCATCACTCCAAAACTCCTGCTCTAAGTCATGTATTATCAACCTGTCAATTGAAGGACCTATCACCATGTCATGCCCATCACAACTCTCATCCTGAGGCATCAAACTATCCCATAACTGATGATAAGCACTAGGAACCAAAGTACATCTCTGTATCATCATCTCATCAACATGGTCATCAAAGGTAGATAGATGAGCATACCTCACAGTGTAATGCCGATAGAATGCACCAATCTTAGTCAGTGGCTCAGACTGCAATCCAGATGTAACTAACTGCAATCGATCATTAACCAAGTTGAAACTAACTACTACCTCTGAAGACATTGCGAAGGGAGTAGTATTACTAGTAGGAACCATGCCAACTATCAACTCACCAACCTCACACATGGTCTTTGATACAACATCTCTAGTCTTCGTGCCATTAGTACTAGAGGTCACCACCATGTTAGGCACACCACAAAAATCTGCTACAGCACCCAACTCAATTGAACCTGACTCTAGTGGGAATGAACCTGATATGCCAATGTTAGTATCAAGGATGGATGCATCCCCATCTCCACTGTCTCTAACAATCTCGGCCATGGACATCCTCGGATCACCAAACACCACAGCTTGTGATTGTATAGAATTAGGTAAAGACTGTAGTCGCTCTAACTCCATGGTCACCTTAGCCAAATGAAACTGTGACTCCTTGAGAGCCAACTGTGTACTCTCAAGAATCTCAGAAGTCACCTCAAGCTGCTCAGTAAGCTCACTCACCTCATCTTCCTTGGCCAACAATGCATCATATGTTGTACTGCCCCACTCCATAAGATAATCTCTGTCGGCTACCAACTGCATATAATTTTGTCTCAAAATCTGAATAGCCTCCCATAAAGAGTGGATCTCTGTCAAGGAAAGATAACTTCCTCCCTGCTCATCACTAGTAGGAGAACCCCATCCATAAACTGTTAACAACTGGCGAGCAGCATCGAAATGTTGGCAAGTGATAGCAATGTCTTGGTCACTAACTCTCAACTGATTAGACACATGATGGCACTGGCTTGACTGTCTCCTACAAACCTCCTCTGATGCACTATCTGAAGGAGTGTCCTCAAAGTTACTAGTCTCTAGAGTATTACCATCCATATCCTGTGAATCAAATCTAAAGCTCATATCAACATATGGAGTATCAAAAACATTAGCATTGCTATCCAACTCCTTTGTACCCAAGGAAACTAAGTCTTCAAAACTGCCCACTGCATCCTCCTGGATGTCATCAATGCCAATATGATCCTGGGACTCATCTATACACACTGCCAAATATGAAATATCATCAACACATTCCAGCAAGTATGGTTGACTGGATATATGAACAAAGCCCAACATTGGTGTATAAAAACTAATACCAACATCAAACAAGATACTGGCACAAGAAAATACAACACCATGTAATCTGCTAATCAAATCCATGATAGCACCCAAACAAACACTGCTACCAAAAAGTGTTAAAGATCTCCAGTCAACTGAATCCCAAATGCCAATATAATAATCTCGAGTCCATATCCGTAAACTAGAATCAACTGGTAACTCAAGCAAACTACTCACCTAAGTAATATGACCAATACCAACTAACTCCACATACCTGTCATGATGAGATAATGAAGTCACAATACTATCTTGGTTCACCTTCAGCTGGCTGGACAAATCATGTGAAGTACTACCAGCCTCAACCTCATGTGATGAAGCATCTAACTGTGCCTGGTACTCTTTCTCAGCAAAGTCATGAATGCTCAATGTCTGCTCATCTCTACCAGGTATCTCACCATCCTGCACAACAACATCCTCATAATCATCATCTGAACCCACTACACTGTAGTCACTGCCTGTTGTAACTATACCATCTTGAATACCTGTGGCATCACCCTTTGACGACCTGTAAACAATTGTCTCAATTTGAGTATCAAGTTGACTGTTACTATCAATCTGTGTGATATCCTTTCCCACCACCTCCTGTGGCAGAGTAGAATCTGAGACCTCTACCTGGCTATCAGCTAGTTTCTCAAACTCCTCATGCAAGTTCTTGGGAATTGTGTCATCTGTCCTGTGAGAAAATCTGCCAAATAGAAATCCAGTCAACTTATCCACCTTAGCTGGGTCAGATAACATGTCATTTATACGGTGGTGCTCAACCAACTGTTTAGACATGTCATGGCTTATTTTCATAAGTTTATCTCGAATGTCTAAATAACCATCCTTTCTACTATTTTGACTCTGGCTATCAATTGTCCAAGATTGTTCCCTCTGAGACTCTGTACTATACCTGTCCATTCTGGATAAAGTAGAGTGTAACCCCAATAGGATATAACTTCTTCAAGCACCAAGAACTAACGTGCAAATGATTAGAAGTAGCATGCAACCATAGATTTGGACATGCAACTGATTAGAAGCAACATGCAACCACCAAATTATGACATGCAAGATCTAGGTAGTTGTCAAAACTGACATGCAAGATCTGGGTAGTTGTCAAAATTGACATGCAAACTTCTACAACCACCAAATTCACCAAGAACTAACATGCAAATGATTAGAAGTAGCATGAAACCATAGATTTGGACATGAAACTCATTAGAAGCAACATGCAACCACCAAATTATGACATGCAAGATCTGGGTAGTTGTCAAAACTGACATGCAAGATCTGGGTACTTGTCAAAACTGAAATGCAAACTTCTACAACCACCAAATTCACCAAGAACTACCATGAAAATGATTAGAAGTAGAATGTAACCATAAATTTTAACATGCATCTGATTAGAAGAAACATGCAACCATAAATTATGACATGCAAAATCTGGGTAGTTGTCAAAACTGACATGCAAGATCTGGGTAGTTGTCAAAACTGACCTGCAACTTCTACAAACCCTCAGGCTGGCAAGATCATGGATCTGATACAACTGAAATGTCCCTTTTCTGATTTTGTATGATATTTCCAACCTTTAATCAGATCTTTAAGATCAAACAACTGATATCACAAAGATCCACCAAATTTCTTAAGAAACCCCAAATCGGGTATGTCGAAAATAGTGCCAAAAAGCTTCACAGCTTCACCTGTTATTAATAAATCTGAAAGTAGATATTTTTACAAAAATTTGAGCAGCATAACAGCCTATAAAATTTCATTTCCAGATCTATATAGCCTTTACAAAATAGCTCACAAATGTAGGACAAAAACTATGCTCATCGGGCTCCCGAAATTAACACAAAAATGCCCGGAAACACCACAAAAACACTAATAAACTATCTCAAAAGTTTAATCACGTCCCAATACATATATTCAGCTCTATTTTAACAGCTTAAAGTCTGAAATACAACAGCAACCAAAACTGATATGAAATGCTCAACTGAAAACACCAAACTCATGCAAAAAACCACACCCAAAAACCCACAAATCTACACTGTTCAACACAAAGGCAAACTCTGTATGAGCATGCACATGGAATGGCTTCAAACTCCCATCCTTAGCCTTCCTAGAAACCTGCAAACTCCCATTCTTGGGTCTCCCTAGAAACTTGCGAACTCCCGTTCTTGGGTATCCTTCTCCACAGGTTTGGCAGCCTCTGAAGAATAACAAAGAATGAGCAAAAATCAAGTTCTGGAATGAGCCCAAAATGCCTCCAAACCCCTTAAAAGAGGGCATAACTGTAACTCACATCCAAGAGAGGTTAATGAAACTTATTTTAATAATAATTTTCATTTATTAGTCCAACGGTTTCCAAAGATTAACCCCCTTTTTCCGAAACTTCACTTTCTTGGGCCTGCCTGCCTTAGCAAAGATTTTCTTTTTTAATTATTTGAAAAGGGGACATGACAACTATCCCCCCATGGTGCTTTATAAAAATAGTGCAAGTACAACTATCTCAAAACAATGTTCATGAACCCGAAATGCAAGAGTGGCACTTTATCTCAGTGTGTATACATAAGAGTGCTTACAAATGATGTCTACAATGATTAGAAAAGGAAAAAAGCTGATACAATAGAGAGTACAACTCAAAACAAAAGATTTCATATCATGAAAATGATCCTCGGACCTATAACACCTAAGATATCCACCATAGAGAAAAAATGACAAAAACTTGATAGAAAGAGCATGAACCAGAATCTAAGGCAAAGAATAGCATTTCTAAAAAGATGACAAAACCAACTTTCCAGAAATATAACATTTTGAAAAAATGGACATGGGATACAAAAGATATGCATGCTAGAGTCAAAAGCATAACTTTAGAATTCAACTATAAAATGGGCAAAAAAACTGCATCAAAACTTGAAAATACCTATTCCAATGTCTTCGCCTTGGAACTAGCTTTCTGAGACTTCTTTTAGATCAGAAAAATACCTCTGTATGCTCAAGTTATGGCCAAAAAATTGATCGTAGGTCAAAAAGGACCCTAGAGAGGTGCAAGAGGGCTGATGATGTAGTGCTGATGTCAGCATTTTACTAGAAAAAATTTGATGGCCCAAGAGCCATCGCAGCAAAAAAATATGCCATGTGGCAATGCCACATGGACACCACGTGGTAGGTCGTTGAGGTGGCGAGTGACATGGTAGGGGCCATGTGGCACCCACAAGTTGGTACAAACTGTGCAGAAATGATGACGTAGTGTCCACATGAGGGTTGACTATAATGGTTGCAGAGGGGCAGCGCGTAGGTGGAAAACACTGTCTGAGTGGAGCAAATAGTCGTAGAGTCAGTGGAGGTGAGTGGTGGACGGCCCTGGGGTGGCCTGCTGCGAGTGGCGCATTGGCGAGGCCATGGTGGCAAGATGGTGGCCGCTCGACGATGTGTTAGTGGCACTGTGATAAACAATTTTTTTATTTTTTTTGCTCTGTTCATCCATATGGCTGCCTATAGGGGGCCAAAAAAAAATTTCTAGATGCTTAGAAGCCAAAATAAAAATAATAATAATATGAGTTATGATTGTAAACGACCTTCTAGATCCAATGACAACGTCTGTTTGGGCCCAAAATGCTCTGAAAAACCACTCTTCCCCTAGATTGAAGAAAAAAAAAATAAACAAACTAGGGTTTGTGTCTCTAAATCATGGCTTCAAAAAAATTTCTGCCAAGAAGCAGCATGGAGGCTCTGATACCATGTAGTAGTTGAAATAACCTGTCGAAGGGAAACCAAGGAAGGAAGAGGTGGAGCTTGGAAATACCTTAAACGGACTTGAGAGAGAACATATTGCAAAACAATGAAAAATGTATTTACAATGAATGAGTTGAAAAAATACAATAAGAGAGCCTGAATATAAAGGCCTTATGGAAGCTTGTAAAACAAGCTGAAAAGTGGTAGAAGATAAGGTTGACAACTAAGCATCCATAAAAACGTGGAACATGCTAGAAGGGAACAAACTCCCATATTGTCAACAACTCATCACTACAACTATTAACAACTAAATATTAAATAAATGTATTAACCTAAGTAAGCTTAAGTAAATAGAATAATTAATTAATAATTAATTATTTACTCTAACAAAATTATCATGTGTAACTTAAGCATACAAAAATAATGTGTAAGTACTATAATAGACCAAAAATATGTGACCTTAACAATATAACATACCACAAAAATAAGTTAGCCCAGGGGCATCATGTCCATACAAGCATTGCATGGAATTGAAATTGTCTTTGTCTTATTGGTCTAGAGATGTCATACATAGTGACCCCATTCCATAACTTCAACAACTCATCAATAAGGGGCTAAATATACACGTTTATGTCTTTAACTTAGTACTTACGTAATAATTGAATGAATAGAAACATTACATAATTGTTATGACCATTTTCATGTACTATTTATAAATTAATTAGATAACTATTAAATGAAAAAAAAACTGGCACAATTATTGACAAAATTATGTGCTCCCTCTTTATGGACATCCAAGGAGGAATGTTATTGTTAATAACAAAAACATGACACACTAACTAAATAAATCTCATATCTCCAAATGGGTTGACACTATCCGCTGCTAATGAAAGCTTGAGATTACAAGGTTCTTCTTTAAAGTGTGGCCATGTTTCTTCTATCTCTTTAAATGCTAAACTATTTGGTCGCCGAAGAAATTAGGCAGGATTGTGCAGTTGCCTTGAGACGGGCCAAACCTCCCAGACGTAACATCCCAAAAATTGAGTTTCTTTCATTCAAGAGTCTTTTGCGTCACAATGACCTTGTCATCACCAAAGCAGACAAAGGCAACGCCACTGTCATTTTGAATAAGCAAGACTATGTTACCAAGATGTGTGACCTTCTTGCTGATTCTAGTAGCTACAAAACCTTGTCTCGTAACCCTTGTGCAAAAATCCTTAAAACTATCAAATCCTGTGTCATGGCCTCATCCTTTGATGATCACATCAAGAAAAGGTTAGTCCCTTCTAGAGAAGTCACTCCTCGCATATATGGGGTCCCAAAAATTCACAAGGACGATATTCCTTTGAGACCAATTGTGGACACTATTGGCTCCCCCACATACCCTTTAGCTTCCTATCTTGCCAAACTAATCTCTCCCTTAGTGGGACAGTCTGATTCCTTTGTCAAGGACTCAACCCACTTTGTCCAATTCATCAAGGGTGCACATCTAGATAACAATGATGTCTTGGTGAGTTTTGATGTTGTCTCTCTCTTCACAAAGGTCCCAATCCCTGATTCAATCGAAATTGTGAAGCATAAGACCAATGTGGAGATTGCTAGTTTGGTCGAGTTATGCCTCAAGTCAACTTTCTTCTCCTTCGAGGGGGTCATCTACGAGCAAGTTGATGGTGTAGCCATGGGTTCCCCTCTCTCCCCTGTAATTGCCAATCTTTATATGGAACATTTTGAAGAGTTAGCCCTCTGTTCTTTCCCTCTTAAGCCTAGGTGGTGGAAGTGATATGTTGATGATACTAACATGTGTTGGCCCCATGGCATGGATAAATTAGAGGAGTTCCACCAACACATCAACAACATAGCGCCTTGTATCTCCTTTACCAAAGAGGTGGAATCTAAAAATCAGTTGCCATTCCTTGATGTTCTTCTCATCAAGAAACCTGATGGTACCCTTGGTCGTCAAGTGTTTAGAAAGGCCATGCACACAGACTCATACATCCACTCTTCCTCCCACCACCATCCCAACCAAAAATTTGGCATTCTTAAGACTCTTGCTCTGAGAGCATATAGAATTTGTGATGAGGACCACTTAAGCCTTGAACTCAACCACCTTCGACAAGTCTTTACGCTTAATGGTTACTCTCATAGACATATATCCAGAGCTTTCAACCAAGTCCAGTCCCTCCACCTTTCCTCGTGTGATACCAAAACCTCCCCTCGCCCTCCCAGTATGTTTGCCTCTCTCCCCTTTGTGGAAGGCATTTCGCAAAAAATCTCCAAGATCTTGACCAAAAAAGGTTTGCAAATAGCTTTCAAACCCTTATCCAAGCTTAGAAACCTTGTCCCGCCTTCAAAAGACTCTAGAGAGGCGTATTCTAACTCAGGAGTCTACAAAGTAGTTTGCTCTTGTGGGACACCGTATATTGGTGAAACGGGTCGCTCTTTCCATACTAGGATCAAAGAGCACGTTGCAGACATTAGGCATGATAGGGTTTGCAAATCAGCCTTAGATGAGCATTATTTCTCTACCAAGCATCACATCTATTTGGAAAATACGCAAATCCTAGCCAATGAGGACAACTATTTCAAAAGGAAGCTTAAAGAAGCCATTGAAATCAACAACCACCCCATCAACCTTAACCGTGATGATGGTTGGACCCTCAACCCCTCGTGGCAGCCAATGTTAACCTCTAGGTGCAGAGACCATCATTGCGAGTAGTAACCTCTCTCCTCCCACTCTCTCCCATCTTGTTTGGTCGCTCTTGCTCCACCGGTTAGGTTTCCTTCTTTCCCTCGGTTGCCTCTTTTCTTTGTTTTTAGTAGCTTGCCTCCTTGCTTCTAGGGTTAGATTGCTATTGTGGGTGTGTGTTGGTGTGTGTGTACGTGTGTTAAATTCAACACATGCACACACAAACACTGGTCATTCAGCTGGTGCTTTGGTGTTAGTTTTTTGGTTGGGTTTTTAAATATTTGTATGTTTAGTTTGACATTTGTGCAATCCATTATTTTTATTAACAAATTCTTTTATAACGTGTGTGTGTGCATCGGTATATATATATACTTACATATTTTTATTTTTATTTTTCATTTTTCATTAGTTATTTTTTCCTCGTATTAGGTGTATATATTCTTTATATTTTTTCATAATTTACTCGTTTATGTGTATGTATCTAGTTGATGCACTATTTGCATAGTTATATATAAATATAAATAATACTATATATATATTTGTTTGTTTACATCTATATAGATTTTTTTTTCCCTTCGTTGGTCCATATCTGCCCACATCTAATTCTCATCCATGTTTATGTATATGTGTCTATACATATATCGTGTCTAAAATAACACACACACACACGCATAACATTATATATATATATATATATCAAAAAATGATACACACATACACTCATTATATACTATATTTGCATGTGTTCTACCCAACACGTTATATTTATTCATGTTTTTGTCTTTAGACATGTTTATTCCTATTCATATTTTCAATTTCTTTATTTTATTATCATTATTTATTTGTATTTTTATTTTTATTGGTATTTTTAATTTTAATTCTAATTTTTATGTGGTTTGTTCTTAAGTTGGATGTTCATTTATATATTTATTTAGCAGTTTGTTCTTGTGGTGTTTTCTATGCTGTGTTATACGTATTTCCAACTTACTTTTTAGTAATTTATTTTCATTTTCATTCATTTCTTGACTCTTATTTTTGTTTTTTTGTTTTTTGTTCTTAGTGGGGACGTGCATTTTTTTGCCACATGCCCTACATCTGGCCATTTCATTAGTTTCCTTTTCACTTCTCTTTTACTTGCTTCCCTTGTTGATTGGGAGTCTATCACTTAGGGTCTTCTATCCTACCATCTCCCCATTTGACTTTTTTGGTGTGCGTGCAATCCCCCTCCCTTAGTCCCTATATCTTTGAGTCTGTCTACTTTTGCAACCCATTTTGTTTGACATCTCTTGCTCTCTTCATCCTGATGATGGATCACTTGGTGTGATTCGAAACGTTGATGGTTAAAAATCTTTACACAATCGAATCCAGAAATATATCAGTTTATTTGTAGGCATTCACATAATGTCATCTTGACTTATATTGTGTGCATGATAATTCATAAATTTTGCCAAGCTAGTGCACCTGAATAATTGTTGAAGATGAAGAATAACGGGAATGTACCGAAGAACCTTGTAAGACACCCTTTTTTAAATTTGATCTAACTGATATCTACTAATATGACAATCAAGGCATTCTATTACAAATTCATATTGTTTATGATATAGAATGTGATCATTGGGATATGCATGTACTGTCTAATACTTCATTCCAATTTGATTCATAATGGTAGATAATTCTCGATATGAATGAGATAGAATGTTTGATGGTGGTAACAAAAACTCACCTATCAACCTACAACAACAAATATAAATTGTTAATATAATGAATAGTAATATTATGCTAACATAGAAGATGACAAAAATGGCATACCTTAGCATACGTAAAATTGCTACATTGGACAAACCATTCATAACCTTCAAGTTCACCAACAATACTTTAGCAGAGAGAAGAGTTGTTTGAGAGCTTTCATATAGGGGCTTGTGTGCCTTCTCAAGTATAGGTATATCAAGACCATCTTCATTATCATTATACGATGCACTAGTACCATCATCATAAGCATCTCATCAGCTGCACCAATACCATCTTCTTCAATCATGTCCTTTGGCACATTATTATCTTCTTCCATGGGAGTGTTATCCTTAGCTTGGATATTCACACCTCCATGTTCCTCTAGTAGGAAATCCACATTCAGCAATCGATGAAAATCATGGCCTCTTTCTGTTGGTCTGATTTTTAGTTTACTAGAAATTTGCTAAATATTTGAAAAAATCAAGAAATTATATGACTGAACTGCCTAGGGTTTCAAAAAAAATACATTCATGTTAAACCCTAGGGCTTTTTTCTTGTTTGTATTTCGTTAGGGTTTAGGGTTTTAACCTTTTGAGAGGGATACATAAAAACCTTGTATATATTTCCATATCCCTAAGTTTCTTGGCCCTTTACCCCTTTTTATACTATCTTTCCTAAGTCGTAATTGTGCGAAACACTCCCATGTGTAGCTTCGCTACTTTTCCACTATTAATGGTTTGTGATGGTGTGATGGTGAAAGATGGTTTCATTTCATGCCAGTGCGGTCTTGCAACAGTTATGGATAATTGTGTGGTCTAATGTGTGAAGATGCAATTCAATGGATTGCATGATCATGGCAATTTCCTGATGATTACAATTTGTGGTCTGATTGAGAAATCAAAATTTATGATGGTTGTTGCGGCTTCGCAAGGAAATTCACATGGTTACACTTTATGTCATGACTGGGTGACATGGTTAATATGATAGTCTAATGCATAATGTTCACAACATCATAGGAGTTTAATGGTTACCTTAGGTTAACATTGCGACATGGCGATGGCTTAGTTCATGGCTCTGCTGGGTTCACATTGAGTTAAGGATTTTAAGTCATGATGGCGCGATCAGGGCTAAAGTGTTTCTTTCAATCGTAGGATCACATTGGGTTAATTTTGACCATGGGTTTTAGTAGCAATGGTGTGGAATACTCTGGTTCACATGGTCATTGGGATGAAGAGCTAATCTTGGGTTCAGGTTGTGGAGTTACGACTGGCCGCCATGTGGATGATATGATGATGTGGCAGTGTAGTGTTAGAATGATGTGGCATACAGACAACTCTTGTTTGGTTGTAAGTTCAGACAAGGGTCACAAATTTGTAGTTTTACCTAGGTTATAGATCAAATGAAGGATTAACGGATATTGCTATGTTAGTATGTAAAATTGCTTGATCTTTATCCATAACGAGATAACGACAGTTTTCCATGTGGCAGGTGGGGCCATTTTTAGTGGGACTTTTTGTTCGCATGGTCACACAATTTGGTTAAGCATTTATTTCTTCGACCACGGCTTGGCGAGACCGGTTAATATACTTGATCACATGGTCATGCAGCTAGTGAATAGCAACAAAGGATAGACCACGAAGTGATGGAAAGAAGGAAATGTTGTAGTCAAATGGGTTTGACCTCAGGGTGGTGAATGAAATATTAAAATATATTGCAGAAATAAAGCATGGAAAAGTTTGGCATTGAATAGATAAATGGGTTGGTGGCTCGAGTAGAGCATTCATGATCAGGATCAGATTTTACAAATAGAGAAAAGTTATGGTGAAGATCAAATAAAATCATATTTGTGGAACAACCACCAAGAAGGAAGTAAATATTTTGAAGGTAGTTGAGAATTCCATAATTAAAGGTAGAAGAGGACAAACTAAATCAAGTTGATGACTCTTGTGGCAAGTTCCATCATGTTGATTCAACAGTCTTTGTCCTAGTTTCATCTTGATACAAAGAATGTTTTTTAATGCAATATCATTTTGATATCTCTACATGCATTTTCCAGTTAGATTATGACATATGTCTCCTCATTAGTGGCTTGTTGCAATCCTTCTCTATATAAGGATTTCCAAGATGAGGAAGAAGAGGGTTCCGATTTTACCACTGTGATACACACAAGTTGGTTTCAGTTTTCATTTCTACAACTGTGATACCGCAAGGATGGTTCCAGTTTAGTCTTGTTATTGTGACACCACCCACTTTTCAGTATTTTTCTGTTATGAATAACAATATTGTAGTTTCCTTGAAGCAAATAGTTTATATAGTCATATGTTGTGTCTTATCTAAGTTTTGTATACACTTTATATATTAGTTTCAATGAAATGAATACAAAGAACAACTGATTTCTTAGTTTCATTCTAATTCTCATCTCCTCTCTCTGTAATTTGCAATATTTTGTGGTTTAGAGATGAAGAACTTAAACCCTTTTTCATCCCCTCAAGGTTGTATGTCATGTATGTTTTGTTATTGGAACAAAGAGCCAAGTAAATGCTTGATATATTTGACAAGGTTGTTGGTTATTTGAGAAGGATATTTCATAAGTATGAGTTCTTTATGAACACTAATGTCTATTTGCAAGGTAGATAGATAGATTAGATATCTAAGTATATGAGTGTATTTAGGTATCCAAGTGTATGTTATCACTTAGTTATATCCCAATGGCTAAGGGACTAATCAGCTTGGGGAATGCATGTTTGTGTTGTTCATACCTTAATCTTGCTGATATTCAACATCATAAATCAAATATTTTCCCTTTCATGTTGAAAGAGTTAAAAGGAAGTTCCACTCACTTGTTTTATCAGATTCATGTGTCATATTATTAGCTATTTCATGTCCATGAATGTTTGCATAAACATAGAAGATTTAGGTGTTTTATCTATTATATAGATTCAGTTATATGCCTTTACACTGATACCATATAAAGAATTTGAGGTCCACCCACCTAGGCCTTGTAGAGCCTGAAGAGAAGAAGGAGATTTAATAGCCTTATAGTTGGCCATGGTGTCTGAATAGGTGCATTGACCATGGGAATCAGCTGCCCCTAGGTGTATGTGTTCTTATCACTAAGTTATTCAAAAGTTGTTAATTCAAGAGCCAACACCTTCAATATGACCATGTTGCATACAATGACTCTGGGCTATTGTGATTAGAATTCTTTGAATCTTTAATCCCTTACACTTTTTTCAAGGAAAATTACATTTATCAACTTTTCTTCAGAACTTAGACCACAATCTAGCAATTCTCTCATTATTTTGTTCTAGGCTCATATTGTCGATGTGATCTTTCTTCATAGGAAAATATATCTACAAAATTATTGGACATGTTGTACTTAATGTTTATATCTGTACATATGGTTTTGAAAGAAAAATTTGGTGTAAGTAATGTGTATATCTGCAAAAATATTGGACATGTTTTACTTAGTGTTTATATCTGCACATATGGTTTTGAAAGAAAAAGTTGGTATAATTAATGTGTATATCTACAAAAATATTGGACATGTTGTACTTAATGTTTATATCTACACATATGGTTTTGAAAGAAAGATTTGGTCACCTCACTCAAATTCACCCATATTATAATATCAACAACTTTCGTTGACATAAATTCAACAAATTTTGTTGAGCATTTCCATTACTCCTTGTTTATCATGAGTTGGGGTCATTTAATAGGGCAAGTTTGTATTCAGTGTAGAGTATGCACATATCAAAGTTGTGATTGTTTATTTCAGTAGTTCGGTATGATTCATTATGGCAGTTGTTTGTCTTTCCTTGTGTACATGTATAGCTTTGTGTTCAAAAATCTATAGTTAGATATTAACCCAAACATATTACTAATCTATTGATCAAATGTGGTGGTATCAATTTTTACATAAAATATGGACAAATTAGGTGTTTTTCCCCATGTTTTAGATAGTTTCTATCATGGAATGCATAAATGTTGTGGTGGTAATTTTGGGACAATAAATAACTCCACCTTGCATTAACCTACTCCTCAAAAATCCAGGCAATAGGAGTAAAGATTAGAGCTCTTAAGGAAAGCCTTGTCATAGAAGAATTCTATAGTGCACATGGAAGATGTGACCTTCAAAACAATAAAAGGAACATCGTCAATGTCCAAGGCTATAAATATGATGTGCAATAGGATTGTGCCCTCTAGAGGATTAATGATAAGAGATATTAACATCAAATTAGACATGACTTCCCACACAAAGTTAGAATGCATTAATCCTTTTTACATGGCTTCTGTAGATGTCTATCATATTTTGCAAATTGGATTTGGGAGCTCAAACTACTTATTGTACAAAAAATGTATATTTTACCCAAGAGATTATTCTAACTATACTAGGCATAACTATGAAGATTTCTAAAATCTTCAAAATAAATTGCTGACAAAATCAACATTAAATGTATGTCTATAATCATTTTATAGATATATTCTCTAAAGGCTTAGGTATTCCTTTCCATTTTTAAAGTTGGGTGCATAGACCAATGTCTTTGTGGCAATTCTAGCCATTATTGTATGACTAGGGAAAATTATATTTTCTAACTAGGTAATAGTTGATAATGATTATGAGTCTTATCTTCAACACCTCTTGAATCCTTAAATAGTTACACATAATAGTTCTCATTAGTTTAGCAAGATGCTTGACACCTACTTGTTTGCTAGATATCTCTCTTTTTGTTTAAATCTTATGATGGAAAGATTCTTTTACAATTTTAGCACAATGTCATGGACCACATTTTGTAATCAATTTTGTTCAAACTTCTGTGATTTCTTCATTTTCTAAATTTTCCTTGTCAGAATTGATACCATAAGACACCTTAATTTTTATCGATCTAATGGTGTTTCTCAGTTCAAGGAGAAAATGGAGATTGAGTTTTAGTTGTTTCATAGATTAACTATTCCAATTTCAGATGTTTAAACTGGAAGATACTCAAACAATAGTAGTTTGTGGGTACATGGATTTGCAAACCTAAAACAAATTCACAAGTCCTCCTATGGCTATAACTTCCATATCCAATTTAGAATCCATCATAAAGCACCTTTTCCCTAATCTAGTTGTGTCATCCCCTATTTGATTTGTTAACACAAAGACATAAATTGTATGAAAAAATAACTTATTTACTATTATTTTACTCTTGTTCATATACATGTCAAATATCTACTCACTACTACATACTACCCAACCAAAATTGATACAAGGACTTGAAGACTAGTTTTCAAAGGCAAGTGAAATAGGGGGAAGTTGATTTTTAGAATATCTTGATCTATCTTAAACTTATAAGGAATCTTAAACTTCTAGACTTGTCCAATGGTGCTCTGGCTCATACCAGATTCTACGAGTTTTAGTAAAAAAGGGGCCAAGTCCATATCAATCCCCAAAAAGGGGCCATGCAAAATAAGAGATTTGGAGAAGCCCATGCAAAAAAGGGGCTTTTGAATTGAGAAACATGTGGCTACCATACTGAAATAAAGCTGGAACAATTAAGAATGTCGCATAGCTAATTTATTATAATGTAGTGATTTATTATTTTTAGTACTAGAGATAATAGAGAATTTAAATTGATAGAATATGGTTAGATGAAAATATTTATTTATAAAAATTGCACTTTTTCATATGATAAAATATTTGACAATCTTGCATCAAATACCTTGTATGATTAGATAAATATAAGTATGAAATAATCCTAATCTTTTTAGTAAATGACAAGAGTGAAAAGGAAAACCCAAGAAGCTGCAAAACAATTCGTGAAACAATCTACATTCATTTCCTTGAGACAATAAGCAAATGATTTCATTGACAAAAACTACATTTTCTTGATCTCTTAAACTCTTTTCAATGTCTAAAGAAAATCTCTTCAATGATTTTAAATGCAAGTTTAGTTGGGATGAATAGAACCTCGCAATACCCTATATCGATGGAACATTGATGGATATATGGCAATGTTGAAAGTTCTAATTGTAGCACATTCTGGAAGAAGCATTGACAAAAAACCTGCATTTTCTTGAAATCTCTTAAACACTTTTCATTGTCCAACAAAAATCTCCTCTTCAGTGGTTTTAAAGGTGAGTTAATTTGGATTTAATTCTAACATCATCAATTCTTCTAGGATAGCAGATAGTTTGCAAAAGCATAATAGATTTCAAAAAGTCTAAAGTCTAAGAACAACATATAGCTTTCATTGATTCAAGAAAATCTAAGAGCATAGGAAAAATCTCAATGGGATGGATAGCCATTTTTTGACAGACAACATAAATGGGTAAAATTTTGTTGGCCATATTGTTTTAGGTTTCCATCTTGTAGGTTGACACCATACCCCTGCTCTTTATAATAGAGTTGGCCAATAACTTAACATTAAATTCTAATTGATCCATTTAAACAATAGCTCAATGTTATTAGTTTTCTTATCAATTCCTTTCTTCCAATCATAGATAAAAGAGGTAGTGAAGTGATTGTTTTCTCTCTACTTACATTCTTTTAAATATGAGGAAATGGGGTATTCAATTATCACCATTACCCCTGGTGTTCTTGTAGTTTATTCTTAAAGAGTAAGAAATATAATAGTTAAATATTTTAAGTTTTTTTCATTTTATTTATTTATTTAGTCATAGATCATAAAAAATTATTGGCAATATTGTTGAAGAAATTATTGCACATAATTCAGATGATCATGGAGACTAATTATCTTTGAAGTTCATAAGATTTTATCCACTCTATATAGAGGATAGACAAATGTCTAATTTTGTTATGAAAAGCTATTGGTTTCAATTGTGTTTATATTTTTAGTATCAATGTTTTAGATCATACTCTATGATCTATCATTAGGATGAAAGAGAGTAAGAATATAATGTCACATTTTTCTAGATCTCTTGCTCTTTTTCATCCTGATGATGAATCACAAAGTATGATCCAAAACATTTATGCTAAAAATGCAAACACAATGAAAACTAAAAAAAATCACAATAATTTTTAATAGATATCTTTAAAAGTTTGATGTCACAAGTTTCTTCATAGCTCTAATCATTCAGAGACTCCATGTAGTATGTACTAAGATCTTTGTAGATGAAATAAACCTTATGTACCACTTGGGTGATCTCTTTCTTTGACTCTCTATTAAAATAATTGGTGGACATTAAGAGACCAACTTAAGATTTGTAATTTTATCGGGCTAAATTATAGAGGTCTCCAATCAAGTTATATTATATTCACATGTGAAAAGCTTTAGCTAATATGGCATCTAATTCTCTGTCAAATTTGTAGTCATGGTGTGAAGCATATAAAGGAGGGGGGCAATATAATCAATTGCTTGTCAAGTTAGGCATACCTTGGGAATGTAGAGAATGTGGACTATGGGTTTCTTGCGATTACACAAGACTCCTAAAGTTTTGCCCTCAGGCTCAGAGTGCCCTTCTTTTAAGGTTTCAGTCAGTCCAAAGATTCTTTTTAAGAATAAGAGAGTTGGGTGAAGGCATTGATCACTTTATAGTTATTTGGTTGTGATTCAATTATTTGGGGGGTTTTGTGTTAAGGCAGATAGCTGATAGAATTTCTTGAAAAAATGAATCAATAAAAAAATTCTTGAAGAACTTACATTTAACTATTAACATTTACAAAGTTTTGAAGGGACATCACTAACTACTTATGTAAAGTTGTATGGCCCTCTCTCTCCCCCAAAAGAGTTGTGTTCCACATTGAAAGATATGAATTAACCCCCAAATGGGTGTGGTTGGGATTGTAGTTCCCCAAACTCCCTAGATACAAAGCGATTCACCTCATTGTTTCATATGGCCCTCTTTCCCATTTGTAAGGCAGCTTCATAGAATATAGATGGCATGGCCACTATTTAGTTAGGCTATCTATGCTAGAAAAAATAGCTTGGTCCACCCTTTTCAATCATGTGAGGCAATATAAATCTTCATTTTCACATTTTTGAAATAATTTGCTATCCAGATATTGCAATCAACAAAATTTTAGAAAGTGAATCATGGATGAATCTATTCAAATATCAACTAGGGTAGTTGTTGTCCTCAAAAACCAATATTTTCTATAGGGTTCTTGTCCAAGGACAAGAAAAATGGGCAATTTCTTAATCTCTAAGCTAGGGTTCCGAGAATAAAATGCAAAAAATTTTTTTTTTGGTAAGCTCTCCTTTTTCATGCCCCTTCAATATTTGAGATATCATATTTCATTTCCCTATCAAAATAACTTTTAATAGTTCTTCATTACTTAGCTTTACATCAAGACCCCTAGAAAGTCATTTTAAAAAATGAGTTGTAAATATTAATAAAATGATTAGTTAAATATTAGTTGTCCATAAAATGAGTGACTTTTGATGACTTATGTAATTAATTTATTATTGACTTACCACATCCCAATTAATCTATAGGAATTAAGAAAATCTAAGCATATTCGCCAATTGATCAAGCATGCAAAGGAAACATTACAACCACCAATTAATGTAAATTTGAGATTTGTACTACAATGAAGGGGTTCAATGAGATCAAGTGCAAGATTGCACCATCAGCCATTTGTGGTGTGGAGAGAAACATCAATTTTCCATCTTTTATTAAGTACTAAAGATTACAGCATCACACATTAAAAGAATAAAAAATCTCCAATAAGAAGTTTATACCTCTAGAATGGGGAAAAATGAGAATCAGAGAGAGAGAGAGAGAGAGAGAGAGAGAGAGAGAGAGAGAGAGAGAGAGAGAGAGAGAGAGAGAGAGAGAGAGAGAGAGAGAGAGAGAGAGAGAGAGAGAGAGAGAGATTTTGTGCGTAACTTTAATCTACAATATGGGTTAGCTAAAAAATTTACAACCAAAAGGGCTTCCACCTAGGCATCTTATACAACATGAGACTCAACCCTAATACCCCTCATACCACTAAACAATAGATTGTACAAAATTCAAATTAGAAAATTAAAAAGCATTAAAGTGCTAGCAAAAAAGAAAATATTGGACATGTTTGGTGCTAGGAAAGAAAAAACATGTTTCTTTTCTATATCTCAGCTTACTTCCATTTACATTCATCAAAATCAATGTCATAAATGCTTACAAATACCAAAAAAAAAAACACAAAAATTGCTGAAGTGAATTTCGTCTCTCATTATGTTAAACTTGGCCCTTCATGATAGACTTGCACCATATATTTTGAACATTCACTTAAATTCAGGCAAATATATCGTCTTCATAATTATAATCTCCTACAACAAGTTGACAAATTCTTGGGAATTTTGTATTTTATTTTTTTACCATTGGAACCCATATCATTTACACTGAATGTTGATAGATTTTGTTTCTAATCGATGAATGAACTATAAGTGCATTAAGTGTGTCATTAGTTCACGAAAATTCAAATTGGTTGACTATATAAGAACAAACAAGCTTGGAAACATAAACTTAGCTTCAATCAAGGCTAAAGCTAACCAAAAATGGAAGTAGCAACATGAAGGGTTTGAATGGCACTCATACCTCAAAATGTAAATTTTGTAAGCCACTGATGAGTATCTATGACTGCCAGCGGGAGAGGAAGGAAGGCCCAACTTGTTGGGTGATAGAAGGGGAATTTCCTTCAATGAATGCCACACACTAGATGCTCCAATAACATGCAGAAACAAAATGAAAATGAAAGTAATAAGTAACAAACAAATATTTGCATTTTGTTATTTGAACCCGAGTTGGTCAAAATTTTGACCAACTTGGGTAACTCGAAATTTTGACCAACTTGGGAAACCCTAAGTTGGTCAAAATTTTGACCAACTCGGGCATAAAAACCAAAAAAAAAGGTTGGTCAAAATATGACCTATAATGTGCTAGTGACTTCCAACTTCACCTCAAAGTGAGGGGTTTCATCTTCTTTGTCCACCACCTTTGTTTCTTCCAGATTGGAGCCACATTGGCTTCATCAATGACATAGGAGTTCTACCATTCTAGGGGGGCTATGGAGTCTTAGTCCTCTATCATGGGGAGTTTCATTATACTTGTCATTTTGAGAGAGTCTCTTGAGACTTATCATTTGTACTTTCTTTTTTAGCATCTTTCTATTTCTTTTTGGAGTAGGGTTTTTCCCATGTGGTTTTTCTTGTTTCTCCATTTAATATATTTGGTTGTGTTGGGTACCTCATTAGGCCATGTTGCTAGGACCCATTTGTGCTTTCAACATTGTAGTTTCCTTGTTTTTTCATACATTGTATGCAGCTTCATTGTTGCTCATCTTAAGTGTTAGAGTAAAGGATTAATTAAATTAAATTAATTAAATTATCTTTACTCCCTACTTAAGATTTCACTTTATGCACATGCATTCCCATTTAATAATCAAATATTAATTATTAAATGTCATTTACCTCTTACAGTTTCCCTTTTAGGTTTTATGATCCCCTTCTATAAGGATTGATCCATTGTATATTTCTCTAATTCTTTTTGTCTGATAATATATTCTTGCATATTTTGAAAGCCAAACCCTTGCCTTCTCTCATCTTTTTCTTCTCTGTGACAGGTTCTTGCATGTAGGTGTTCTATTAGATCTGTGGATTTGATCTTATTGAATCCTTCACTCTTGAAAGATCAACACCTCCAATGCATTCTCTTATGTCCAAGCATGTACTTGCATATCCCATGCTATGTGTATACACTAAAAAATGGACAAACTTGTGAGTTTACATTTAACACACTAACTATTCTTCTATTAATTAAGGGTTCTTAAATCATTAATTAATCATTTTTATTCTTCTATAATAGAATCTTTGCATCATTTAATCATCCGTAATATTAAGTAAATAATTAAACTTATTTAATTGATAAAATTTTAGTTAATTGATTATTATTAGTTAATTAAACTCAATTTATAATTTCCCATAATTATTTAAATTAGCTAATTATTCCTCTAAATTAAAATAAATTCTAAATTAAATTAAATTTCATCTTTATTTCTTTCAATTTCAATTTCAATCAACTTTTATTTAATTTCTATTTAGTTTCAATCAATTTTGTCT
This sequence comes from Cupressus sempervirens, assembly GCA_028749045.1. Classification (NCBI taxonomy): domain Eukaryota; kingdom Viridiplantae; phylum Streptophyta; class Pinopsida; order Cupressales; family Cupressaceae; genus Cupressus; species Cupressus sempervirens. The sequence continues at coordinate 28,301,924 of CM053787.1, forward strand.
TTCTAATTTAATTGAATTTTTAATTCAATTAAACCTTCTTAAATCTAAAAAATCAATTTTATGAGGAATTATAAAATTTAAAAATTAGAAAATCTTCATAAACTAAAAATCAATTTTTTCTGAAAAACCCAAAATCAGAATATATGTTAATGTTTCCATTTTCAAATTTTGGAAACTTTATCTCTCCAAAAATTGAAAATATCTTAGATTTTATCCTCTGTCTTTTTCAGTTTAAAATTGGAAACTTTCAAATTATTCCTCTAGTCTGTTTCATCCTTGTCCGTTGATCACAATTTTCCCAAATCGATCTCAACCGTTTATTGTTTTCTAAAAAATCTATATAAACAACCCTTCTATCTCTTAATTTCATTATTGACTTTCCCATTGAACCTCTATCAGTTTTCTATCATCTTGCTACCATTTGAAATCATATCTTTTATTCATATTTCTTGGAGCTTGGAGTCTAAGTGTTGCCAAAAGTATATATGAGTGCACACTTCGTATGATCAAAGAGAAGCAACAAAAGCTTGGAGTATTTGTTGGTTTGCATGCATTCATTATGTGTTTTATTTTTGATAATATGTTTCTTATTTTGATGTTTGTAGGGTGGAATGAATTTATTAGTTTAGCATATTGATAAATCGGTGCTACTAATCAGTTTTTTGTGTCTTGCATATTTCCCCTACAATACTATGTTTTACAAATTCAAGCTTAAAAAAGGCTCAATAACTACAACCAAACTACTAGCCAACCTAAACCACTAATAAGTGTTTTCTTTCATAGACATAAACCCATAGAAAATGCAACTAGTGGTAAAGTAAAACCATTTGTACACAATACCATGTCCCTCTCTTTCAATATTAGGTACTAAGTCTATTAAATTTTCCTTGATATCAAATAATTATGATATCATATCCCATTTCGACACACACATTAAATGATATCCTAATGTTACATTATAACTCATCACATGGTCCCAAACATGAAATCTCTAAGGCATCTCTACATGGTACATTCTCATCTATGTGCTCCTAGGCACAATACACATAATACTAAAATATAACATTCAATATTTTATGCAAGGTGTACACACATTTTCCCAACATGCACCACTATCCAATTATCTTTTGAAACCCCACCATTATGGACCTTTTTGGATAACTATGTGGGATTTCCCTCAACCCTTAATGACATAATATTTGAGATGTCTCATGAATCAATTTATTTTGGTTAAAATCCTCAACATTGTCTATTCCATTAGACAAAAAATCAGCCATAGTCCTAGATGTAGTCATTAAATTACTTGGTGAAACCTTTAGTATAATATCTTGTTTGGATTTTGGTGTCTCAACTATGGTATTTGGTATTTGACTAAGGTCTTCCTTTTCTATCGATAACATCTTTCCACCAAGTAGTATTAAATTACTTGGTGAAACCTTTAGTATAATATCTTGTTTGGATTTTGGTGTCTCAACTATGGTATTTGGTATTTGACTAAGGTCTTCCTTTTCTATCGATAACATCTTTCCATCAAGTGGCTGAACCATCACTAAGCCACTTGGCACATTGAGAAGCAATATGACTAGTCCAAAAATATTTGTGACATTGCAAGGGGATGCCCTAACATTGTAGAGTTTGAGTCTAATATTCACCTTTAGTATTGAGAGAGATTTCCATAAGCAAATCTTTAGAGATGCCAATTTCCACTAGAATGCAGACAAGGTATTACATTAATAATTTGAAGAACCCTCATCATCACCAAAGAATTTCCCCAACAAGTTAGCAATGACTCTGAAGCAGGAGTGAAACCAAAATTGAAAGTGAAAAATTCAAGAATCTTACCCAAATTTGAGTCGCAAAGAAGGATTTAGTAGCTAGATTGAAAGAAGGGTGCCATGGTTTTAACATTAGTGGATCCTGCTCATAAATCCATTGGTAGTCACATAGAACAATATGGTAGTCTCATATCTTATTAAAAAACCACTACAAAGAAGCCTCATGTGCCAAGCATTAGAGATTCATTGATGTATCTTTGTTAGGCTTGGACAAGGCTATCTAAATCAATCTATTGGTCATCTCTTCTTGAAAAAACCTTCATTCTGAACCATTCTTGTACAATATCTTCTCCCAAGACAAGTTCTACAGGAGACTTATTAGGTTGGAATATTTGAGACACCAAAGGGGGTACATAATCCATTGTTGGGGGGAAACCATTCACCCTATTCACACCTCCAATCTTCCTATTCAATCCAAAGCAATGACATTCAATTTTTGTACAATTTTTCACAAAGATTAGAGACTCACTTTATGCTAATCCCTATAGGAAATCACCACCCATCTTCATCCTTGTGAACCCTAGTCATGATATCCAATTGAGAAAAGACATTCAAAGAGTTTTTGTTTCTTTCAAGGACTTGCCAAAAACTAATGATAAAAGTTTGCATATCATATCATTCCATTAATTATAGTGTAACTTTTGGATTTCATTGTGTCAATATTTTTTGCATCAACGTATAAGATCACACTCTATGGTCCATTATCAAGATGATAGAGAACACAAGGAAACATTGATGCAAAAAATGGTCACATGATCAAATCTAGAAGTTGCACTACGATTCACTCATATGTAGATAGTAGAAATTTGCCGAGTCTTATATCATTTCATTGTGTGCAAGAGATCGAGCCTCCGATCACATCCCCACTTCACCTACAAGAATCTTTGCAACATGAACATGCTACAAAGAGAACATTGCAAAAATTATTTTACTTATAACATATTTTTCTAGTATTGATAAAATATTTACAATTTAAATATATATTTTATTTTAAACAAATAATTTGGTAAAGTTATTTATATAAAAAAAGATAGACAAACACCACTACAAATCACATGAAATTTTATTTATGCTGTTCTTTGCACAATTAGATTATAAATTACACACACTACATATACATTCATAAAGTTAAATATTTTTTAAATAACTCTTCCATGCATATAAAATCAATTAAAAACAATGCAAAAAAGAAAAAGAAAAAGTCTCCATAATGATATTCTTCCACATTTATATAGAGACTTAAATTTGTTTTTTTTCACTATAACATCCTAATACTCCACTAATGTTAACTTAATTCAATTAACCACACCAATCTAATTATTGTGAGATATTGCATTCAATTTTCTCATGAAACAACTTATTTATTTCTTTTCAAAATTAGAAAATTAAGTAATATCAATTTGGAGCTAAAAATGAATTAGTAATTAATAATTAATAATTAATATTGAGGCCCATCATGCGATGAAAAGGACACAAGTATAATTAGACGAGCAATTATAAGTACAAAATTAAATGCCAGAATTTGAGAGAGGAAGATGCTTCACATAGCATAATCCTTAGCCATAAATTATTCAGTGCGTGTGGACTATATCACCAACTACTTTCCACATCAGCAGGTACCTAAAAAACTATTAAACAAACATAATTCTTTTATATCAATAATAATAATAAACAATCATATTTTCCAATAAAAACATATTAAACAATATAGCAAATGAAGGAGGAACTCTGGCTTCTCCTTTTTATAAAGTTTGTCAAGCACCCTAGGAAAAGAATCAAAAGGGAAACTTAAGAGAAATCTCGATTCGATGGAACTGATTTAGTCTGCAACCTACGGTTGTTCTAAAAGCCCAGGACAGAGAGAGACAGAATTAAAAACTCAATTACATCAGTGTATTTGGTAAATCTAGAGATCATCTTGTCATAAGCCATACAATCTGGATGACGGTGATTTTCCGTTTAAGTTATTCATTCGAAGACGCTTTTTCTTTCTTGTTTGACGACATCTTGGTAGCGTGAACATTTTGCTTTTTTGTGTCAAGCACTTCAGAAATGAATGAGAGAGACCTACATTAGCAATTGTAGGTCTCTGGAATTTTATCACAGATACCCGCGTAGTGTATGTAGGGGATTCCATTCAACAAGCATATTTGGGTGATTAGGTCCTGTTGAAGGATAATGCATTGGCAGGGGTCTTCGACCTGAAACTTTTTATGTATGCTGGTCAATATCAATCCCGTGTTAGTTCATGTAATTTGGCATTTCTATTGATTGAGATTTTGGTAATAACAGAATTTCATGATTAGATTATGATTGCAAATTAATGTGATATTGGCAACATCAAGTATCCCATAATTGGATTTGTTAAAGTTCATAGGAATTTAGGTCCGATCTACAAGTTGGGCCTAATCAATATATATTTGTCATTCTCATATACCCAAAATTCGGATTTGCTAAAACATTTTTCGATTTCAGAGCTCATCCAGAGTTATCAAGATTGAAACACATAATTATGCGATTTGGCATTGGCTGGATCTCTCACATGATAGAGCATATCTTGACTTTTGATACAGAATAACATCAGGCCCGAGGCTTTGTGACTGGGGCAAGGATGCAAATCGATGGTGGAATCACCGGAGAATGATTTGAACATATCGGCATTGGACCTTTCCAATTTAATAGATTTTGAATTTGGGGGGATCTTGGAGAGTGCCCACTATCTCTGCCAGCAAATTGGCAAATCTGGAATTATGGTTTATGATAAGGTCAATGATGCAAACTTAAATTAGGACTTATATTTGTTCTACGAAATTTGGAGGCTGAAAATATACACGCTAGCAAATCGTGTTAATTTGGCTACCAATCAGACATTCGGGAAAATAAAAAAGACTTGACAGGCGAATGGGCAAGTTCTAAATGGCAGAATTACCTGGAGATTCAGCCCCTTCACCTGGCATTTCTTCAGACAATGTCAGGGGATTGCTTCTTGCACTTTCCTCCAGTATTTTTATTGGTGCCAGCTTCATTGTGAAGAAAAAGGGATTGAAGAAGGCTGGATCTGCAGGAATTAGAGCAGGTACGTTCCGTTGACATTCCGTTTACAAGATCTTAGAATGGAAGTAGTTATTTTATCGATCTCTGTATGCTGTTTAAGTACTTGCGATAAAAAACGCAACTTTCTTGGTCGATTTTAATTAATCCTGAGAGACTGTACGGCCTCTTAATTTCAAGGTGTGCCACATTGAGACCTATCTCTACTAGCTTGCATTAGATGACGAATTTACCATTTAGTTAAACAATTGGATTAATTCGCCACTATTAGTTCATATATTGGTATCTTCTTGCTCACTTGGAAACTTAGACTCATAACTGTAGCATTTCGTTCACGTCAAATTCTATCCTGAATTGCCATCAGTTGTTATCGACAGCATACTCTCTTCTTCTATAGCCATTGTCTTTTCTATGGATACTTTGTCCTCGTGTCACTCATTTAGATTGCTCATATGAGAAATTCTGTCCCAAAACAACAATTTTACACATACAATGTTTTCAAGGCTACTGATGCCTTAGTTGCTTCTGTGAGTAGAAGTCTTTAGTATTTCTAAAAGAAGTCTTTAGTATTTCTAAATCATGATGCTATGTATCATTCATATGCCATTCTACATGGTTCAGCTATACCATTGGGTAGAAAGCTATCATTTATTTGATAGTATACTATAATTTCTTGTTTCTCTGAGGTGCCTATCTGTGCTCCAACTCGTGAAGAATATACATTGTAAACAACAGAAGAAAATTTATTTTGGTGTTTGATAATCTCTATCTTAAGAAGTCCTTATTTACACAGGCTAATTCTGCTTTTCATCAGTGTTATTATCCTTTTTCCAAATCACTACTTTGGGCCTCCTATAGTCAAAGCTTGCATAACACCTAAACCCTCCAAGAACACTTGGTTTCCCATTAGTCTCTAGTTCTAATTGTTCATTGCAATATGTATTTAGTAAATACCATCCTCTGCTTGAACTCATCTACAAATTTCATGTACAATCCTCTTCAAGAGGTGCAAATGTTGATAAAGAGGTCCTATCGAGATGGATTTGAATAAAGTTTAAAAACATGTAGCTTTTTTCTCATTTTCACATGCTTGCTTTTATCTTTTGTTGTGAATTTTGATCAGTTTATTTAGCTTAGGAAGAGTGGCTAAGACAGATGCTTTAGGCACCTTCTCACTGATGCTGTACCTTATATGTTGGTATGCCTCCATTGGTTACTTCTGATCAACTGAGGACATTTCTATTTCAATTTTAAATCAATTTTTTTTAATTTGATAGGTAATCGACCAAAGCCTAGATTATTTATTATTCATCATTTATTATTGTTAAGATTAATTATTATAATGTATTAATCTCGAGTAGATTCGAGCACAAGACCTCCCCGATGAGAGATTCACAATTTACCGTTGAGTTGTAGGCTCTTGCCTATTATAAATCAAATTATAATGTTAACTGTTAAAATTATATAATATCACCTGCAAGAATCATAAATGGAGGTGTTCTTTTTTCACATTTCTGTTATATGCTTTCATTTCCCTTGCACATTATAATATCCAAATTCTACGAACTTATATTGAGAAACAAATTGATTTTAGTCTTCTATTCTATGGGTATGTTGTGGTCTTAGTTCTTGTTTTAATGTTGAACAATAATGAGACACTTAGATTCAGTGTCTTGTCAGATTGTCAGAAAGCTACAATATAATATAACTTCTTTAGCTTCTGTATTCATGTTATTCTTATCTTTGCAACTTTGTTCTTTCTGATTGTATCTTTTCATTGTAATAGTGACCATGACAATTTATTGCAGGAGTGGGAGGTTATTCTTACCTATATGAACCACTTTGGTGGGCAGGCATGATTACAAGTAAGTGCTTATTACTTATCAAATCAGATTTTGATCACAACTGGAGACTATTAATATTCGACATAACATCATTATTTTTGCATTCAAACTATTAATTTCCTTCCTTATTACAATCTTTTTTGAGAGTTTAGTTGTATAGCTGGAGATTTTATGTATTCATTACAATCTTTCAGATTCTATTTGTTGCCATAATTTTACCTTATATGCTGCACTTTACTTTCATCATTCTTTGAACATTTGATATTATGCTGTTAAGCCTTTCCAGCAGTATTTGAAGAATATAGATAATTGTTTACCGCAAAATCTTTATCAGACTCACTGGTCAAATTGATATCATATTCTCAATATTTGTATGTTAACGTATTTTATGTCAAAAGCCTCTGTAATCATACCATTGCATGTTGCACGAGATTGATGTTATGACTTTTCTTTCTTTTTAGAATTACAGATAACATTGCAGATATCTACAGGCCTTATGGAAGAGAATCTGATTAGAGCTATTAACTCTTCGTACTTTCTTTTTTGATTTTTTTGTTAACAAGTCTAAGACAGTAATTTGTTATTTGGAAGAAATTGAACAACCATCTCTCTCTCTCTCTCTCTCTCTCTCTCTCTCTCTCTCTATATATATATATATATATATATATATAATTTAAAAGAGGGGTAACTGCTTTGACCTAGAGCTATGAATCAGTGAGGCTACAAATGGGACACCTCATCCCCAATGAGATTTGAACCTTGATGGCAAGAAAAACAATGCAACAACTTAACCACCGCAACATGCCTCTATTGATGTGAAATTTATATCTGTTTAAAATTTCTTTTAACATATGTGCTTATTAAATTTTCAGAAGAGATATAGTTCTTTTCCAATGGTATTTTATTTCATTTCTTTCAAGATTCTTAACATTTCAATAAGAGAAACATAGAAAGCAAATCACCAAATCACTCTGCGAAAAATTCTTTCTATTATGAGAAGTGATTTTCTAGGTCACAAACATTATGTTATTACAATTTAAAAGTCAAGGATGTGATCATCATTACATCCATGCAAGTCCAATGGGCCTTCTGAAAGGTTTTGAGCAGCAGTGCAACCTTGAATTAATTTGAAGAATTAATTTACCTAAAGCATATTTTATTTCCTTATGTTTTGTAACTACCTTCTAGCCTTCACAATTTAGTTTTCTACACACTAATTTTGTGTCCTATAAAATTTGTTCCCTTATTTTCTCTCCCCTCACATTTGAACAATTACTCAGTCCATGTTGGAAGGGCTAGCACCTGTGTTTTCCAGTGGTCGCGATGTTGCTGCTCTAAGTTCATTGATTGGTAATACTTTCTCTACATAAAAATCAAACCCAGTTTAATTTTCAAACAGTCAATGACAATTTCAGACTCAATTTAACTTAAAACTGGTAGATAATTACACCTTTGATTATTGCATTGTTGGTTAACTATAAATAGCTGAAAGTGGCAAAAATAACCATTTGACTATTAAAATATTTGACATTAAAAATAATTGAAAAGCTAAAACACAAATTGGAGGGTAAGAGATAGTCCAAGTGGTTGGAAAATTTTATTGAATATGGTTGCAGAGCAATTTTAGCAGTTGGGGGAAATCCACTATGCTTGGAAAGAGAGAATACTCATTTGCAAAGTACAAAGACAGAAAGAGACATGGAGAAAATAACAAAGCTTTTGCTTAGGAGTGCATGAGTATGTTCAGTATTCATTCAAATGGATCTGAACCTAATATATAAAACATGGAGCTTGCTAATTGGTTTTTTGTTGTGATGCTGGTTGAGAGCTTCTCTATCTTATCCATCATCTCTCACTTGTCTCTGTTTCTCTTGATGGTTATCTTCCCCTTATTTCACCTGTCCTGCTAGCTTCTTCTAAACCTTTCCCATTACACACCTTTTGTGTGTTTTCATCTCACACTTGCAATGCTGCTGCTTCTGCTGTGTCTACTCCTCTGATCTGTTCTGTTCCTATTAAAGATTCCTAACAACCCATAATCTTGTTACTCTGGTGCATTTGTAGTCACTATTTTACTATCAAGTTCTAGCTAAAAGTTTAAAAATATAACGAAGTGAAGCAAAAAATGATTGGCAGATTTACAGGGGAAGGGGTTTGATCTCAACGTTTGTGGGAATAAAGATTTATGGTGCTTGACGAGTCCAGAGAATGCTGCTTTCTCTTGTTCTCTTGGCATGTAAATCTAATGTTAGTGATTCTCATTTATCAAAACTGTAGTGGGATAGACATTTGGATATGCTCGAAGTAAAGTTTTGTTTTTACAACTATCCATATAAAAAGAACAAAATTTTAAGGTGGCCTTTTGGGTGGCAAAGAAAACACAAAGATTTGATTGACCAGATTGATATATTGTATGACAAATAATGTTTATGACAATGTAGACGAATATGGTGGAGATATCAACAGAGTCTGAATTGTCCACTTTTAAGTTTTTTTGTGAACCCCTTGATTGTTGTCAGCTACTTGGTGGCAAAACGCCTGGATATGTGTTTATTTTGTTTATATTTTTGATAATGTGCAAACCTTCATAAGTGCAATCATGCCAGCCTTTGGAGATGTGTTCAGAAAGCCAAAATCTAATTCCAGAATCAAGATTCAATTTTATTTCATTGCATCCTTTATATACGATGTAACCATTGATTCTATAGTTTCACGAGCCCTTTTCATTAAGGGAATGCTTTTGGTGTAATCATGGCTAATATATAAGTGCTTGTTAATAATTCAGTTTTCTAGATAATATAGGACCCGCTTCCAATGAAAACATGATCATAAAATGGCTGAAATCCATGGAGACTGAGATGACAGAATATTGCAAACAAACGAATAACAGTAAACAAAATGAGAACAAAATAGAAATAACAGAAACCAGTAGGTGTCTGGTGCTGCAGTTGGTCTATCATCAATTCAACTAGCTAAACACCACAAAAACTAAAAGCATCTTGGGCCGCAGTTGCTCTATCATGATTTTCAACTACATGGTTCCATAAATTCACTCTGAGAAGCATGAGAGACACTTTGCTGAGAAAGGACTGAAGAGTAAATAAAATGGAGTATCCAGATTATTATCATGCTGAATCACCTGTAGATAATCTATCACAAGGGCTGTATACATACAAAATGTTTTCACATTTATACTGTGATAAATAGAAGCAGGTTTATCCTCAACGGAAATAACCTGATTCCGTAGCACTTCCTCATCTGGGGATAGACCAGAAAATCCCCATCAGAACTCTAGCTGACCTGCATAACATGTAAAAATGGGGACAGGGAATGAAGTATCCAAGCACAAGTGAAAGGATCATCCATCTGAGCTCTTATTTATAAAATCAAAAGCTGTACATATTGAGGAATGAGCATAATAGCCCTGTTCATGCCACTTAAGGAAGAAGATAATGTTGAACATGCCCTTCATTGCCTTGACATGTTTTGTCGAGCCTTATGCTCAAGCATTTAATGGTGCAAGAGTCAGTGTTCAGGCAACCTTTTCTTCCTAGACCTGCCTAGTTAGGCTCTTTCAGCTAGAAATGGGTTGGCCATGGGGAGGTTTTCGGGTTGCTTTGCACCCCCTTTTCTTTTCAAGCTTTTTGAGTTAGCTTGTGGCAAGTTGTTATTTCCAGGATTTTGAAAAAGTTAGGTTCTTACACTATTAAACCTCTCACTGTGGCCAGCAAGTTCTAGGTGTACTCCAAAATCCAAGCTGCTACTCATGATTAGGATTCCTCTTGTCTGGATCCTTCTGCAATTTCCTATTTGAAGATTGAGAAGATGCTCAACGATTTTCCTTGAGTCCCTTTTTGTAGGAAAAAAGACGTTCACCATAACTTGTGAATTTTGTTGTATCCCTCATGATGCTTGGGATTTGGGCTTTCTTGCAATTTGTTATCAAGGCCTTGCTCTTTGTGCTAAATAAATCAATAGGGTTTGGAAAATGAGGATGCTTGGAAATTGCTCATATGGCATTGTATTTATTTTGTAGTGCCCTTCGGGCATCCACCTTAGAAAGGCCTTAGGCTCCATACTCACCTCACTATGAAGGAACCCATACAAATCCAAGGCATGTTTAAGAGTATCTAGAAGGCTTGGGAATCCATCAAGCATTAGCTTCTATGAGCTAACAATGACATTCACAATGGCCTTTTAATTAATCAATAGTCTATTTGGCGGCCTCCAATCCTTTTTTTTTAACACGTCTTCTTGCCAAAGGCCCTTAGGCTTGTGCTTTGAAGTTTTATAAATGGCAGGTAAAAACATTGCCATATCTTTTCATTAGAGCTACCAAGAACATCCTATCTTGGCCCAAGGTGAAATTGAAACTTCAATTATTCAACCAAGATTGTAGGACCTATTAGAATTTTTTTTATTATGGCTTAAGGATAAATAGTAATTTTAATAATTTAACCACGATTGTGGGACCTAATTAAATTTTCTTATCTTGGCCTATGGCTAAATAAATTCTAATAACTCAATTAGGATCATGAGATCTACCAAACAATTGTTGATGTCATTCCTTAGCCACATCGCTTACGAAATTGAGGTTAGGACTTCCAATCCATGGTGGGAAGATTTGGGATGGTACTCATTATCTTGATTTGCCATTTCATATTTATAGAACCCACAAGGGATATTTGTGGCTTAGGCTTCATCTCTTCATGGTGACTTAGTTAAATTATCATTAACATCTTCACCCCTTTTTGAGCACTGAAGACAAATTTTAGATTATATGGTTAGTTACTTTTGAGTTCAAATGGGTTGATTTTGCTTGGTGCATTCTTTATTAAGGTTTGAACAAAAGTTCCGAGATTTGGACTCAACTTAGACTTGGCAAGGCCAAGTCGACTCGTGACTTGGCAATGACTCAACAAAATGAAAAAAACTCTTGAAATATAGAGATATTTAAAGATTTAAAACTTGTTTCATGTACCCATTATCGAATAAAGCTTAAAGACACAATAAATCATGAAATAGAAGCTAATTTGATCGCATTGTCAAACATACATCAATCACATAGTACAAATGTAAATTGTAGCTGAAGGAAATATAAAACTTAGATATATAAAATTATAAATATTGTCAAATGATATAAAATTAATGGAATATGAAATCCATAACATTAAATGTTCCAAACATGTGAAACTGAAATAAAAAACAAGTCTATGGTTCTGGCTCAGCCTTAGTCTCAGCCTCAGCCTCAAAGTAACTTGTATCCCTCCTACAAAGGAATCTAAGATAGGTCCTAGTGTTAGAGTGGGGTTGCCGTTGCACCAAAAAACCAATCTTTCAATGCCCGATAGAACCACTCAACTTATAGTACACAAGAGGCGGTTAAACCCTTGTCACGAATTCCGAGGGGAGCATTGATTTTTTTTTCAACAATCTCCCCCTCAGCGTTACCCAAGGGTTTGAGGATTTGAACCTGTGACCAAGTTTTGATATCACTTGTTAGAGTGGGGTTGCCGTTGCACCAAAAGACCGATCTTTCAATGCCCGATACAACCACTCAACCTATAGTACATAGGAGGCGGTTAAGCCCTTGTCACGAATCCTGAGGGGAGCACTGAAATTTTTTTCAACACCTAGATGATCGAACATCCATAGTTTATGCCTGTGAGGTGCCATTTTGACCAACATCAGCTTTATGTGATCGTACTCTATCCTCCTATGCCATGGTCACAACCTTAGCCTCTCTCTTTGCCTAGTCAACCCACTCAAGGTCACCATCAGTTAAGACAGGATCAATAGACTCATTGATCCATGTGGATTTTGGATCAATTTCCTCTCACATGATTAGGTTGGAGTCATTGTCCAAAATCTGTCTGGTTATAAGACAAAGATTGCAATGAACAAATACTAGATCATTCAACCTCTCCACAGACAGTCTATTTCGCCTTTCCAAGTGAATGTGCTTGAACATGCCTTAGTTGCTCTCATTAACTGAACTGTTGCATGGCTAGCTTAGTATGTGGATGACAATTTTTTGAAGGTTAGTGGTTGTTGCCCAAACATTTGTCACCATCTATCTGAACTAAGAAAAAGAGAAAAAAATCTGTCTCATTTCCCAACTTGAAGGCTAGATCATTAAATCAAATTATGCACTTGACACATTTCAGATTTCTACATGTCTATGCAAGCGCTTTTGCACATTTGGCTATTGAAAATAGATCATGTTGCATCATCAACCTCAATCTCGTATGGTATAGTTGTGGTATTAGTAGACATTTGTTGTACCACTGAATATAGTCCAATAAGATCCTCCTTATTCGCTTTGAAATCAATGCAAAAATGGAATGTCATATCGAGGTAATAAGCGGTTTCATGGATGGGCCTGTGAAGTTGGTTATGTCATCTCCTATAAATTGTCTCCCGAATGGGAACATACTTGTGCTCAAGTCCACCATACATAGATCTAATGGCCTACTTGGTCCTATCCATGCCCTCATATATGTAGCCCATAGAGGGCTTCTCCCCGTCAACAACTTGTAGAACTACAAGGTCCATAGCGACTTAAAGATATTGTTAAACATATACAATTAAGTTACAAGTGTGCATGAAAGTAAGCAAAACTACAAAGTTGCAAACAAAACAAAATATGCATATAAAATTATAAAAAGTAAATACTAAATATCAAACTCAAATAAAGTTACTGAAATGATTTCAGCACAAGGGTTTCAAAAACCTGACTCATCAAAAATGCAATCAGCCACATCTAGCCCTGCAGTGGTTGTAGCATAGGATGAGGAAGTCTACTCCTCACTTATGAACATACAAATGGATTTTAATATGATAAAATTTGAGGTGAATCTTGTGATACTAAGATGAGTCAACTCACTTTGCCCTGTGTATCGCCTCATTATGCTAAGGACTAATGCATGATTGTAGATAATTTTGCAGATGTTTTTGGCCCTATCAATGCATTATTTCACGAATTTTCACCCATTCAAGCTTACCAACATCCTCCAATATGCAGTCAAGGCACATGGGCGCACATGGAGACCAAATTTTTTTAGGTGTCTTTCCATCAAAAGTCTACTTGTAGTAACATAACTTGTTGCATTGCCTATCACTATCTACACCACATTTTCTTCATCCACCCCACGTATGGGTTCCTCAATAGCCTCACATAAGTATGTGGCTTTTTTCACGTGTGAGGAAGCATCAATGGACTTCAAAAACATGGTGGATCCTCAAAAATTGAAAATAAAGCAAAATAACTATCAATGATCAATCAATAAATCATAAATTACAAAATTCAAATATTAATTACTAAATCAAAATTTGAATTATTCAATGTAGTTAGGGAAGTAGAATGATCAATCACCTTTGCACTAAATATTAAAATTTAGGAGTGTCCTATTCCTCCCATTGGTCCAACCATCTGTTATGATGGTGTAACCCTTTTTTCTCCAAGACACTCATTGGTCCTCTACCTCAAATTTTATATTTTCAACCATTTCTAACAAAAGGGGGCCACTTAACTCACCATCAGTAGGGGCTATAAACCTCGCCCCACAAATGGTTACGACATCTATCATGCCTTGTCTATAAGGAGAGTTGTCAAAAATAGATTAAATAAGTACGTGTGACAAAATTATAACAATTCATTATGATTAATCATTTGACAAGGAAAAGTTAAAAGTTCAAATTATAAATTTTAAAATTTAAGTTGAAAATAGTCAAATAAAAAATAATTATTTGGTTACAATAAATTGAATGTTGCAAAAGTACCAAAACTTGCAAATTGATTTAATTGCAATATCATGGACCTCCTTGATCCAACCAATGCTCTCAAGTGAGGGTTGTGCATGGCACAAAATAATTGTCCAACCTAGATTCTCAGACTCTAGGAGTAAAGCTAGTAGTGTGACTAGAAGTAGAAGCACTAACACTAGTAGAAAAAGGGGAATGAAAGGAAGGCATAGAAGAACCCTCTCCAACACAATCTATACATGTAGATGCAGTGCGAATATGGATGGACGAGAACCAATATGAGCTAACTCCTCCAATTGCCTCTTCTTTGTTTTCTTTTGTTGCTAAGTTATCATATTCGCCTAGGCAACTACAAAGTTGAAAGTTGATTCATTTGAAATTCGAAGTCAGTTTGAATTTGATGTAAATTTATAATTTCTTAGAGACATTTGGTGTAAATTTCTCAATATGGACCTTGGTCGACTTTCCTTTCGTTTAGAGAAAGCATTGAACTTAATGCGTGAGGCCATGAAGAATTTCATGATTTTGAGTGAATATCAAACAAATTTCAGCAAATTTGGTAATGTGGATATTTGTTGACTTTCAACGGTAGTTTTTTAACTTCATTTTTTTCCAATCTAAACCTAAAAAGATGTCATTTTTGTAAACTCATTCTCATGTGGCATTTTTTTCTCACATGGCATTTTTGTCTCCAAATGAAATCCCATTTGGTCTTCCTTAGCGGTTTCTATATTAGACTTCCTCAATGGTGTCTATACATTTTTTAAGATTTGGTCTTCATCAACATGTTTACTGTTTTCCCTAGTGACATCCTGTTTGCCAACGTGTTCTTGTCTTCCTTAGCGTGTTTAGCATCATGTTAACAAGTATTCCTCAATGTGTTCAACCAGCAATAGCCTGTGGATTTTGAGCAACAACAATGTCTTCCTCTCTAGATTTTGAGAAAAGCTATGCTACAAGTCATACATACATACATACACACACACACACACATATATATATATATATAAAAGTGTATTGTATGAATGGAAACAGTTTATAAGTTTATAGTTTATACACATGACAATATAGGCTAATCACAGATACAAGCTCCGTTTTGATTACTACCAACACATGATTAGCCTATATTGAGATTTAGCCTTTATATGTATATAGATAATACACATCGAATATCATGTATTACTAATATTGTGATTTATGCATATATATAATCGGAATATCATGTATTGTTAGTAACAACGAGTAGGAAATGTTAGAAAGTATCATGAATCATTTTGTGTTTTTGCTTTGTTTGATCTTTGTAGATTCGAGGAATGGTTGCAAGTACTTCTAGCATTGGAAACCCTTGCTTCAAAATAGACAAATCCACCCCATTATGAAAAAATGTGAAAATAGTTCAGCTAATGCCAGGTGGAGGAGGTCATGTGTGGATTTGTAGCCATTGTAAAGAGGAATCTAGTAGTTCTTGTAGTGGAGTAAAAAAGGAATCAAATTTTGTACAGGGAAGTTAAGAGTTGACGGAGTGCTATGTAAAACTCTTCTTCCAAACTGCTTCAAAACTGCCACTCCCAATGAACCACTCATAGAGGGCCATCTATTCTTGCGTTCTCAAAAACTAGTTGCAAGTAAGAGAGCAATTGGGCCCTTGGAAACATCATTTCAAAATGAAGCTAAAGACATTGTTGAGCAAGCCATAGCAAGATGCATCTATACAAATGGATTGTCACTTAATGTTGTTTGCTCACTGTATTGGCAAAAAATGGTGAGAGCAATTATTGAGGCTTTAAAGGGGTTCAAGGGTGTTGGTTATGAGAAGGTATGTTCCACTTTATTGGATAGAGAGGTTGTTGGAATCACTGTTGTTGTTACGCCAAAAGCTTGAACTATTAATGAGCGTCACAACAACTAGAGACAAGGATCCACGAGAGATGTTTAAGCACATGTCACAAATCTATTAGGCTATGATAGACGATACCTTCACCTAGAAGGGATGGAGGCACCAATCTCCCAACAATCCCCCCCTCAGCATGACCCAAGGGATTTGAACTTGTAACTCGACACTTTGATACCACTTGTTGGAAGCACCGTTGCCATTACACCAAAAGCTCGAGCTGTCAATGAACGTCACAACAACTAGAGAGAAGGATCCATGGGAGGTGGTTAAACACATGTCACAAATCTGTTGGTCTATGTTGAATAATACCTTCACCTAGAGGGGATAGAGGTACGAACCTCCCAAAAAAGGTGTCCAATGTAGAGGCTTCCACGCAACCCATCAATGATTCATGAATCAAAATAGGTGTGATAATAGTATCTAATGGATAGAAAGATGCAAGAAATTGTCCTTCAGTGAATGTTATTGTAGTGTTCACAAGAAGAGCAACATTTCTAAAGATTGTAGATTGTGAAGGAGAGGTGAAGGACAGTCCTTTCATTGCAAACATTCTCATTCAAGCCATTGAGCAAGTTGGCTCTTAGAATGTTCTTCAGATGGTAATCGACAATGACAAGAATTGTAGGGCTTTCGACTTATTGGTTGAGATGTGCTTCAAACAGTTTTTTGGACACCTTGTGCTGTGCACTCACTCAACCTAATGCTGCAAAAAATTAGCACTAAGATTGTGTGGATTAAAAAAATGTATGACGAGGCATAAGAGATCCAAATGTTTGTCACGAACCACCATATGATGCAAGGCAAATTTATCCAATTTTCAAAATTGGAGCTCTTGAAGGTAAGTTCAATTGTTTAAAATTTAAACATGTTTTAGAAATCTAGTCACATTAGTTTAGTAAACTTTCTATGTTTTTATATTTTAATTTTAATCTTGATTTTGATTTATTATTGTTTTGATCTTAAAATAGATTTTCAAGACCCGCTTTGCCTCCAACTTTGTTATTCTGCGACACCTTGCCAAGTTTAAATAGGCATTGTTTAGAATGGTAATCAGTTGTAATTGGCGCGTATGGAGGCAAACTAATAGTGCCAAGGCAACTGTCATTACGGCATTGGTACTAGACGACTCTTGGTGGGATCGTGCTAAGTACCTTCTGAAGTTCACTGAGCCTCTAATAAGCATGATCTGATACACGAACATGGATAGGTCTTGCTTGGGTGAGGTATATGATGATTTTGACTCCATGGTTGAGGATATTAGAAATATCATAAATGAGAGAGAGAGATCCTGATGAAAATTTCTTCAAGGAGCTACAAGTAATAATGGTGGAGAGATGCAAAAAAATGACTACCCCTTTGCATCTACTTGCCTTTGCATTGAGCTCAAGGTTCTATAGCCAATCAGTCCTCTAGGGGAGTACCACAAGAGTTGTCCCATGCAAAGACCATGAAGTTGTTCAAGGGTAAAAGGTAGTCCTTTGAAGATTCTTTCCCCAACACCTACGATCTGCAGTGAGGTGTGAATTTATGAGTTTTGCAAGCACTGATGATTGTGGTCTTGAAGCTCTTGAAGACAAGAACAATGTTAATGCTCATAAATGGTGGTATTTCCATGGACAAATGTACCATCACCTATAACCCCATTGCCATCACAATTTTGTCACAAGTTTTAAGATTCTAATTTCTAAATTCTTGTTGATGAATATTCAAAACTCGGAACTCTCTAATTTCAAAATTGTAAATCTTGATAGGTTGCTAGTTCATCATCATCTCAAAGGGAATGAAGCACATGCTCCACCCACTCAATACAATGCAACTTACTAAACTACAAGAGGGCAGACAACTTGGTCCTTGTGCATTCAAACTTGAGGCTCACAACACACAAATAATATTTACAAAAAAGGGGAGGCAAAGCATTGGGATGTTGAACCAGAGTCTGCAGAGTTGGAAGCCCACTTTGATGCATATTCAATTGATGACAGTGATTGCAAGGTACTTAGTGATGTTGAAGTTGATCCTAAGGCTGAGCATGAGGCTGCTAGTACTGATGCTAGTGGCACTATTTGTGCCTATAATCTGCAACAGCATAATGATGACGATTTGTTTGATGATATTTGATCAAATATGATTGATTAAAAATGTTGACATTATTGTTTTTGAACTGAAACATTGATATGGTGGCGTATTTTAACATTTTGTTATGTCATTTGAACTTTATTGTTAACATAAATGGTGGTGTATTTTGCTAAGTTGCTTTAATATTAGCATAGTGGTTTTATGAACGTATTTGCTCTAGCATATTTTTTACACACACACACACACATATATATATAATATTATTTTTAAATCTTGTACGGATGAACCCTGCTAAAAAAATTTGAGTGAATCTTGAACCCGCATCCGAACTGACAACATAGTTTTGTTGTTCAAATGTTTCTAGTTGGACATAATAGAAACTAACTACCTCTGGAGTTGCTTCTTTACATGGCTCAATATCATGGCTATGTATTCCAAAATATGGTATTTAAATCTATCTATGCCACCATGATTAATTTTTATACAAAATTTACATTTTGTTTGCAATCTTGTTCTACCAAGAAATTTTCCAGTATATTTCCAACCCTCAGTCCTTTGACCTTGTCTATTAGGCTCAGGATAGATCAAGGATTAGGAGGAGACATTGGGAAAAAATATTGTTTCCAAAACATGGATGTTGCTGCAATAAGACAATTTCACAAACAAATTACTATTTGTGCGTTGTATGTTTTAAAGTTTCAAAGAAATAGAAAAAATCAACAATCCTTATGTTTGTGCATTATGTTTTATTTTTGAAAAATTTCAAAGTTCAAAGAAAGAATTTATAAAAACCAGCAAACCCTACATTTGTTTTAGAAAGATTTGTAAACGCACATTCACAACTTTTTCTAAATTCCTCTATTTGTCTTACAAATCTTTCACAACCCTTCATGTCTGTCCTCTTGCAGCTAGATGGATGAGAACTGCAACCACTAACCGTTTAAGAAAGAACCAAAATAACAATATGCTTTGTGAAATGACCCTAGCTATAAAGGTCACTAAATCCCAATATTGTACTGTGGCAATTCGTCAAATAATTTGCAAGTACTAAAATAACCCCGACCAAAATACTAAACTTCATGGGTTTGACATTTTGTCAAACAGTTAGCCAACAAGGGTTGTTTAACAAACTAGTTACAAACTGATGTCAAGTTCTATTCTTGTAATCAGAGTTGTACTAATACACTATGAGATTTGTCATGAATGGAGTAATTCCTCACATATTTCAAATGCAAAATATAATCATACCTTCAATGTTCAGGGAGGAAGTCTTATTTCAATCAAATGTTACTATGCTTGACCATAATCCAATTTCCAAACCATAGCCCTGACTTATTGCTTATTCGAAAACTGGATAATAACATGCTAAGGTTCCTGTGCTGTGGGTATGTGAGACTGCAGGGTGTAATGCTTGTTATTTATGGCTCCTCCGCATATGCTCCTATTCGCTATCCCCTGCCAAGAATACCGCGTGCTCTTCTCCAATCTTAGGCTGTAAGTCAGTTTTGGCACTTGCAGACGCTTCGTCTTTCGATACTCACCGGCCCTCTAATGATCTTGACAGATTAACTCCCTTGTCTGGGTCAAACCCTTTGTCCGATGCCAAACGGAGATTGCCTTCAGCCGGAGGTAACGGTTTAATATAGCGTTTCGTATTCTAATTCTGGCCATTGTGATCTCATGCGATAATCCTCATCTTCACTCTGCTAAGTCACCTTACTTCAGTCTTTTCTACTCCACTGGCGGATTGTGCAGCATGTTTCCTTGCAATCGAATCACCTTGGACATCGCCTACCAATGCTGTGCGATCTAATATATCAGAAACGACTCCTTTATCAATTAATTACTTCCGCCTTTGGCTTGGTATTGGGTAGCGTTTGTCACCCGAGTTTTTTAATGAATCTCGTCTTTTGCTTGCGGAAATACTGAATCGGGAAGCAAACCATTACAAATGTCCCACCCTTATCCAGTTTAAAAATCTCCAAATCAGTGATGGCTCATTCGATTATGCAAACTGTATATTGTCCTTTGTCCCACAAATCCCTCTGTGGAATTAACTGACTTTGCTGAGGGTCTGGATAGGGTCTCAAATGTTTGTCTGTCAATTTCGCTAGTCTTGTGCAAAATCTTCTATACGGAATATCTGCTATAACTTGATCTTTGCTGATCGGCCCAGACTTCGGCCTTAACAATATACGGAAATGCTGGCTGAAAAATGGTGATTAATACCGCTCTCGCTGATCCAACGATGAACAATGATGCAAGAACCACAAAATTTGTCTTAGACCCAATTTAATGCCCTGATGAAATGACTGGATGTCACCTCCAATCTGCAATAATTCGGATGATATTTCACACCCTCAAAATTGCGTACCAATTGAGAGTTATCGTTCTCAATGGCCAACTGTGACAATTGTAGAAACCCTAGGTTCCACAATGCACCCGTGATTGAATCACAATCTGAAAAATCAAAGAGAGATAATCAACTGTCTGATTCGAATGGAGCCCCGGGGTGCCTATTTATTCTTTTCCCGCCATCCTCTCCAGAGACTTCTAGAACCTTTTTGATATTATCTCTTAAGTGACTTTATTAAATACTTTTATAATCCAAGTCACTTTATTAAATATAAAGTTATTTATTTATTTAATTAAAATAATTAATTAGTCGTCCTTGGACAACCAGTATTAATTAAATTAATTAAATCGAACTGTCACCAAAAATTGGGGACATGACACTTTGAAGCTAGGTCTTGGTGTGAGTTACCATGCCTCACACTCTCAGAATCTTCTAGCTCTAATACCAATTTGATGCAAAGCATCTACCACAACTCAACAATCACCAAGGATCATGTTTATCCAACCATCAGTTTGTGTCGTAGACAACATATTAGAGACATTTTCAACATATTCGAATCAACCGTCAACTTTTTCAACCTCTATCCTCCCTAGGTTTCAGTCACAAGGCCTTATTCCAACAATTTGGCTTAAGGCAACATCATAATCATGAATTCATAACTTTAATCAACCAATCATCCTTAACAATAGGATCAATCCAAATCTTTAAACAACATAAGGTATAACTTATCAAGCATTCTCCATGAGAGTACAAACACACCAACTTACCTTAGAGTCCTACCTCAAGGCCTATTGGGCCTTGTGTTCACAGTCCACTTGTAGGCCATGCTTCCCATGAAGCCATCCTCCTTCCTTCACGTGGATTTACCATTACATGGAGATCTTCTTCAAGAAAATTACCAAACTTCCAACTGTCACCACGTTTTGCAGAGAAGTGACAGTTAGAGGACTGTCTAATCAACTTTTGTAATCAACCCTCTAACTCTCAGTCGCCCCTGCCTTCAATGCTTGACAATTACAACCTTTATAAGGACACTTTACAGTTTACAACTGCATAACCAACTTCAAGGACCGAATAGAAACTGCTTTTGGCAGTTTAACTACATATATTGTGCTTGAAAACAATTTGTCACATTGATAACTTCTGGGTTTTATACTCCAATGACCTCAAACCTTTACATGGACACTAAAAGCGATCTGATAAAGTCCAAATAAGACATTTGATATATTTTACAATACTCTTGGACACTTTACATAGTTTGACCACCTACTTGGTGCAATTTGCAAAATGCAAGATTTTGCAATATTACACTTTTGAAATTTTTGCAAATTGTTTCCATTTCAATACAGTATGATTTCATTTCTTCATGGACCTTCTAAAGACATCTAATTGAACTCCAATTACATCTGATCTCCCTTCTGTGGGTCCATTTGACACATTTCCACCTTATAGACCAATCAAGATCTCAATAGGACAACTATGACAACATTGTGCAAACACATTACATATTGATTCAATATGACTCAAGATGACATAACAAACTCAAATATGAATTAAATGAACCATTTCATGATTTTCAACCTTTTGATCCTCCTAGTATGCTTAGGTGCTCCTGCACCACATTTGCTCTGCCTCATCTTCACGTTTCGAAGGTAGTTGATCAGTGCTATCCATTATCCCTCCTTTTTTGCAATATTATGGCCACACTATCAATGCATAAAACCAACCTAGACAGACTGGGAAGACTCACAACTCTGATGCCATTATAATGTTCCCAAATAGGGAGAAAGGAAAAATACCTTCAAAACTATGCAACGGAAAATTCTGAAATACTAATTGCAAATAGATAAACCTTTGAATCTATTTTTAGGATATTTTTCTGTTTAATCTGTGAATCTATAGTAGTTTCTTGATTTTTTTAATATCAAAATGTTACAGTAAACACATTTAAACTCTCCAGAAATATCAAAACAACTTGTTATGCACACATGTATATTGTGAGGAGGGCAGGGGTGAATTAGCATATACCAATTTTGACTTCAAAACGATTGCAACATCAAATCCGTTACTGCATCTCAGAGTACCATTAAAATAATTATGCAAATGATAAGCACAGTCAGACACCAACAAATGAGAGCACCAAATTAATGTGAAAAATCACAGTGAGAAACTTGGATCTACTGCCAAAATCTAGCCTCTCAGAATGATAGTGAACCTACAATGATTTTGCAGGTGGCAAACCACAAGAATTTCAACCTAAGATGGAGATACCAATCCTAACTGGATTTGCAAGCACCAAGCTATGGGAGACCCTGATCCCTTATTTAAGAGCTGATTAGTAACACCAATAATGAGCCACCAAGCTCAATCACAAACAAGATACAGGAATTACAAAAGATTTATCACGTCAACCTTCCAAATGTGATTGTTATCATCTGTCTAATCTAATATGCTTTAAAGTACACTCTGTGTATAGGATATGCATCTTAGTTCGCATGCTTCTTCACATCTGTACTTATCTTTGTTAAGTATACAACTTTCACCACTTCACCACACTGGAATGAGACTGATTGGTATTATATATACACTCCAATATTAATTATTGCTTCATGTGTTTGGAAGCTGATTATAATGTATGAAAGTTGGCCCATAATAAATCACTTAAACGGTTATGTAGTTAGCTAGTCTTAACCACAAAATGTACCAGGAGTAAGAACATGCAATATGTTTCTCAATATCATCTCAAGTAGTCCCAAACTACCTTCACATTCTTCCTGTAGTTGGCACATGTTTCCTTTCTCTAGTGCATCCAACAAAAGCTCTTGCACAGTCAACAAGCCAACTTAGTGTACATTATGTCACCTAATGTGCTATATGGTTGACCAAAATCTCTAAAACTTGGATATAACATGGTTCATGTGAAACTTTTCTTCCAAACCGCAAGTCATAAGTGCCAACAATAGTAGAATGTGATACCAAAAACCATGAGGGTGCAACATAATGCAAATATTGTCTCTAAGTAACGGACCTCCAAAACCTATTGCAAACGCATTCAAATGTCCACAAATGCCTAATCAGGGGGAATTGATACTGGTACATGACGATAACACCAAGAGAGCCATCCAACAATACTAGACTTTGTGCTTCGTTGTACTTAGATTGTCTAACATATCACAGTCTCTTCGACATCAATGACAACACTATATTCAACACAACTTACATAATCTTTCTGAGATGAATGTAATGTTGGAAATAACAATGGGAAATTAAGTTCTGAGAGGGGGGGGAGTGAATCAACACTTAAAACTTTTTCCTCTTGAAACATATCACCAACATCCATCTCATAACTTAACATGTAAACTGAAATTACTCAACATGCATCACATCCATAGCATAAAATAAATAACACATAACACAATAAATTTGGTCACCCAGAAACCCTCTAATGAGAAGGTAAGAGTAGGTTGGGGATGATACCCACAAATCTTCACTACTGTAGCTGTAAAGTGTGGCCAATTATGGCTACAATGTGTTTGATCATAATCTATGATCTACCCTCTGAGAGGTCTGCCCTGTTAAAGGCTTACAAAGACTGTTAGGTCTCACCTTGTTAGAAAATTTAAACTTACAATAAAGTAATCACTCGGTTAAGAGATTTACAACAGCTTGTTAGGACTACTCGGTTAAGAGATTTGCTCTGTATCAACTATCACCTATTAGAACGATTCAGCACTGTGATCCTTTGATTAACACCTTGTTGCTTGATGTCAGATCTCCTCCTTGCTGTTTAAACCTTGATTCTCCTGATCAGATATGTCTCCTCTATCCTTTCACTTATTTACTTTGTTCTTCTCAAATTGATTCTGCAATGCATAACTTTGTTATAGCTATCTAAGTCACCATGAATGCCTTCTGAACTCTTAGCATTTGTCTCCTCGCACACTCATCTACTTCTTAGGGTTTAGCCTTCTTAAATAAACATTGGTGGTGATGGATTAGGTAAGAATCAACGGTTGTGGTTGATCCTTACCGCCTAAAGCTTTCCTCAATTTGATTGGTTGTATGTATTGCATAGGGATTTGTAATATGGCTCCGTACTTATCTTTCATAATCGAAAACATGATTATGTTGGCCCCAAAATGGTTTACATAGAAGTTTGTGCCATTACAAACATCTCTATCATAAATTGTTCACTCGACATCCAAGGGCTCTGATGCTCAGCCTTCAATGTGCTCTTAATGCTATAACTCGACTTCTGAATAGCTTGGCACACTCTGTTTGGTTGGCACCAAAATCACTCGGCACATACTATTTACTTGGCTCCCTCTATTGGCTCGACACTTGAATGACTCAGCACCTACCAGTGCTCGGCTTTAGCTGTCATATTACTCGGCATGTACTATTTGAACAATTATGCTTGGCATGCACTTTGCTGAATAATGACTAAGTGTTTTGTCACTACTTTGTCAAAACCAATCTACGATTAACATGTAACCGGTGGTATATAGATTAATATCTAGATACTCTGAAAATGCCTTCAAAACCCTAGTTGCCCTTGCCAAAACCCTTAGGAAATCAGTGCTGGGTCTCACCAAGACAATACACTTGTCCTTGTTATGTCAGGTTCAATGTTGCTCAAAAACATGTTTTAGTTTGCCCAAATTTGATTTTGATTCTTTTGGAGCACTCCTTCAAAATGGTCTCAAAAATGTGATAAGAATAAGTAGATTTGAAAATGATGTCTTGAGGTTTCATAGACCAAAGCCCTTCCACACCCCACTGACTAGGGGGAGCCCACATGTCTCTCCAAAATCAGGATTACTAAGGGTGTTAAACCTCAAGCCAAGAGATTGTAGTAGTAATAAAGAAAAGTCCGATTGAACATAGTGAGCTCCAAGGGAACCCTATATGTTATATAATGACTCTCAAAAGGATGATTGACTCTCAGCCCTTGATTCATTGCGAGCCCAATACATTGTTCCAAATGCAAACCTAAAAATTGAGCCATTAGGCTTCTTATTTTCCAACACCCCTTGACCTTTTTGGCACATGTTTAATAAAATTTACTTTAAAACAAAGAAACGTGAATCGGAATCGGATCGGAATCGGCAAGGCCGAATCGAATCGTGAATCGGCAATGAATCAGCGATGAATCGGCAAATTTGAAAAAACCCTTTAAATTTAAAGATTTTAACAATTTAAAACTTATTTCATGCACCCTTTATTGAATATAACTTAAGCAAACTATAACATCATCAAATAGAAGTTAAAACTTAACATACATAAACATGAAACATAAAATCCATCACATACGTAACTATGTTATCTAAAATGTAAATTGTAGGCTAGCTGAAGTAAATAGAAATCAAATGATCATAATGATTTAAATCATAGAATGTATGTAAGATGATCCATAAGACATCAAATCATAAATTTATGTAAGAATCTAAGATGAAGATCCGTGAAAGTTTGAAACTTTGAAACATATGTCTATCAGTATCAATGATTCAGTATCAATATCTGTAAACAAAATATAAAAACAAGGCTCCAGCTCAAGCCTCAGGCTCATAGTCATCATCATCCTCAACATCATCCTCAAGCTCGGCTACAGCCTCAGCCTCAGCCTCTGAGTATCCAGTCTGCCTAGTAGCAAGGCGTCTAATGTAGGTCCTAGAGGACTGTCGAGCCATATCTCCCGCATATAAGATGGGCTCACGAATGTCGCTAGGGCCTGTGTCTGTGCGTGCACGTGTGCGTCTACCAATGCCTGAAGAACGTGCTTAGAAAGCAAATAAAACATGTGTTTTTTTAAAAAAATTGAACTTTCTATCCTTGCTGCCGCGGCCGATTTCTGGAGATTCACGATGGCGATTTTGGCGATTCAGGCGATTCACAAGAAAAAATTGCCACCAGCGATTTCCGATTCCAAAAAAATCGGGAGCCATGAATCTTATCGCGATTTCGGCGATTTCGGCGATTTCATGGCGATTTTTGGAACTATGCTTTAAAACATGCATCTTAAGCCATTAAACTAAAAAGGGGGAAATATTAATTCTTTAGGCTAAGACTCACTTAAGTTGCATAAGAAGACACCACAACTTAAAGTCACTTATAAAAGATGTGTGCACAACTTAAGAATAGAATAGAGAACTTGCTAAAGACTAACACTTACCCAATAATGCTCTAAGTCCTTTTCTTCTTGGGCATACAAAGCAAAGGATAGACCATGCATAGTTAAGCCTCATGGATTGAGTTGGGTTCATTATAGTGTGATCCAAACTGTTGATATAAATTTAAAACGTTGCTACAGTTTTTCTACAAGCTTGTTGTCTCATATATGATCACTTTTATTTCCATTTTATATGCTGCTGAAAGTACTTATTATGTTTTAGGCACATAGATTTTTCAAAATTTACACAAAATAATCGAACAAACTAATTGAATCTCACGTGCTCCATTGAACAGTGATTGTTGGAGAGGTTGCAAATTTTGCAGCCTATGCATTTGCTCCAGCTATTCTAGTCACCCCTTTAGGTGCACTCAGCATTATTATTAGGTATGGAGACATGTTTATGATCTGATACTTTGTTTTCTGGACGGTATTAGAATTTGTAAAAAAACATCTTGACCAAAGTGGGATAAAAGGTGAAGGACTGACAGTTTTACTTTCTTGTGCAGTGCAGTACTTGCACATATCATACTGAGGGAAAGGCTACACATATTTGGTATTCTTGGTTGTGTTCTTTGTGTTGTTGGCTCCACAACGATTGTCTTGCATGCCCCTCAAGAACGTGATATTGAGTCTGTTAAAGAAGTGTGGGATCTTGCAACTGAACCAGGTAACAGGTCTTTGGACTTAAGCTTCTGGCTTCTTTTAGGTGATTATTTGTACGTGCTTGTTATTCTAATATTTATTGAAGCATCTGAAGTATTTTTTTCCTTTATTTACTCCATTGGTCACCTTTGACTGGAATTCTGATAATTTGTTATTTTTCATCTTGAAAACAGCATTCTTGTTATATGCAGCTGTGGTAATTGCAGCTACTTTGGTTCTTGTGTTCCATTTTGTTCCACAATATGGGCACACTCATATTATGGTATATATTGGTGTTTGTTCCCTTATGGGGTCTCTTTCGGTAGGTCTCACTAGTCATTCCTAATATATCAGACTTATGGATGTCTTATACATCAGTTTCTTTGTTTTAATTGTGATGACTTTATATCAACTTATGGTCCTATTCTTATCCCTGTTTTCTTGTCACAGGTTATGAGTGTCAAAGCGTTAGGAATTGCTCTGAAGTTAACATTTTTGGGGCTGAATCAGCTTATATATCCACAAACTTGGGCATTTTCCTTGGTAGTGGGTATTTGTGTTATAACTCAAATGAATTATTTAAATAAGGTAATTCCCTTCCTCATGAAATCTTGTTATTCATACAGATTTATGAACTCTATGAAAAAATAAAGCACTGATAAATTTATGTTTGAGAGTCTATTATTAGAGACTTTATCACTCTCTATTCTTTCTGTATTGTTTATGGTTTAGAGATATTTTATCACACATTTGTGCAAGTATGACCCATGAAAGACTGGGTAAACTTATTAGATACAGTTGGTATGAAATGTTAAAAGACAATCCTATAAAACATGAACTTAAACAAACATAAACAAAGAGAAAATACATACCCATTTTAAGAGAAAAAATTCTATCTTTCCACACCTAGGACTATCTCTTCAGCTCATAATTGTAGAGTTGCTGCTCTCTTTAGGCTGAAAAGCATTTTTTGAGAAGCGTGGAGGATTTCTAGAATTGACTTTTGATTGTGAAATTTATATCTTTTCAGTTACTGATATCCTTAAGCTTCTTCTTGTTTCTTTTCATATCCTACTAGTTTGAATTCTCTTTTTAATATTGGTTCCAACTTGATGGAGTTTATTTTCTTTTTACGTAGGGTGTGCCATCAAGACTGTGGATGCTTTATTGTTGTGTGGGGTTGAGATAAATCTCTCTTAGGATGTTTCATGTTGCTCCCAAGTAGCACACTTAGGAATGCCCTCAACAATGTTCTATACTAATATTTTAATGCTTCAAAACTTGGAGGCATGTACTATAAATAGATTAGGTCATTACAGGTCAGCTTATTATGGTCGGGGATTTGCATCTGGCTCCCTCTCTTACACATATACTCCATTACCATCACACCACAATTGTTTGTACCATGAATGGGATTTTCAAGTTTTATTGAGTTATTTTGGTTTCTTGTATGGTTTTACATGGTTCATATCTTGGCCATTGTTGTATGCATTATGCAATATTTGAAAAAATCTCTCCATTTCTACATTGGATATCACACTTGTATTTGTACCCATGTCCATATCCTAGAGAAGTATCTATGAAGTAAAATAGTAATATATTATGGATCATGTAATATATTGTTTCCTTTTATTATGAATGGTATAGTTGATATCACAAGAATTAGTGTTATATTCTTTTCATTTTTTAGACTGGAAAACTTCATCATTGAAGAATAGAGGCATACATGTTGTATGATAAATTAAAATACATTCTCCTATGTCATTTTTATTTACTTGGTATCCATGATCATAAGGAACCATGGTTTTCTTATTTGTGAATATCTTGAAGACTATAAGTTGGTTTTGTCTAGGAAAGAAATTAAGACAATATTGAATACGATATGATTTACAGCTACTTTTTGCTTCACGTGCTTACAAGAGGAAAATTGTATTTCCTACCTTGAAATGGTGCTACTACAGAGTAGATAAAACAATTCTTGATGGTAATTCATTGGATTCCATTATAATGTATAGGTGTGGTTGGAACTAATAATTTGTGAGGGTTTTATCTACATTGAAAGGTTAATAACATGGCCAGTAATGTTATCTTTTATTGTGTTGGTGAATTTCTTGGCCTATTGCCTCTATTTAAGTTGTGCCTCCTTGTCCCCACTAGTGTCCATGTGTTACATTCTTATAGCATTGCACTAACTCTTTGTACTGCAAGGCTCTTATTTCTTGAGTCTCTTGAAATGTGGCAATGTGCTTTGTTGTTGTGTGCACAGACAGTAACTAATGTGTTTGACGATAGTGTGGCACATTGACTCCATGTGGCATTTTCTTGTTTGCATCAGAAATAATTTCTAGTCCATTGCATGTTCGTGGAAGACGCAAAGTCTTGATGGATTGTCCCATTACTTGACAAATGCCACAAAATAGTTTTTTTTCCAGATAGTTTTCTTATGTGTGACATTCCACCTTGCACTTAGTGCAACTTAATTCTTCAGTTTCTTGTGAAATTTCATTCTTGGCTTTTAGCTCTTTTATCATTCTCATCATGTTCTACTATAAGGGCTTGAACCATCTTTGATTTTCCATTGCTACTGTCTTCTATGTTCTTCTCATCAGCTATCTTCTACTCCCCTCGGGAGGATGTTTTTTCCTCACGCTTGATGTCCATTGCCCTATTGTAGGCATCTGCATGAGGATGGATACACTACTTTCTTCTTTTTACACAATGAGGAAATCGATCCCTTGATGAACCATTTCTTCTTTAGTCCATCATTTGGCTGGTACTTTAACTTCACCAACAATCCTTTGAGCCTGTGATAGTGAGCTTGTACATTCTCATTCTTCCTTGCTTGGTATTGTAGATCTGTGCCACGATCTTATCTTCATCTCGCAATAGTTTGAACTCTGCCTCAAATGCTTTCTTCAACACATTCCATTAGGTTGTAGATGTTGCTTTAAGTTTCATGAACCAATCTATGGCTATATCCCATAGTGCTGTTGAAAAATGCTCCCAGCCAATAGTCCTTGTCTTCCTGGCTACTTGCTGTTCATATGATTTCACATGTCTTCCATTATCTCCTAGGATCTTCAAATGCATTTCTCGAGAACCTTGGGAGTTTCAATTATTCCACATTCAGACTTGTCAAGAGAGTCACCATTTTCTAAACCCGCTTTTGTCCTTGTGCACTGGGTCAGGTTGGACTGTTTTGACCTCTATTATCTGGTGCTTTCTCTAGCCTTGGCCATGTATGAATCCTCTACACATCCTCCTTTAGCATCCCTTGCACTTTAATTATCTTGAGACTCATTCGTGCACTCCATCCAAGGGTCTTGGTTTGCTTTCTCCAAAATGAATAGTTTCTCAATTCTCAATGTTCCTTATGTCTCGATCAATTCATTTCTGAAGTTTCTTTCTTCCTCATCATCTAATGTTTACTATAGAGATGAAATCCTTGCTTGATCAACGAGGTCTTGATATACTCTGCTAGGGGGTGATAGGTGTCTGAATATCTCCTCCTACTTGCTGCTCACATGTTCTACACCGAAGGTCTTACTTTCTTCCTACTACTCTGATTGACGTTTCAGCATTTACTTCTTAGCAGGCTTGGGCTTTTTATTAAGAATCCTCCATTTTCTTCGACAACTCTTCTTAGTTACCATCACCATTTTCCTTGTTCTCTCAGTTAAAGAGATCTTCTCATTGATCCTTTTGTCTCTTTGTGATAGCTTGGAATTTGTGTCCTGTCTTTGTTAGGTGGTACAGGCATTAATTCTAGGGGATATGTCTCCTATTGGTGTCACATTCTTCTTCCAGCTGCTTCCTTTCTTACCATCGTGCTATTTGTTGCCTCCGTTGCTCCTGATTTCCCTTAACCTGAAGGTCTTGAAGGATGATAAAGATGTGTGCAATAAGTCTTGGCTATTTGTGGACGATGATCAACTTCTGAGTTGATAGTGAGATTTCTGTACATGGTGTCTCAAGGGACCTCTCTCTTGAAAGCTTCTCTCCAAACATGTATTATTTAATGAGATGGCCCACAACTTTACCAGGCACTATGTAAGTTGATATTCCATTCCATGCTGGCTTGTATCGGTCTGTTAACTTTCTGTCCCATTACATTGCCGTGATTCCTATCTGAGTTATACTTTGCCATAGTTTGAATCGGCAATAGCGCCAAATGCTTACTCAGGTATCCTACTTGAATTATTCATAGAGTAGACAGAAATAAGAGAATACTGTTAATTGCTTGCAATCATATTCCAGAAAGATGTGTCTTTATTCTCATTTATAGGATATATATATACACAAAAGCTTCATATATACAATTGCCAACTACAAGTTAAAAATATTTGGCATCAAAGATGCTGTGATGTTCCTGAAAGATATTGGATCTGGCACTAATAATTTACTCTGAAAGTACTGTTATCTAAATTAATTTATAATATATAGGATGTGATCATGACAATTCTTTTTTACTTCATGCCTATAGTAACATATTGAATTTTGATATTTGATACATCGGATAAAAACTTCTTTCAAAAAATGCAGGCTAGAAAATGCTATAAGGTTGATCAATCACTGAATCCTGCACCTCATGTGTATTTGATTGGAAGGTAAATATGTAATATCTAAATAATCTCGACATACTATGCATTGCAGGCACTCGATACTTTTAACACAGCAGTTGTTTCTCCCATCTACTATGTGATGTTCACATCATTTACCATACTTGCGAGCATCATCATGTTCAAGGTAAGACCTGTAGTAATTAAGTAAAGATACTTTGCACGGTGCATGGTTAACACAATCAGTGATGCAATTGGATTCTTTTGCTACCTAATGATGTGCTAAAATAAGGAATTAAATTTAAGATATTGTATCTGGTCTGGCAATTGAGATTAATTTGTCAAATTTCACAGTTTCCAAATTTTATGCAAGGTTATTTTCAAAAAATTAATATTTGCTTCTGATTCTACAGTATGACATGGCTTGCGTGGCATGTATTCTAAAGATATCAAACATTTTTAAACCCATACAGCAATAATAAGAATGAATTATTCTATAGCTTTACTCTTGTTATTGTGCAAAAGTGAAATGGAATACTATTGCTAATGTGCTTGGGGTTGGTGCAAGATTTTCTGCTACTTTCTATTTCTTTGCTGTCTTAATCAAGTAGACTGAGGTTTAAGTTGTCTTATGACTGTATGTGAATGAAATGACCATTCTTTGGAATGACTATCGTCTGTACAATAAAGTAAATGCTTTACTGGTGGTAGATTTAGTGCACTAAATAATGTAAGCAAATTTCTAGGGCAATGGGGAGGATAGGTCATGAAAGATCTGATTGTTGTCTGAACTGTATTCACCATTGACCGAGGCCATAGTAGAACTACTGGTATCCGGGTTCTTGATATTATCATGTTTTAATCTTTTCCATCCAGAAATCTCCCTCCCTCCCTCCCTCTCTCTCTCTCTCTCTCTCTCATTTTATAAAATTTCATATACTTGTTATTTGGATGTATCTTCATCATATTATATTAGGGCTACTTGAAAACGTTGTATCTGTACTTGTCCTTATAATTACTGCATTCAAAGAGTTCAACTCTAGGAAGGTAAATACTAGAAGTTATTTGGAAATTTGGAAAATTTCTATAAGATAAGATAAATTTATTAATGTCCAACAAGAGAACACAAAAGGGTCTTAGGGACTAAAAGCATACAATGAAGGCAACCACCAACAACAGAAGCATCAAACAATGTTAGAGAAAAAGAAAGAAAGCAAAAGAGCCAACAAGGGAAAGATTAGAGGTCCTTCCTAGGTGGAAAAAGTTCAATACCGAAGGATAAGATCCAAGGTTTGGTGAGCTATGGATTGACTAAAAATACCTCTGGGGTTGGACTGCTGTGGCTGAGTTAACCCGCTGCGAGGCCTCAAAAGCTTGGTGCAAATGAAAGTAGGAGGGTTGAGTGGCCGCTTCATGCCCCAAGCAGGAGCCACTGTCAAGAAAAAAGAAGTGATAAGCTGGTCTGAAGTCTGTCTTGAAGGGAATAGATCCCTCCTGGAGGTAAAGAGCAAGACACCATTGATTGATATACCTAACAAAAGATGAGAGGGTTCTGCACTCTTTGAATAGGTAGTGAAACCTCCCCTTGATCTCCTAATAGGTGGGACACCAGAAAATGAAGTGAATCTTTGTCTCGGTCTTTGCCAAGTTACGAAGGCGACAAATCTCCATGTCAATCTAATAGTCCGTTTGGATGAGGAGCCAATGTGAACCAACCTTAAAGGAACCCAAGGAGATGCAGAAAGCATGAATTCAATGCCGTGACAAGTAGGAAGGACATACAATGACCCCTTCCTGAATATCCATAAAGTGCTTAGCATAAAAGGCCATCCTCAGTCAGAGACCACCCAACGAATTGCTCCAGGTCATAATAATATATTGTCCATAGAGGTCAAGTCTAACATGTTTCCTCAACTTCTGTTTGAGGGAAGGAGGTGAGTGGGAGCATCTAGAGAGAACTGGAATGGAGGGATTTGATCAGTCTTGATCCCGATCGAGCCCAACAAAGCAAAAGTTTGGGTGTACCAACATTGGGCTTTGCCATTAGGATTGGAACCAACAACAACCATTGAAGAACAACAAGCCAAGTATGAGTAACTGTAACGACCATCAACAAAATCAACAAAACCCTGAAGACATTGAAGGAACTGGACTAGGTCAAAGATGGCCCTAAGCGTGAAGGGATGAGCAATGAACTCAACCAAAATAATGTCGTGAGGACTAAATCGATGACATATGATGGTGCACCAAGGAGAAGGGTTTGGACCCTCTCAATCGAGGTCCTATCGATATTCGGGAAAGAGAGCCCCCAAATATAGAGCCATAGAGAACAATTGGTCTGATTAAGGAGTCCAAAAGGGACAACATGGACATAGTGTCCTGAAAGTGATGTTTGAAGCACTATTACTCTAAACTAGCCAAAGAACCTAATCCCTTGTTGACCCTGAGCTTAATAACATGTCTTAGACTGAAATTGGGTCTAGAAAACTTGAACCCCAGATAAGTGTAAGAGGATGCAATCTCAATCTGAGGGCCTTAGAAATAGCAGTGAAGATGGGAGGTCTTCAAGAAATTGAAGATCATCACTTGGGTCTTATCCATGTTCACAACTAATTGACTCAAGTCACAAAAGGAGGCCAAACCATCAAGAAGTTGTTGAAGACCCTTTGAGGAGGAGGCCAAAATAACTACATTATTTGCAGACAAAAGAATGGAGATTTGGACCTAGTCCAAATAACAACTGTCACTAGGGAGCGAGGAATCCCAGAGGAAAGCCTCAAGCTCATCAAGGTATATGCTGCATAAGGTGGGAGAGAGAGAGCAACCATGCTTCACGCCAATTGGAGAATCAAATTTAATTATCAACATTCATTGTAGAAGAATGGACCTAAAGAAGTAGTCTCAAAAGACTTAGGGTCCTCTCGCCCTTTTGGGTGGTGTGCTTTCCTAGGTGGTCCCTTAGGTTGCTTTGGCCTCATGGACGTTATTAAAATCATTCATTCATTCATTCAATCCCTACAAAGTGATGAACCTGCCCACCACACTAGTATAATATCATAATAGTTGCTAGGAGAGTTGCATAAATCCCAATGTTCTTTGACTCTAAAAAAGCGCCACACGGGGAATAGAATCAAACGCTTTGCGAAAGGCTACAAAACAACAATAGACTTTCGTTGAGGGGTGCCAAATCTCCTCAATGATAGTCCCCAATGTTAAAATATGGTCCATGGTCTAAAAATCGATGCAAAAGCCGACTTGATCCCTCATACGACAATGTTGTCTGTCGAGCTCTCTAGATAAAATAGTGTACAACACTTTAGCATAGAGTTTGGCAAAAGTGTGCCCAATCATGATAATCTTGTAATTGTTGAGGTTTGAAATGACTCGACAATTAGATAGATAATGTGCCTCGAAAAAGAATCAAGAAAACCAACCGAAACCACTATTAAAGAGCATAGAGAGGAAGAAACCCAAAACCATACAACCAAGCTTGAAGAGTTCCGCTTGGAACCCTTCTTCATTTGATGTCCTGTTGCAACTCGTGGATTTGATTGCCTGGGAAATGTTGGAGAAGGTAGATTTGGACCAAATCAGACTAATCTGTTTCTTGTGAAGGGTTTCGATAACTGGTTGAAGAAAGGGAAGAGGTTGCAAATTGTAGAAAATAGCAGAAGAAGTACAAATCCATGATTGGAGGTTTGCAATATCTAACTCAAACAAGACCAGATATAGAAAATGCAGTTAGTATAGTAGCATGATTTCAAGCAGACCCTAAGGAATCACACTATGTAGCAGTAAAAAGAATATTTAGGTATTTGAAGGGTACACTTGATTTTGGGTATATCAAATGACTTTACTCTATGTGCATATACTGATGTGGAATGGGCAGGTAGTATGGATGAACAGAAGAGTACAAGTGGTGGAGCATTTTTCCTTGGAGGAAGATTGGTTTCTTGGCTAAGCAAAAAACAAAATTGTATTTCACAGAGTACAGCAGAAGAAGAGTATGTAGCTGCAGAAAACAATTGCAATTAGATCATGTGGATGACACAGTTGCTAAGGAATATTGGGATAGAGTTTTCAGAACATGTTATCATACATTGTGATAACATAAGTACAACATGTCTAAGAATCTTGTCTTACATTCTAAGACAAAGCATATATCAATTATCATATTCTGAGAGAGAAAGTTGCAGAGAAAGAAATCAGATTAGAGTATGCTAATACAAAGGAGTAGATTGCAAATATTTTTACGAAGCCTTTGCCTAAGGATACAGTTGAGTATTTGTGAGGTATGCTTGGGGTTATGGCCCTACCTACTTCAGAGTGGGTGATGCAGAGATTGTATCAGTCCAGTGGTACAAAGCACTATTGTTTATCTGGATTGAATGCTGATGCTTCCTTTATGGGGGAGTATCTGTGATTGAGCGGAGTCATGAAGGATTCTTGGTAGGTGGTATTGAACAGTGTCTTTGGACACTTGAGCTAGTTGAAGACTTTGAGCAGCTAATTGACATAATGATGCCTTTTTCATTGATGTCAATGGGAGAGAGAGTGCATGAAAAACATCTCCTGAATATTGAGGAGAGAATGCATGGAAAGATAAGCATACAAAATGGGGGAGTTTCATGAAGAAAAGATAGATTTGATGTCAATGGGGAGAAGAGAAGTTTATCAATGGGGGCGTAGTAGTTGTTCCTAAGAGTTTCAAATTTGATTGATGAAGAATATTTGAAAAGATGAGAGTAGTAGCAACAACAGAGTTGAATTTGGTATTCTTGGAACTTAGATGTTTTTCATCTATGTTGCCATCAATGCCAAAGGGGGAGATTGTTACCATGAATGTTGATGATATTCCTATGGGGGATTACACTAGCATTTTTGAGAGACAATTAGCATGACTATGTATTGCATTCATGACTATGTTTGTCATTGATGTCAACATACTGTGAAGAATGGTAGAGTAGCAGAAAGAGAATGAGGTCGTACGGATTGTGTATTGATGATGAGGTCAAATGCAGTTGAGGATATGTTCTATAGTGTGTCCTAATGACATGGACAAGTGCACATGCATGAAGTCAAAAACAAGTGAAAAAAATTAATGATTTATAGAAGATAGTGTGCAGACAGAGTACTTGAGAAGTGGTTTCTGGTGTTCGGATTGTATCTCCTAACAGAGATAGAATTGTGATGAGCGAAGTTAGACAATGATAGTAGATAGCTTGATGATGACACCAGTGAGTGCACAAGGGTCGAGTTGCACATGTGAAAAGTTGTGAAGGTTGTGAGCCGACAATGTTTTATAATTGTGAAAAGATGTAATGAATTATATTATCTTAATGAGGTCCTATTGTAGTTAATTGGGAAAGCCTCAAGGTCAACTCAATGAATAATTTTGAGGACATGGTATAAAGGAAAGTTATTTTCATTGTGATGAAATGTGCATGTATGAGTTGTAAGAGAACTTGTATTGGATTTGTGAAGATTGGTAAATGCGAGTAAGCAATCAAAGGGATCATTGTGATGTGAAGTTAGAGATCTAGTATTGAGATTAGAGAGGTATTTGGTGCGGTATTGGCACGGTGAGAGGATAGAGCAAGAGTTCGAGTTGTTGAGATTAGTTGCATTTGTATTATTCTGAAAGGAATAATACAAAGGGCAATTGGACAATGAGTTTGATGGTCTTGCCCCTAAAGCTGTTTGGACAGTGGGTCTATCTGCCTTCTACAACACCTAATAGGGTTGGAATCTCCTCACAGGGATTCAAAGTCTCCTAACAAGGACTAATATGTGCTGAATGTATTTCATTGGCTCCTAATAGAGTCCATCCTCTTACAAGGAACTTATATATTAGTACATCATTTTGTGGGTACCATCCCCATCGAGGTTTTCCCTATGATCAAGGGTCTCTCTAGTTAACATATTTGGTGTTATTGTGTATATGTATCTGCTTATGGTTGCTGATTATATGGATCACATGTTTAAGGATAAATAAGGTTGATAAAAGTTGTATTGATCTGATAACTGATTCACCCCTGCCCCCCTCTCAGTTATTTTGGTGGACTTTACTTTCTAACACAATTCTTCATTCATGTCTTTTGATCATTCATTAAACTTAATTTTAAGAAATTACTTATATATACACCTATATATTTTATTATTTTATTATTTTAATTTTATTAGTAAATCCTATTTTAAATTGGGGGTATTACAAATCTATGGAGTATTCTATTACTTATTTATACCTCCCTGTTTGAAGAATTCCTTAAAACTGTTTGAAGATAAATCCATTTCCATTATCAGATCTTACAACTTTCATCTCTTTACTTAATTGCTTCTCTACCAAGGATTTTGAAATGTCCTGTTCTGATTTTTATATCAGACTTAAAGCCTCTTAACAGATTTTAAATCAAACAACCAGCATTTCAAATGATTATGCAAATTTCTCCAAAATACCCAAATCAGGTATACTTGAAACAATGCCAAAAGCTCCACAACTTCACATATTATTAATAAATTTGAAAGTAAATATTTCTAACAAAATTTTGGCAGCATAACGGCCTGTAAAATGACACTTCTAGATCTGCAAAAGCATTTACACAATAACTTTAAAATGGAGTTCAAATATATAACCCATCGGGCTCCAAAACAACAAAAATATATAACATATGATGAGAGGTATTGCAACAATACTCCCCTAGATGCAATCATTTCACCCAAGCATGTTACTTATTTGAAACATAGTTCCTCAAATATCTCTCTATCCATTTATTAATTATTAATGTTTGTCCATCTGTTTGAGGATGAAAGTTGGTACTAGGAGCAAGTTTTTTTTTTTTGTCAAATGAAAGAATTCCTTCCAAAAAGAGCTAAGTAATCTACTATATCTATCACTGACAATGTTTCTATGCAAGCCATGTAATTTGAAATTTTCCTTGAGGAACAATTCTGTCACTTGTGATGCCTTGAAATCAGATGTGATAAGAAAAAAATGTGCATACTTAGCCTACCTATCACCAC
This sequence comes from Cupressus sempervirens, assembly GCA_028749045.1. Lineage (NCBI taxonomy): Eukaryota > Viridiplantae > Streptophyta > Pinopsida > Cupressales > Cupressaceae > Cupressus > Cupressus sempervirens. The sequence continues at coordinate 28,341,137 of CM053787.1, forward strand.
ATATATGCAATGCTTATCTTAAACACTATCTCTATCACTGACAATGTTTCTAGGCAAGCCATGTAATCTGAAAATTTCCTTGAAGAACAATTTTGTCACTTGTGATGCCTTGAAATCAGATGAGATAGAAAAATAATGTGCATACTTAGTTAGCCTATCTACCACCACATAAATGCAATGCTTAACTTGAACCTTGGGCAAACTAGTGATGAAATCCATAGAAATACTTCAGCATTTTTATTCAAGAATAGGGAGTGGTTGCAACAACCTTGCTCGAAAAATCTGCTCACTCTTGTTTGTTGGCATACCACACATTCCTTAATGTGTTTGAGGACATTCTCCTTCATACCCTTTCATACAAAGTGCTCTCGAATCTTCCTATATTTCTTGAAATATTCTTGGTGACAAGCCAATGGTGTGTCATGAAAGGCCGATTACAATCTTCCTTTGCATTTGAGAGGGGCAGCTCCCTTGTATGATAGGTGTATTTGATTTTTCAACATAAATGAATTAAAACTTTGAAAGATAGAGAGAGAGCTACTGATGACAAATGCATGACAAGACTTCACAACTTTCTTGAATTAACATAAACTGATAATGAAGACAATCAAGAACTACGCTTGCCAATAGTGGCATGTTGTGATGGTTAAGTTGTTGAGTTGTTATCCTTGTTATCAAGGTTCAAATCTAATGAGGATGAGGTCCCCCGTTTGTAGCCTCATTGGTTCATAGCTCCAGGTTAAAGCGTTTACCCCTCTTTTAAAAAAAAAAATTCACGAACCACGCTTGAAAATGGTCCTTATTACCATGTTGATTCATGAGTCATAAACATTTACACAATACCGTTAAAATATTCACTACAGAAAGAATCAACAATTTTATGCTACAACAATCTAGATTTTAGGAAAAGAGCCCAAACGCATTTCTCATTTTATTTTCTTGCACCAAGAACATAACATATATTTTCAATTTCAAAGACAAAATCTGTACATACTTTCCAAAATTTGTCTTCTCATCAAAATTTTAGCATAAGTGTTCCCTTATTCCAAAGTCCAAAAAAGTCCCTTTACAAAGCTAAGATGATTCCTTAGATAGACACGAAGGTTAAGAACTAGTCCACTTTGGTTAATAACTACTTCCCAAATACTTGATTTGGGTGAGGTTAATTAACTTCTGCAGAATCAACCTATAACTTGAAACTTGGACCTTAGACCTTTCAAAAAGGAGATTGAATAATCAATACTTCCCAATCTCCTTTTGATCCTTGAATCATTTATTCAAACTATATCAATTTATTAATAAAGACATATCCCTCTTGTTAGGAAGAGATTAAGAGCATAAGTCATATACATGTCCACCAAATACTGACTTTATGTTCACTATCTCCCTGATTGTGCTTATAGATTCAATGCTTTGTAGGAATACATCACGCTACAAACAATTCTATATAATACCCGACCTCTCCATTGAATGTATACACATGATTCTTCTCTGGCGAGGTGTACCTATGAGCTTCATGTCTTATTACGCATTGGCAATGATAAGGTGCAAAGCTTGTGCATACATTAGGAGAGGATTGTGGGAGCAACAAAAACTGCCTTTACATATACGTGAAAGCTAGAATTAGTATTTTGAGCGTCTACATTTTGTGTGCAATCAAAATCTCATCACCTTCTTCATGTGTGCTCTACTGAACATGACTGCCATGTGTGTGTTGAGATGATAAATGCTCATTGAAAGTATACATAAAATAAGCTTCCCCTTCTATCAAACAGTTGGTGCACGTGCTTCATGTCTCTTGGGCTGTGGGCTGGAACATTCCATGAGATTGGCATGCCTTATCTGTGATTCCATATCTTGTTTATGATTCCATCATTCTTGAGTGTATACATGTCTTCGAGGAACATCCATCGCGTTGGTGTAATGTAATATATTGGCTTGGTACTTTATCAAACAAGTCAGCGGCTTCACTTGGTAGAGTCTTAGACAACTATTGATCACAAGATCCATTTGAACACGCAGTTGCATCTATTTTGCCAAATGTATACAAAATTTGCAATTATGATGAACACTCTTTAGTGTGGAATTTTGTCAAAACAGTTCACTTGCCTTGCCATTCTTCTTATATTCTCTTAGCAAGTCATTGAGGTTTTCATGGCATGGTCTTGAGCCCATTCGAAACCCATTGTGAGAACTGAGAAGGGACTTGATGCCTGTGGAAATATTGAGGTGGTGGTTGGCCTTAAAAAATAGTGACTCCACCAAAGCTTCTCAAGAAGCAAGTGAATACCTTTCACTCAATCTATCCAAATCAATCTAGTAGATGATGATGCTTTAGACCACTGGGTGTGATTGAAATAATTCAACTCAACCTTATCATGCTTGCTCCTCAATTACGAGTGCTAGAACAAAGGTATCTATCTCCTCCACAAGTAGGATGGAAGGAAAGCATGAGCATTGTATCCAATGAGAATCATATAAAATGATATTTATTTACCATGATTTGTATTTTCTAAAGGCATTATATCAAACAGTTCCTATGCTTTGTTATTGTTATAACACTACCATCCTGAATGCTGTGGCTGGAAAATGAAGGAAAGTTGGTCAAACAGTCCATGTGCCCTGTCTATGATCGGGTTGATCAATAAACATGGGATTGGTAACTCATTGCAAGTATGGATAATGTTCCCATGTCACTGCCACATGCTCTAATCACTCTGGTGCATTCCAATTTGAACCTCCAGGCTTCCTGTTTGAAAATGATGATATATCATTACATATAACAACTCCACAATCTTTTCAAACAATGTCTAACCTTTATTTGAACTTATCATTTAGCTTTGTTTCTTGCTGAAGAATTCACAGGCTTGAATACTGATAGAAAAGACTTCCATCAAAACAAAGGAAATGACTGCTGTAATGTTTGGATAGTTTTAAGTTTCAATTTTTCAATGTCTAAGTAAAAAGTTGTCATTCCCTTGCTTTCATCAAAAATCAAAATCCTCTTTGTTCAGCTCTCAATTCTTATTCTTTATCACTCGGAGAAGGAGGTTAATAACTGTACTCAAAATACGTGTTTCGAACTCCAATCTTAACCTTTTTTTTGGATGAGAGGTTAAGGTTAATGATTGGGTGGAAAATACGTGTTTTGGAAATTTATCTTAAGCCTTTTTAGATGGAGAGGTTAAGATTTCAAATTGAAACATGTGTTTTTGACCTCAAACCTTAACCTTTTTAAAGGTTAATGGTTAATGATTTGGTTGAAAACATGTATTTCGGTCTCTTTCTTTATCCTTTGATAACTTGGGACTTGGGAATCAGAATTCGAAAATTCAAAAGGCAGAACGGAGCTGGGAACAAGCCAAAGACATTTGAAGGGAAAATTTGCTTAAAATGTTGAGTAGAAGTGACCACTCTAATACTTAAAAAGAGGTGCTTCCAAGGAATAACCATAGTTTGGTATGGCAAGGATTTTGAAAATTTGAAGCAGTTTTGGTATCCGGGCAACAAAAGGCAAATTCTGCATGAGCTTGCACATGAAGAGCCTCAAACTCCCATCCTTAGCCTTCCTGGAAACCTGCAAACTCCCGTCAGATTTAGCAGCCTTTGAAGAACAAGGCAATGAGCAAAACTCAATTTCCCAAATAAGCCCAAAATGCTTTCAAACTCTCTAAAAAGAGTGCATAACCCTAAATCACAACCAAGAGGGGATAATAAGTCAATTTTTAATAATATTTAACATTTATTATCCCATTGGTTGCCAAAGATTAGACCTTTTCCCAAAACTTTATTTGTCAACCCTGCTGGCCTTAGCAAAATTTATTAATTTTAATTATTTTGAAAATGGGACATGACATATTTACGCACTATAGATTGGAATTATTAATTTTTGCATATTTTTCATTATTTTCTTCAAAAGGCTGGGAAGTAGCATCAAGAAATTCTTTATTCCATAAAATTCTCCATGCCACTAGACCATGCAAGTCAGCATGTATTAGGTTCAAAGCTCCTTTGGCTTGTCACACTTTATATGTATTGAATGGGTGTCAAAATCGAAAGGAAACTTGCAGCCATATAATGACAGTTTTCACATAGCTTAAAATAGAAATCTATTTAAACAAGTATTCATAATCCATATGCAAAAGAATAGACAATATACCATCAAAAGATGACACAAGATATATCTTGGGAAAACCTTCAAGGAGGAAACCCAACCTCCAAAAGCATCCATGGCTCATTTATTATTCAACAAAGCAAATATTACAAAAAATCTTAAGAGCCTCCATGAGCACCTCTGAAACACCAAGCTTCTCCAATGCATTCTCCTTGTATCCAAGCTTGAATCATTGTACTAAAAAGAATACTCAAAACTCCAACCAATCAATCTTATTAGACAACTACCCTTTTGTTTGATTTTAAAGAAACATGCTTACACAAAACCATCAAGTAGTATTGCATAAAACCATGTGACTAAAACATGCTTACACAAAACCATCAAGCAGTATTGCATAAAACCATGTGACTAAAAGTTAAAACCATGAGATTACAAAACCATTGACCCTTTATTTAATATTTGGTATTAAGTTTTCACTTTATTAATATTTCTGCAATGTTAAATTAAATACATTTTCTCAATGTTACATACAACACAAAAAACACAGAATAATAAATTAAACATTATGCAATGTACAACATCTAATTCGTAACAAAATTTATTTTTGCATTTGACATCAATCAATTTTTTTTATAGAATATGGATTAATACTAGAAACTTGGCTGTCCATACCTTTCATGCCAATGTACACTGGTATTCTCTATTGCTGCAAGTGTATCTAGTTTTGTTGTTTCGTGATCAACCTGTTTACATAATCCCTTTTCGCCAATACTAACAGAAATCACTTATTTATCATGAAAGAGTAATGACCATACATTTGTTTCCCGGAAAGCTTCATAAAGATAAGGGTTCTTACTTAGCTCACTAATAGCCAAAGATTTTTATTTATTTTAGGAAAGTATCGGACATTCTTCAAAGTATCACTAATGTTATTGTTCCAAATTACTAGGGAATCCCCACATCTTTTGATATAGTGTCCAATCATTGCCCAAAGAAATAGATTCATTTATTAAGTTGAATGAAATTTACCCACCAATCTTGCGACAAATAATTTTGAGATGCATTGGAGCAGAAGTAGTTTGTTTTAGACTTAGCTATTTGATTCTGTGATGGCACAAAGGAAAGTCTCTTATTGTCCCTTGTTCATCTTCAAGAACATTTTCATACCTTGACTTCTTTTGATCACTTGTCATGGCATTCTCTTTCTTCAGAGAATCATTTTTTAAATGTTTAGGCTCTTTACAATATAAAGATTTTCATTTTGACACTCTTGTTATTACCTTTGGAAGATATGTTTGATGATCAACTAGCGCTGTTTTGTTTGCTGACCTTTGAGTTGTGCATTGAATGTACTTTTTTTGAGAATGAAGTTGATGCTTCTCCTTAATTTTGCATCTTCTGCTTTTTCAATGGCAACCCAAAATCAAAATCTTGGGTTTCCACCATCAAATGAATCAAAGAATGGCAACACACCGTGCAACACCAACGCAACCATATTGGTTATCTATGTGTTTCTTAATAGTAGCCAATTGATCTCTCTAGTCCTTTGATCACAGCATATCTTATGAGAAATACTGGCCTATGTTGTATCTTATTAAAATTGAAATTAAGTATTAGGTTTGGTTTGTTAAAAAACATCTAGAGCACTGTTCTGATAACTGATTGGCCATCACATAATTGGTGAATAAATCAATTACCTGGTTGTTGCAGGACTGGGACAGGCAAAATCCATCTCAAATTGTCACTGAAATGTGTGGATTTGTCACAATACTGTCAGGGACATTTTTGCTGCATAAAACCAAAGATCTTGGGGATAGCTTATCATCTGGAGCAAGTATTACTTTTTACTGTTTGATTGTATTGTTACTTTCTTGAAGGATATTGGTATTTGTCATACTTATCATTTCATTTATATGGTTCCCTTACATATTCTTAATTCTGTGACTAAGGTGTATATGCAAGTTTATCACCATCTTTTTCTTCACGCATTTCGAAGCATCCTCAAGAAAATGGGTGCACAAATGAGGAGATTCCACTTCGACGTCAAGATTCTTTTGCTTGATGCAATTATTTGATACTCACAATGAAATGGACTTTTCCACAGGATACTTTTGACCCAGCATTCTACTATGTAACCATTGAGTATTCTTTGTTCTCAACTGCTGATGTTGATTTCTATCAATTTCCTTATTAGTGAAAAGAGTCACAGATTATAATGTTTACTCAGAATATCACAATAGAAGCACGGATGCATGGTTCAATTGTATATGAAACTCAATCTGCCAGTATAATATCACTGTGAATTTCAGCTTTTATAATATGCCAATGGTTGATCAGTTCATATCTGAAAGCAGGAGCATTTATCAAGATCCAGATCTTGTTCACCTGTCTAACTCTATATTCTCTATTACTACAAACTTGTGGAGTTACATGATTCCTTCTAGTCAATGGTTGGGTTTTCTGGTTCACTCATCAAGGATTGGAGGTAACCCTATTTGAGAAATCAGTGCTACTTGGCGACGTTTATTCAAATATTTGTCATTGTTTCAATTCTCACAATTTCAGGAATACTGAGCATTTATCAAGATCCAGATCTTGTTAACCTGCCTAACTTTATATTCTCTAGTACTACAAACTTGTGGAGTTACATGATTCCTTCTAGTCAATGGTTGGGTTTTCTGGTTCACTCATCAAGGATTTGAGGTAATCCTATTTGAGAAATCAGTGCTACTTGGCGACATTTATTCAAATATTTGTCATTGTTTCAATTCTCACAATTTCAGGAATACTATATGTAGATGATGAAAGTAGCTTTAGTAACACTAACAAATGGCAATGGCTGATGTGAATTCCCGATATGCGATAAAATATGACAATGCTTGATGTACGTGAAAACAGAGTTAACACTTAGTTTTTAAGAGACAACCAATACATCCCTAATTGGAATCAATGCTAATAATGCAATGTATGTTGTTTATACAAAAGTGATTATCTGGCCTAGTTAATACTCTAGGAAAATCCTTTGTCATGCATTTATTTGACACAGTTTCCGGCTCCCATCCCACCTCCTTTCTACTCAAGATTGAAGTTTGAGACTGATTTGGACATTACTAATCCAATCATGGTGTGCCTTCCACAGTTGCATGATGGCATACAATCATAGCATCAATTAGTATTGGGTTAGGAAATCTGAAATCATCATTTACAAATTGCGATAAAGAAATTGGTCAAAGCTATTAAATTTCTGTAATCCATATGAATGCTAGATATTTTCTGGGTTCAATTGTGTGAGAATTTTTAACATCAACATTTCAGATCACACTCCATGATCCATATTAGGATGAAAGAGAGCATAAGGAGAAGGAACTGGGGTCTAGTCAGTGGTTACGAAAACTATCATCCACCTAACCTATAAAAGATGGACAAATACAATTAAATGGAAAATACTTAGTCATTTCAAATTAGAAATGCCACCTTTTAGTTTATTAATTTGTTGGGAAACATAGTAGGACTTTTTTTTCATAACTTGTTCGACACCTCAGTAAATACAGTATTAAGTAGAAATGCATTAGCATAACATTCTTTTACACTGCTCTCAAATTAAAATTATAAACACCTTTTGCCTATCCTGACTTTTAAATATCCTCAAAATCTGACTTGAAAAGAAGAATTGACCAACTCACTTAAAACTTGCCTCTATTTCACAGTTGCGCTCCTTATGCAGAAGTCTAAAGCGAATTCCGATTGGATGTTTTTGTCCATGGTTCAGCTTACACTGGTGAGAAGCATAACAACTGGGAAAAATGAAATAATTCACCTTAAGAAAACCGTTCATAATATCCTTGGTTTGGTTCAAACTTCAAAGTGAACTAAATGTTCTATAAATGATATTGCATTTCATGTTTGCTGAGCTGTCCTTCTACCATTACAAGAAGAAATATGCCCAGGTGTCTCTTCTAAATGTTTCAAGATTAGATATCCTTGGTTTACTTCTGAGTGTCATAGATGTTTCCTGAATGATGATACATTTTGTGTCCACTGATGTAAGACGCGTTGAGAGAGGCAATGGCATTTGAAACCTTCAAATAAGCTCATGATGCCTATGTAATGACCGATAGATTGCAATAAGGATTGTCTCTAGCAAACTCCAATGCTGCGTAGACTACAAGATTTCTGTGTCCCTTTAATCTCTTGAATCATCTGATATTTATTTCTCAATATATCCCGATTGAGGAATGAATGGAAATAAGCACCTCATTGTGGATATCTATAAGTATATTCCTTTATAAACTTTAGGAAATGTGGTTCTCAGGTGGTGTCTTAGCCATGAGAACATAAAATATTTTCAAAGTGATATATTATTGATACAATTATTTATCGAGTTTATTCTCCCATGATCTCAATGGTGATATTCAAAAATATTAAAAATTCAAGATTGTCAGACTCTGTTTCTTGATCTGAACACAGATCTGCTCAAACATGCAGATAGTGTACTTTGAAGGATGTTTTTTTTGGCAGAAAAGATTAGTAGACGCCATTGCACAATAATTATATGCCAAAATAATATATTTTTGGTTAGACTAAATACGCTGCTCCATAAGCACGAGGGTTTATTGCATGTGTAATTATGTTGCTTTTTCTATAACATTTTTTACGCTATATTGTTAGGAAAATATGTGAGAAAGGATGATAGAGCAGTGTATCAAGAGGAGAATTATTTTCTACCGTTTTTCTGGATTCAATTGTGGAAGTTTTTTAAACATTAATGTTTCAGATTGCACTACATGATCCATCATCATTTCTCCTCGACTCTCTTGCATCCTGATGATGGATCATGTAGTGTGATCCAAAATTTTGATATTAAAAACTTACACAATCAAACTCAAAAAAAAAAAAAAAAAAAATTGCATGGATTGTGAAAATCTAATAGCTTTGAAGAAACTTATTACCTGAGGATGGAAATTTGCGCCATGAATAAATGTCTCTGATTATTAAATCGTCTCGGTGGTTTGTTCTGTTGCTCAATGTTGTATCGTGTGCCTTGTTGCATGCACTATTTTATCGTCTTTTAAATCGAGCACTTCATATTAAAATATATATTTTTAACTACTATATCATTGTTTAGTTGATAGACTTACCAACTATTATGTGTTTGTTTATGGTGTCTTAAGACTTTCAGTATATGCTAATTCAAGAGATTCGGGATGAGTTTATAAGAAAGAAGCAGCTCTGAAAGAGTGTTAAATGAATTATCAATATAGATGATTATTTCCAAAGGATATCTAAGAGTGTCATGATAAATATGAAACATAAAAATTTAGTGAAATCTATTATGTATTTTCAAATCATCTTGTGCCAAAAGAAAACATGGGTTTTTTCATTCGTGAAACTGAGCTTTGACAAAGATTTCGATATCTTATTAAATTATGGAAGGTCGTCCATTTTTTTCAATGCAAAAGGTTGCATTTTCTGGTATGGTTGAACGACATAAGAGTCCTTATGAGAGTGCTACTCGGAATAAATATGACTTCTATTTAATCTTTTAAACAAAGATATTGGAATTTGTCATATATTTATTGTCAGGTTGTACCCCATGGTAAAGCATATATTTTAACAACCATTGTTTTTAAGGTGGAAAAATGTAGTGATTAATATCTTAGTTTATATTTATATTATAGTTACAAATATTTTAAAATGGTAAGAAAAAAAAGGAAATATTGTGCATTTGAGTTTTTAAGTTTAAAAAAAAACTTATGTTTGGTTTCTAACTAGAAAGGACAATTAGTCACATTATTCATTTTTGATATTTCTATTAATATTGATTCATACAAACAAGGGCAACAAGCTATTTAAATATATTTATGGTTTTAATTCACATTTTTTATAGTAGGATCAATTATTTTAATGTCATTCATTTTATGTTATCTCAAGATAAAATTAAAGAGTTTTAGAAGTTGTATTTTTTTATAAACTACAATTTTAGATAAAGTTCTCTTTCAATTATAATTTGATGGATGTCCATCCCATATTTTAAATGATCATTTTGTCATAGGCTTGAGGATGCTAGCAAACGTTAGAGATTTTTTTTTTATCACTTAATTGCATTCTCTAAAAATATTCGAAGGCTTTTTCAACCAAACCATTTTCTTAATGCCCTTCCTCATTGTAGTTGGAAAGAAATCCTTAGATCTTACATTTGTTGTCATCCTAACTTTTGACTAAGTTCAAGTTCAACTTGGCATTCTTTGTCTCATTTCCATTAAATGTATTGTCTCTAATACCCATTTGGCATTCTTTGTCTCATTTCCATTAAATCTATTGTCTCTAATATCCATAAGTGTTTGAATTTTTCACATAATAAAGAAATCACTATGATTAAACATAGTTTCTATCTACATTCACTAAGTAAAGGGAACTTTGACCTTGCCATCTTTTGGCCCATCATGCCTCATTATGATATTAAAAATATAGTGTTCCTTATAGATCCTGCTTCTATGATGAATGCTACTTTGAATGGAACCTAAGGACATGCAAAGATTGATAGTTTTTGTGATAAGTATATTGCGAATAGATGTCGGTACCATCAAACAAATCATCACGATTATTCACAAATCATCTAGAAGATGTGATGATAAAAACTTTCAATGTTTTTATATTTTGACCCATGGTTCCATTACCTTCCCCATTGAAGTTGGAAAAAAAATCCTTATATGTTACATTTGTTGTCATCCCAATACTTGACTAAGTTCAAGTTCAACCTAGCCTTCCTGGTCTCATTCCCATGAAATCTATTGTCTCTCCTATCCATAAGTTCTTGAATTTTTCATATAATAGAGAAATCATCACAATTTTAAGCACAGTTTCTATCAACATTCGGTGAGTTGGGGAACTTTGACCTTGACTTCTTTTGGCCTATCATGTCTCAACAATTAAATATTGTCATCCCTAATATAGTCCATCTCCTTTCCCTAGAACTAGACTCATTCCTACATTGAGAGACTGGAAATTTCACCAAACTATTGTGCTAAGGTTGTAAAATTAGATTTATACTAAAAATGCTTATGTATATAAATATACTTCTAGTGTATATTCTTTATATTATATTAGGGACCTTTTAATTTGTTTTCATCGAATTGCTTAAAAGTAGTGGCAAGAATTTTAATATATAGTGACAAGGTGTAATCTATGGTGCAACTTATATGCACTGGTTTGGAATGAAAATATAAGGGAAATATAAAGAGCTTAGACCATTTAACACTGGTAATGGGTGCATATAAGTTGCTCTGTATTCATTGGCTAGTGATAATAGGGAGGCAAGTGCTAGGGGACGCAATTCCTACAAATGCCCATACAAGCAACCGACACACTAATTGAGAACCAGATTAGTGGGTGACATAAAACACGGTCAACGTGGGATAACAAGGTATGGTCCCATGGTTACATAAGATATCTTTGGCAATATCAACATGCACCCCATCATAAGTGGATATATATATATATATATATATATATATATATATATATATATATATATATATATATATATATATATATATATATATATATATATATATATATATATATATATATATATATATATATATATATATATATTTGTTGTCGTTCAAAGATGACATCTTGACGTCCAACTTTGTTTCCTAGGATCTGGATCGAGATTTTCCTAGTACCTCCAAACTTTCTCACTAGGGTGATCTTTTCAGCCATGAGGACCCTATTAATGTCTAGCAAGAGGATTCTCACTTTTTCATAATAGAAATTATGAGGATGTCAATTACAATAGCCCAGTGGAAAGTGCTTTCTATGGAGATGGTTGAAACCTAAATAATGTTAGTTACATAAGCAATGCTAATGATGGTTGGGACTGATTGTTGGATCTCTTTTGTACAATTGATCTTGTTTAGGTCTATGTGTAAAGGTTGTAGTGGTCGGGTTTCTTTTAGTTACTAGATGCAATTTTGGCATCCAGTTATCCTTTGATATTTTTTTGCTTCTATAAACATTTGATCTGCTATCTCTAATAGAAAAAATAAATCACTTTTGATATATCAGAAGATTTCACCATTTAATATCACATTCAATATTATGATTATTGGTCTTCTAGAATATCAACACATGATATTCACCAAGTGTCCAATTAGAGTTTGATATCACATCTGATATCAAGAGTATTGATCTCCTAGAATATCAGTGATATTCACCAAGAAATCAAAAGGTTTTGATATCACATCTGATATCAAGGTATTGGTCTCCTAGAATATTGACATACAATTTTCACTAAGTACTCAAAAGGTTTGATATCACATTTGATATCATGAGTATTGGTCTCCAAGAATATCAACATACAATATTCACCAAGTACTCAAAAGATTTTGATATCCCATCTAATATCAAAAGTATTAGTCTCCTAGAATATCAATGATATTCACCAATTACTCTTTGATAAATGACCTCCAAGAATGTTGAGATGCAAGAGATTCACCATATATTCAATTTGTTTGATCTCATATTACAAGTTGTTGTACGATTGTCACCTTACAGTAACTTCAACAACTACAAGTGAGATCATTTGTAAGTTGTCACTTCCTCATGATATACATAGGGGGTAGGCTCATTGTAGTCACACACAATGACTTTTTCAACTCCCTCTGAATATCAATCATCATAACTCCTCATTTAACTCATTCCTACATTAACATTCTCAAAGGAATGTCAAGGCACATAGCTCTTATGATTTGAAAATATAGATAAATAAAGTAGATAATTTGATATTCTCAGACTCCATCTTAGAACTTGTAACAAGCTAGGTTTTTTATTAAGGAAAACAAGTTTTGAAGAGTCCCTGAAACCCTTTACACAAGATATTTTTAATGGAGCTTGAACAGAAGATACCAGAGACAAAAGGAGAAATAGGTCACCAACCAACAAAGGGTGATTAGGGAGGCCCTATAGATATCACAGTACATTTTTGGCACCAGTTACAACTCAAAATAGTTAAGACCTCCTACTCCCAAAAGAGTGAGATCTAAGAAGACGGTTCGAAGACTGTTGGGAATGTTTGTATTTTTAACTTTTAACCTTTGTCCAACCTTCCTCCACCCAAGAAGCCTCCTTCTCCCAAACCAAAGCATTGCCATCTGACCCAACCAGAGAACTAGGTAAGATCGCATCTGAAACTTTGTCCATTGGAACCCGAACCGCAGAGGGATGGGTAACTGTTGCATTCATATCCATCAACGGATCAAGATCTAGTCGAGACGATGCAAGGCTACCTACACCCTCAACAACCACAGACATGGGGCATCCTTAAGAGCATCATCTTTAAGGATAGAGTAATGTTGAACCAAAGCCCCAGACCACCAAGAAGTTCTTTTCTTTGATTTCTGAACTTCCGTAGGGCAATGCACAACAATATGACCAGCCCCAAAGCAAACCCTACAAGGGAAAGGAATTCCTTTATAATCTAGAGTTTGAATCTAGGAACCATTAGGGACCTCAAGTTTGATCTTCTCAGCTAGTCCCTTTGATGTATCCACCACCACAAGGATGCGAGCATAAGTAGTATGGAAGATATCAGATGATTTGGAGTCCACCATTTGGAAGTCACCAATGACATCTCCCATAGCTTCAAGCACCGAATCTAGCCACAGGTGAAGGGGAAGATTAGGGAGTCTAACCCAAAGAGGCATATGAGAAAAAGATTTTGTTGCAAGATTGAAACCCTCGTGCCAGGGTTTGACCAATAGAGGGTAACGATCCTCCAACCTGAAGCGGCTACATAAAATAGCCCTACTGTCATCAGCAACATCAAATTTTACGATGAGAAAACCCCTAGCCACAAGGAAAATCTAGACAGATTTAGAAATTAAAGGGTCCTAGTGGTTAGATATCCAAACATGAAGAGCTTGTGGTGAAGACCAAAATCCATGAAATCTAAAGATAGCGGCCCTCCAAGAGAAGTCCTTAGCTGTAACAACAATTTCATCAACGATAACGTCATCCAAAACCAGATGGATCAGACTCCAAACCAAGATAGGATTTGCAGCCGAGGACAAGATCGGATGATCCACAACTGGAATCCCAAAACCACAGACTATAGCCTCAAAAGTTGCCACATCCACAAAAGATTTTCCCCCAACAGTAGGAACAACCCGAAACCCTGAATGGACTCAGGAAGAAGCTGACCAAGCAGATGCATCCCCAAAAACCTGAGGATCCACTGAGGAACTTCTAGGAGGTGCCATGGCCAGAGCACAGAGTGCTAAGCAGAATAGTAGCACCGAGCAAGAACGGGAGTTCAAACACCGAGCGGGAGCTAGAATTCTTGTAACAAGCTAACATTGAAAGCATTTCATATTTATTTTACACTTAAAAGATATAATAGACAACTCCCACTTAATCCAACATTTCACACATGTTATGGATATTCTAAAGCTCTTTTAGAATGAAAATTTCTCTAGATCTACATCATAATTACTGACATTGGTAAAGGTTGCTTGATATTTCAATCTATCAGGGCATTGGAATGCTGAGTGACCATAGTTGTCACATCTAAAACATTGCATTTGAGAGTACTCTACACGTCTTCTTTTCCTTTTGAATTTAGGTTTCTTCTTTTTATCAACTTGGGTTGTGAGAGCTTGAACATCACCTCCAATAGAAGTATCACCTTGAGATATCAACATGCACTCGTCTTGTATGCATTCAGCCTTTAATCAAGCAAGTTTAGGAAGCTTGGATAGAGCTCATACCCCTTGTCTAAAGGTTTTCCATTATGGTGGCAGTCCCTTTAGAGCTATCATGGCTAATTCTTTCTCATCATTGATTTGACAAATTTTAGAGAGTTAATTCCTTAGTTATGTTATCCTTATGAAATATGAAGCAATGGATTCTCCTTTGTTCATTTTAGTGTTGGAGAGATTGTCTTTAAGAGTTAGAATTTTAATGGTATTGTTTATCTCAAAATATTTCTTCAAGTTCTTTAAGCATTTCATGTGATGTATCTAATTTTGAGATAATGAGAAGTAGATGATCCTTAACATTGTCCACAATTAATTTCATGGCTCAAGTGTTATCATTTTCCCATTTGTTCAATTCTTCACTCCCCTTTGGTGGTTAGTCAAATTCTTTTAAGAATTGTTTGAGGCCATTCTCTTTTAAGGTTAACTTCATTCGAACTTTCCACCCTATATAATTTGAGTAATTGTCAAGTCTATCCTCTACCTTTATACAACTCACCATTTTGATAGATAAGGAAATCGAGAGAATTTTAGTGCACCAAGTAAGATAAATCTAATTAGGATCGTCTCTTAGACCTACTTCTGATACCACGTAAAGGTTCTCAAATTATATTTATAATAAAAATGCTTATGTATATAAATATACTTGCAGAGTATATTCTTTATAGTATAGAAATGACTTTTAAGAATTTAATTATTTTACTGTTGACATCTTTCATGCAGAGGATCTTTTAATTTGTTTTCATCAATTTTCTTAAATGCAGTGACAAGAACTTTAACATATAGTGACACCAAGGGGAGAAGCGGTAGGCAATGGCTGTGCAACCAATTATTTAGATATCTTACCAAGGGGCAATCACTATACTTAGTTTTTTAAATTTTTTTTTTTTAAAGCCTCCCCTAGGTAAATTATCTAAATAACTGACTACATAGCCATTTCCCAAGTGGTAGGAGACACAACTCCTACAAATGTCCATACAAGCAACCAACACACTAATCAAGAGCAAGATTAGCGAGTGACACAAAACATGGTCAACACAAGATAATGAGGTATGGTCCAACGGTTACATGAGACATCTTGGGCAATATCAACATGCACCCCATCATAAGCGGATAGGAGGAGAATAGTCTTATCCTGAGCCAACATCAATCTCTTGTGATTTTAATACTTACACATATTCGGCTGACATAAGAATAATGTGCATTAGCAAACATGCACGATCATCGAGAGGTCATTGACAAAACAATTGTCACACACTTCTATTTATAAATATAATATATAATATGATTAACAATAAATCATTATATATATATATATATATATATATATATATATATATATATATATATATATATATATATATATATATATATATATATATATATATATATATATATGTTTACACTTTTAACCTGCTGGCTATTAAACATTAACATATTGATAGTAGGTTTTAGAAGTAATTATGATAGAATCCACGAGGAAGGTAATGGAACCATGGGTGGGAAAAATAAAACCATTCACTAAATCATACCGTGAATTAAGAACCATTTATTGTCCTTCAAGTTGATGATACTAGTTTATGTTAGGAAGGTTGGATTGAACTTGAACTTAGTCGAAAGTACGATCTATCCATAACCTTAAGTTCACCACTTTGGTGCTATAATTGCTAAGAAAACATTAGAAGTTATATTTCTTGTCATTCCAATTTTTTACAAAGTTCAATTTCAACCCGACATTTCGTGCCTCATTTCCATGAAATCTATTGTCTCTCTTATCAATAAGTGTTTGAAATTTTCACATAATAGAGAAATCATCATGGTTAACATAATTTCTATCAAAATTTGGTGATTAAAGGGAACTTTGACATTGACTTCTTTCCTATTTTGATTTGTGATTGAGGTGTCTTGCATAAAAATGAGAAGAGATAGTTTATTTCATGAAAATGAGATAAGGAAGGCCAAGTTAAATTTGAACTTAGTCAAAATTTCAACCTATTATAGATAACTTGGGTAGGATAAGAAGAAACAATCGTGGCAAGATTGAATTGGTTTAAGCACTAATATTAAAGCAAACTTCCTTAGACTAATTTTCTTGCTATTTGTAGGTCAAGTTTATAACCATAAATAGGTGTCAACCAAGAAATCATCTAAGGATTTTTTGCCAACTTAGCGATCATGTCTTGTGTTAATGGATGATTCCCTTTGATCAACCTATGTATAACCCAAGAGAGGAAGAATATACAAAGAAAAATGAAATAAAATTAACATGGTGATGTTATTTGTATGAGAGATTTCATTACGATCAATTTGGATGAAGAAGACACTCTTAATGATAATGAATGAAATTATTCTAATATAAAAGATGTTAATGCTAGTGATTTTGACATATTCTTGACTATCTCCTCTTCTATGATACATTTTTTGTTCTTGCTTGATCATTTTTTATTTCCCTTCTGATATTTTGCTTACTAAATGTTATATTTATATTTCTTTACACGAACTTTTTTCTCCATGGTACAAGGTGATAGAGGAATCTACCTACCATTAAATTCATTTATTTGTATCTCATTTCTTCTACACATTATATATATGTTATGTCATGCATGTGTTATAATTTGTAAATGTTCCTTTTTATTGTCTACTTGAGGATGGTGCAAAGCAATAGGTACCATTTATCTTTTTTGATCTCCATAATGTCAACCCAAAAAGACCTTTCTTCATGTCTCTTATGTGATCTTCCATTATTATTGTATTTATAATACCATTGGGGGATGATGTCAATTCATTTTGATATAATTATTTATATGCATGAGTTATCATATGATCATCAGGAACCCAAATTTAGGAGATACTTTTGTGCTCTCTTTGTCATGACGTCATTTCCCTTAGTTTGTCCTTTATTGAGGGCATATCTGATGAGAGCACAACCCAAGAAAAAATGAAAACAATAGGAAAAGGAGAATTTTATTATCATAAATGATATACTATTACATTCAGTACAACTAAAATAGACTCAACTACATGCCCTATGGGCTTACAATGTTATCAAATTCTGGAGAAAAACCATTCTCATATTAGCCTCTCCCGAACTCCACAAGAACTACCTTTACAATGCAAGAAATAACCTTAAGTAAACCAAATTAGGTTTAGGGTTAGGAATAATTTTAGAATATTCCATTTGGTATCCATTGCCAAAATAGAAGGTTCTAGAAGCCATGTCAGAAGTCGGTGCAAAATTAGAAGAATCCAAAAGTGGTAGTCCAACTTTTAGGAGGCATAACTTTTGATCTGGGACTCCAATGGACAGATTTTTTACATTTTTGGAAAGATCTCCGAGCTCTCTATAGACCTATGTACCAGCTATACTTGTCCCCCATTTTCGAGCCCATATAAGGTCATTAAGTGCCTCAAATCTAACTTTGAAGCGTTCTTAAGGGGTCTCTAGGCAACTTAAAACTACAATAACTTTCAAACCATGAAGCCTTTCACTTGATTCTTTTCTAGAATGCTTTAAATTATAAGTACAATCATCCCTCAAACTTACACCATCTAGCTCATCATAATCATGGCTCAATTACAAAATAACCTATTTTTTGCATTGACACATATCCCAAGGTGCTCAAAAACACTAACCTAGAAAACCAATAGTGGAACAATGAGAGTTGGAATCGCTATTTGGCCCAAATGGGTATCCAGAAATAAAAACACATAAAATAGAAACTAACACTAAGCATATATTTGGGTGATGCAGGATTTGCCCTTACACCACTAAATGCTCCTGCATCAATATCATAGTGGAAACATATGGTGGGTGAATGTATGCTCTGTTAAATTTAGTGCTCTCATTAAGGCATTCACAATCACTTTAATGTGGGGGCATACACTCTACTCCTTGTTTCACATTTTTTCACACATATACACAATAATGAGGAGGTGTCAAGGTTGAACAAAGAGAACTTCCCTACATGGAAAAGTTTGATGAGGCTACATCTAGTAGGAATTTGATATGGTGTAATAAATTTTGTGAACAATGCATATGTGGAGATAACAACAATTCCTTTGACAACCTAATAGCTAAAGGAGAAACAACAACACAACCAAGGTATGTTAGAGATTGCATTAGCCCTAAGCTATGCTGAGTTTGATGATATTAAAAACTGCAAGACTACTAAGGAAATGTGGAATAAACTATATACCATCTATGGTGGAGACAAGAATGTCTTAAGAGCACAATCAGAGAGCTTGAGAGGTAAGTTTGATGAAATAAGAATGATATAAGGTGAGAATATAGTCCAGTATTGTAGAATAATCAAAGAGGGTGTTAATGTTATAAGAGGATCCAATGGAAATATTGATGATGAAACTATAATCAATAAGGTACTAAGAACTCTACTTCTTATTTATACTACTAGGGTTTTTGCAATACAAGAACTAAGATGTACTCTAGGCAATGACCTAACTCTAGAAGGTGTGATTGGTAGGCCTACTTCTTTTGAGATGTCAAATTTTGATAACTTCACTCTTACCACTGTTGAATCTTCTTTTAAGTCACAATTGGTTCTTAGTAAGAAAGGAAAAGAAAAATATGTGAAAAGTGACAGTGGTACTTTTGATGATGAACTTGATGAACTTGAAGGATTGATGGCTAGAAGACTTCCAAGAGGCAAAGGGAAATACAAAGGTAAACTTCTTATAATCTATTTTTCATGTAACAAAGTTGGTCACATTGCTGCAAGATGTCTTGATAGAGAAAACAAGGATGAAAAGAGGGAAAACAAGTACAAAGGAAGAAGAGACGACCAAGACAACAAAAGAAATAATGACTACAAAGGAAAATGAAAGAAATCTTCTTACATTGTTGAAGAAGAAATTGGTAATGAATCTAAAAGTAATGATGAAGAAGTTGTCTGTGTTGCTACGAAAGAAGATTTTGATGAAGATGAGAAAACTGCATTAATCTCTTATGTGAATAAAAGTTATACAAAGTGAGAAAACTGCATTAATCTCTTATGTGCATTGATAGTGGTTGTTCAAATCACATGATTGGTGATAAAAGTAAATTTGAGACCATTAGAATATACGAAGGTAGTTGTGTTAAGTTATTATGTAATGATGTACCATGTTTTGTGAAAGCTAAATAATCAATACACCTAACTGATAAGATCAAGTGTGACAATGTTTATTGGGTTGAAGGAATTAACTATAACTTTTTGAGTGTTTCATAGTTGAACAAATTAGGATACATAGTTGAATTCCATCACAAAAAGGCCAAGATATTTGATGTTGATGGTGAATTGATTGGAAGTGCTGATCAAACAAAAGGTAATTTGTTCTATCTGGATTTATCTGATGAGACATGTTTGTTTGCACAATATGAGGATATGTGGTTATGGCATAAGAGGTTATGTCATGTAAATTTTGACAATTTGGTTAGCATTAGTAAGATGAAAAGAGTAAGAGGTTTTACAAGACTAAAGAAACCTGATAATGCTATGTGTAAATAATGTCGATTGGAGAAAAATGACAAAGTCTAGTTTTAAGAGCAAGGCATATTCATCTAATGAAATTTTGGAATTGATTCACATTGACCTTTGTGTACCTATTGGTGTAAAAAGCTATTGTAGAGACAAATATTATTCTATTTGTTCATGATTATTCTGGAATGATTACTATGATATTTCTTAAAGAAAAATATGATGCTTCTTAGTTGTTTAAGTGGTATTTGGCCAGAGTTTAAAAGGAAACAAGAAAGAATTTGGAGTTCTTGAGATCTGATAGAGGTGGAGAATCCACTTCCAATGAATGTAACATATTCTGTAATGACAGAGGAATCAAAAGGTAGATGTTAGCACCTAGGACCCCTCCTCAAAATGGAATAGTTGAAAGGAGAAATAGATCAATCATAGATTGTGCTAGAACACTAATGATGGAGAAAAAATTATCATAGAAATATTGGAGAGAAGTTGTAAGTACAACACTTCATACTTTAAATAGAGTGCAAGTCAAGAATGGTACAAATGTTACACCTTTTGAATTATGGTATGGATATGCACCTAATGTAAAGTATTTTAAAGTTTTTGGAAGCAAATGATATATACTAAAGAATAATATAAATGAAAAAATTTATGCTAAAAGTGGTGAAGGTATATTCTTAGGTTATTCCACTAAGAGCAAAGCTTTAACGTGTTTGAACTCTAACACTAACAAAGTTGTGAAAAGTGCAAATGTGAAAGTTGAATAATATATAGAAAAAATGAAGTTGAATGCAAGAAATAACTTGAAGACTACAACACATTCATATATGTGAATAAAGGTGCTCCCAAAACCCCACTTGAGAAAGATAACAAAGATGCAAATTAGTGATAAAATAGGAATTTTGAATTAAAACAAGTTGTTGAGCAACAAACTATAGGTGTTGAGAAGCAACAAAATGATGTCGAGTTATAGATAGAAGGAGCCGAACATCAAGAAGGCAATGCTGAGCAAGCATAACTTGAACTAGAAAGAGAAAATTAGCTTGAAATCAATTTTCAAGATGAACCTGTAAGGGAAAAATATGTGAGAAGACATCATGCACCCAAGAAAATCATTAGAGATAAAGAATCTGTTGTTATGACAAGGAAAAGACTCAGAAGTGAGACATGTTTACTTTCTAATTTTAAGACCAAATCAACAAAAGATTCTTTGGAGAATGAGGATTGGATACAAATAGTGAATGAGGAAATCGAGCAAATAGAAAATAACAAAACATGGATACTGGTTCCCAAACTTGATGAAAAAATGTTATTGGAACAAAGTGGATATTCAAGAACAAGCTAAGGCCCCGTTTGGTTGCGAGAATTGGTCAATGCAAAATTCAACTATGCTGGAATAAGCTCTCTTCTAGAATTTGCGCATTCTGAAAATAAATTCTGGAATAACATTTGGAGGTGTTTGGTTGTCCTGGAAGAGGAATCGGTAGATGACTATTCCGTGTTTGGTTGCATCATTTAAAAATAGGAATTAGAATGAATTTTTTTTAAAATCTTAATATGAATTATTAAAAAAAAAAAATTTTAAATTTTTAAAAGTCAAATTAATTTTTACTACCCTCTTCATTATAAATTGACTTTATCCATAAGAAAGGTATATCACATATTTCACTTATACTGAGTTAAACTTCAAAGTTTACAAAGTTTAAATATTTAGACCTCTCTTATCCACAAATATATTTGCTTGCTTAGCTCACACTGAAAGCAACCAAGTTTAATCAATTTGCTTTGTCATACCCACATTTTTGGATCTTTTCATTGGATTTAAATCTGGTTATTTTAAAATTATATTCAATATTGCCTAAAATTGTTTCCAGTATAAGCATGATTTTTTAATATATATGTTTATTGTTAAAGAAGTCAAAAGTTACAATTTTTAATTATAAATATTTGACAGCATTTTTTAAAATTTTAATTACATTTGAAGAATTCGATTATAAATACTATTGTATGCATAAAGAATATAAAAAATTATGTTAAATGTAACTATAAATTTGAATAAAATATCAAAACTAAAATTATTTTATTTCTGGGTGAGAACCGTCAATGACTGATAGCCTTAAACCATGTGTGAAGGAAAGTCCAAAGACTATTCCCGTCCTTATCAAGGGAGATGCCACCTGTCTCTCATTTTCGACGAACACAAACATTTTTGTTTTAAATATAAAAAAAAAGTAAAATATACGACATTTGAACCTAGTTTTATTTAGAAGGCTAAAGATAATATTTATTTGTAAAGATAATTTTAACAAAAGTTTCGATTACGTAAAAATAGGTTTTGAAAGGTCCCAAAACCTTGTACATCAAATCTAAAAATATTACAATATAAGGCCCAAATACAACAATGTGATGCACCAAACAAAGATAGGGAACAACCAACAAAAGTTTATAATAAATATCAAGCCTGATATTAGACATTTTTTCATTGATAAAAATCCTTATACAAATTATAGCTATGCATTTTTTCACATTTGTTCCCAACAAATAAATGCAATTAAAAGACAAACAAGACAATGTAAAAAGTAAATTTTAGCCTTCTGACTATTGCAACACTTGCACTCTACTCCATCATCACGCAATGTACTTGTTTGTGCATTAGTAACCCATTCAAAGAATCCACATCCATCGTGTCCCTACAATAGCAAATCTTCATTAGTTCCTACTATAATAATTATTTATTCATTACGCTAATTTCTAAGAAAATTAATAACGACCTTTTTCTTATTCGGGCAAGACCAAAATTTACGCCTAGGATTTTTTTGTGTGTTGGAGATTTTCAACAAACAAGGGCCTGCACCACATCGACATGTTGGCACATTGATTAATGTCATCAACCCTGCAACATAAAAAATACATTAGTTATATAAAAATACACATACTATAATAAAAGTCTTTTAAATCACTATACAAAATCTTTATAATCATTATTAAAAGCCTATTTAAATATCAATTTATATATCAAAGGATTCGTTCACAACAAAATACATCATTGCATCTATTTCAGTTTGAAATTCGATTGGATCATTACATCAAGCGATATGAAATCCTAAAAATGGTGAGTATAGCATCTCCTACTGCTGCATTATTTATGGGAATGAAGAATCAAACAATAGGTTTCTGAAAATGAGAAAAAACATGACTAGAAAGAAGATATCAACATTGTGCACACCCAAAAAAAAATGATATTGTCCAAATTAAGACATTATCCACAGGAGCCAAACATCACAAGAGTTATTAATGTTGATGTAGATATTACTAAACAACAAAAGAGTTAGTAATGCTGATAGGAGTCAAACAACACAAGTGAATATTACAGTTAAACAACACAAGTGAATATCACAGTCAAACAACACAAGAGTTAGTAATGCTGATAGGAGTCAAATAGCACAAGTGAATATCACAGTATTCAACATTTTACCCAACAAAATAATATGAAGCAGCCTAGACACCACACAAACTATTTGACCAAATGCCTCTCCAAGTAGCTCAATAGAAGTCGGGGACTAATGTGTAAAGAATTTGGTAACAATAGCTATCAAATCTACAAATAATTCTATGATTAATGCAAACGACTAAGTCCACTATGTGGGTTAATATATAAGAAGAGCAGGTACAAGCATCTTTAAATATTTAAACAAGTAAAGGCAATGAATAATTTTTCATATACACATGTCATAAAGTCATAAAAAAGCTAATAAAAATATGTTTTGCAGCTGATAAAAATATGTTTTCAGCTGATAAAAATACGTTTTGCAGCTGATAATATCATAAGGCATGCATAAGGCATGCTATCAAGCAGTCAAATATAAAGGTCACTATAATTCGAAATAGTTTTAACAAAAACTCTAGAGTCCTCCATACTTAAGTTGTATGTACTTGACTCTCTCCCCCTCGGTCATTCTCAAGAAGCCTTTTGCTCTTTTGGTTTCAACCAAAAAATCATCATAGGCCTTTATCATTGAATCTTCACTAATCCCATGAATGCCTTTGAGGGCATCATATATTTTCTCTCCAACAGATTCAGAATCCTCTTCATCCACTTTGACAACGTAAGGCTTTAACATGCCCTCGTGGATCTTATTCATGGCTTCACAAATGGTATCCATCGAACCAGCATGCTTGCCTTCTTTCTCTTTCCCTTCCTTGATGAAGATGGTGATATTCTCTGAGTACCACTTGCACTTGATTGGTTGGATTGAGAAAAGTCTTCATCCAAATGACTATCAAGATCAACTGGCATACTGAAATCCCCAACATCATCAAGATCGATGGCCTCATCCATAACGTTCCCTTCCTTTGTCTCCTAAGCCGTGGTAGCTACATTACCTTTTGCCATGTCATTTCTCACAATGAAGGCTAACTCGTTATAGTATTGGAATGGCTGCCTTTTATACACTTTTACATTTTTGAATGCTTTCCTCTGCAAATTGGAAAACAATTGAAATGGTTAGTTGTCTTTCAATACTAAATTTACAAATATAAAGTTATATGTAAAAAAAATGAATATTAAATACCATTTTACCTTCAACAACTCATTCCAAACGCTGTCTTCAACATCCACACATTGTGTACCTTAATTTCATGCAAAGCCACTTGTATTTCTTAAATCATTCATTAATCTAAATCCTACTTTCCATGTTTTCAATTTATTCTTCAAATTATCCTTGGTCAGATTTTGCTTCAGCTCATCATTGAACCACCTTTCAATGGTTGTCCAAGCTTTCTTTTGAAACCACCTTCACCTTTTCGACCTAGCTGTACTTGCTCTTGAAGCAACTCAAGGAATTTGTGCTCCATATCCCTCGTCCATAGCACCCTATTCGTAGAAGTTGCATTGTTGACTTGTGTTTCTTGAGCCATGCTAAGGAACATAACAAAAATGGGTAAAAAATACTTGACCATATAATATTAGACCTTAATAATGTGTATGGAAAAATGAAGATGGTCAAATAAATAAACATAACACAAACCCACATCAATCACTATGCATACAACCACATTATGTATCCAAAAAATTCAACATAGATTGCATCAAATTATATGGATAACCTATAGGTAAGTTTAACAAAATCAATATTTAGCAAGGAAAACTCATAACCTACAAGCTCTAGTCTTCAATTCAAATGCATGTTAAAATTAAGCTTAACCCCTCTACAACAATACGCATCTTACAGAGTTAGAGAAGCTCAAGGAATCAAGTTTTAAGAGAACATAAAAACAACATCAGTAGCACAAACATCAACACCCTTAAATTCAATAACTTGTTAGTATATAAAACAACATCAGCAACACAAATAGCTTAGCTTCTTGACATAGTTGACCAGAGTAGTGTTATAGTGTGAGTTGAAGCAAGAATGAAACATGAATGTTAACAATGAAAGGGAAAGAAAACAACATGCTGTACCCCAACCCCAAACTAATCAATAACCTCTACTTTCTCTATTATCAATTAAGAACTTTTGTAGCCACTTCTCACTCAAAGTTTTTGGTTTTGCAGTTCAAGAGCATGTTGGGGTTGCCAAATAACAGATGATGGCTTGTACAAGATTTCCTTAACCAAGTTCTGCAACAATCTTACGTCAGTCTCTATGCGGGGCATGACAGGAATTACTAACAAAGGTGTCTTGCAAAAATAATAGTACATAAACATGGCTAAGAAGCCAAACTATAAGCATGTACGTATAAAACAATAATTAAGAAACAATAATACATAAACATGGCTGAGAAGCCAAACTATAAGCACGTACATATAAAACAATAATTAAAAAACAACAGTACATAAACATGGCTGAGAAGCCAAACTATAAACATGTATGTATAAAGCTAGCAAACTAATAACGACCACAATGAGACAAAAAAACCCAGCATCCTTAGGGCAAGGCCAATCCCCATGTGGAACTTTAACCCCTTTCTTGAAAGACCTTAAATTGCTTAGAATCCCCATAAACACCCACCAACTTGAAAGAGGCATAGATTTCCCATCAAAACTAGTTTCCAACTCCAAAGTTGTACTAGCTCCCAACTCCAAGGTTTTACTAGCCAAGATATTATTAGATAGCCCCAGAGACATACCTTATAGTAGATCAGAAGTAGAAGCTTGAGAAGCCACATCCTCTATTTAGCTAAAGGGAAAAAATCTACCAACTTGTTCACAAATTCAACAGTAGTTGTAGTTGAAAACTGAAGCTAATTTATATTTGTTACCAGAAAAAGAAAAATAACCAAAAACCATTTTAGTTCTACAGCTGATATTTGGGAAATTGGTCAAAAGACAAAAGAAACTTAACAGCTAAATTGAATTGTAAATAGAACCAAGCATTTGTAAAACAAAAGTGTTAGATCTATCAAATCAGAGGAATATGTTCAAATTTTAAAAAGCAATGAACTAATACTATCGGGGAAGACTTGTAATCCTCAACATAGACAACTTGATCACCTCCTTATAATTCATAAAGATCTTATATATGATCATTTATGTGTGCATATGCATGATGATTTTTTAATAAAGAAAATGTGACATCATAGAGCTCATGGTTCGCTGCAGAAGAGGAGTGAACAATAGAGATATCTGAATCAGACCTACATGAAAATGAAATTAAAATTGTTTTCCAAAAAGTCCATTTTGTGGCTGGAAACAAAGGCCAGAAAAAATAATTAAGCACAATAGATGATGTACGTCTACCCAACAAGATAAATTTGTATAAACTCTTGTGTGAACTCTCATATGGCCTGGATGCTTGGCTAGCAGAGATGTTGATAGAGAAAAATTAAGCACATGGTGGCATCATGAAAACAACATGTGGTAAGAAAAAGCCCCTTCTAAGCCATCTGTAGTACATTATGTGCTAGTACAATTACATATCTGTGGGTACCTTTTTAGGTCAAATATTTTCATAGGTGTGCATTGAATTACAAATCAAAGAAACAAATATCATACCAACTCACACTAGTCAATATACTTATAGCCACATTATAATGATGATGAAAATGTCACATATAATTCATTCATTTGAAATAACACACAAGGGTCAATATATATATCAAAAATATCTACCAATATATATTCTATAACAAAATGTAATGTTCCAACTACAACTAGGCCCATGCCCTATAGTCTTCCCACATCCTCCGAGCTATTTCATCTCGAAAGTTTCCCTAATCATCTCTATCTCGCTGAGTCATCCCATATGTCTCAACTATGGGTACATTTATCCCATCACACTCATCCTCTTCAGTTTCAACTTCACAAGGAATGTCATCCTCTATCGTAATGAAGTTGTGCAAGATGCAACATGCTAAGACAATCTTAGTTTGTGTCATTATTTGATACAATGTTGCATGCCTCAAGATAGGAAAACGTTGCTTTAGAATGCCAAATGTATGCTCTATTGTATTTCGAAGTGAGGAGTGTCGGTGATTAAATATCTCTCATGGAGAGTTAATGGGATTTGCTCTGCAAAACTCCTTTAGATGGTAGCATGTACATCGATAAGGGGCAAGAAATCCAGGTACATTTGGATATCCTACATCAACCAAATAAAATTTACCTACACAAATGTACGAAAAGTATATTGATATAACCTTGACACGTCTCTCATAAAATCAAAGGAATTAAACATTAACAAGTTGATTGCACATACCGGGGGGAACTACTAGTGGATCTAATCTAGACAAAGTAGAAGCAAGAACATGACTATCTGCTGCAAACCCTTCCCAACCAGCAAGAATGTATTGAAACTTATAATCAAAGGAACACACCCCCATAACATTTTGTGATAGGTTACCTTTTCTATCACGATATTTAGCTTGGTTGTCAACATTAATAGTAATCGGTATATGGGTCCCATCTATTGCTCCAATACAATCCTACAAATCATGAAATTGCATTAAAAAACATATTATTATGAGTAATAATAAACATACAAAATATATGGCAATAGGAGATGTACCTTGAAGTAGGGATCAAAATGATCCTTCCCAAGAATTTGAGGAGGAGTGTTTAGCTCAGCGGGCAACATATAGTCAACATGGAGCACTAAGATAGCCCTCAAGACCTTATGGAAGTATCTACTAATTGTCTCTCCTGACTGACCAAAATTATGAGCAATCTTACGATTTCTCAAATTGTGCCCAAGTGTGTGGAGGAACATCACTAGTTGTTCTTCTAAAGTGATGTTGCAAGAATCTCCAATGATTCCTTTCTGCCTAAGAATAGTGGATAGATGAAAGAAGGTTGATCTAGTCATATGAAGTTGGTTATGGCAATCAATATCATTTGAATGAATAATACTCTTATAAAATGGGATTTCATCTCTTCGATGCTTATGCCTCTCTCTTCTTGCTTCTTGTGCAGATGTTGCAATGGATATTGCAAGGGTGACAAGAGTAGCTACAAGCGCAAGCATGATTCTAGTCCTCCTACCAATGAGACCATGAATCCTTGGATCATTAGCAAGATCCATCGATGACCTAGATAAAAATCAGTACAAAAGATGAGGAGAGCAAAATCTGAAACAAAAATAAGTTTGCCAACATGAAATCTAAAACAAATGATAGTAATGAAATGCCAATAGTATATACTATATATAGGCTATGCAATGAAACATGCATATTATCACAAAGGTAGAGTAATATAATATGTCTCGCTAATGTGTACAATTATTCTTTTATAATCTAAGTCCATTGTTTTTAAGCAATCACATCAAGTAACAATGTGCACCCATGTAGTAATCCTATAATCAACCACATAATTTTATAAGCATGAAACATAAGGAAGAAAAAGGAATACAATCAACATTATTATAGTACAGAAATCAAATCAGCAAGTCATCAACAAGCATCCCGAATATACCTTCAACAATATCATGTAACCTGAATGTCTATTAAATTACATTATCAAGATTTATAGGAATGCTGCTGAAACTTGAATGTCTATTAAATCACATTATATTATAAATATGTACTGCTATTACATTTTATAGATTAGAAGAACCAACAAATTTTTATGTAGTTCTATCTACAAGCAATTGGCAATACTATATGATCACTGCACTCTAGTTTTCTTTATAACATATTTATTGTTATGCTATCTTTTCCCAATTAAGGCTGGAATGTTCTCTCTACACTCAAGTTACAAAAATCAACAAAAGACAAAAAATGGAAAACCAAGCATTTATAAGGACAAACCTGTAGGCTTTCTAAAAAAGCCACGTTTTACATCATTCTGATTCACAACACATTGCCAGGTTTAGATGCTATTTGCTAAATCAATGGGGCAATACTGAGTTTTCCATTTAACAATGCAAATATTCTTATAATATTATATTATTATAATAGCATGGCAAAGATTCTTATGTAAGATCTGAAATGTAGAATAATATGAAGGCCTTAATGAAAATACTTCTTTGTAAGGTCAATCGAGGTATAGACCTCCTGTACAGTGCCATGGAATCAAGAGATTTCCAATTGAAAAGGGTGATAAATTGACCAAAATAAAAGACTCCTTAAACTTCTCTATAAAATTTGTAATGATAAAATATTTTTTATTTTTTCCTATGATTTGTCTTCCTATTTCATTCAAGATTTTTAAGCTTATATTTGGCTAGAATTGAAATTTAAAATCTAAAACACAGTCAAATATAGATCTAAAGTATTGGTTCTCTTCTAACCAATGAAAAATTATAAGACTTACATAGCATTTGGCTATAAGAATAGTGGAAGTTTTGTGGGTGCTGGACAAGATTAACAAACAAAGATCCTTTCAGAGATTTTTTTGCCCAGTAGAAACAATAGCTATGAGAATAGTTGAAATCCTATTGATATCAGATAAGAAAATGAAGTGAGGGAAGGATACCAATGAAGAAAAAAGAGAGGTGATCATCTAAAAATTTCATTATTTTGGCTCTCTTTTTCCTTCAGTGGTACTTTCCATTGCCCATTCTCTGAACTTTTGAGCTTTACAACACAAAAATGGCTAAGAATCCAGAGCCTCAGTGCACCTCCTCATATGGAAAAGTTGCAAGGTGACAAAAGTTTTACAACATTGCCAAAAGATTTGATCAGAGATGCTCGAGGATAAACACATATGGCCTATGAGGATGGGGTTGAACAAACCTGTAGAAGGAACTCAAGGCAATAACTTACAATATTGAAATCATTATTTTCTTAAAATGATTATATGACCTTATTAGCTTATAATAAAATAATAATTTTATTATTAAATTTTTAATATTTAATATAATATTTTTTTATCATAAAATACAATATGATATTGTTATATTTTAATTTTGACTATTCTATATTTCAATCTCAAAATACATAAACACTTCAATCCCATAAAAATTGTAATATAGATATTAATTGTTAAAATTGTTTAATATATTTTTGGTATATAATATTTATTGTTATCATTAAGTAAAATATTGTCCATTTAAAGAGTCCATCATGCTACATATCTCATTCCGAATATTGATCCCAACATTTTGTGGACAAATTTTAGTCTCTATACTCATCAACATACAACTGATTATATTCAATGGAGTTTAAATGAGAAAATTTATATTTTCAACTAAAAAGGCAGTGCTAGGTTTTGCAACAATTTTCTATTGGAAGCTTGACTGGGTTAGTTGGTCAATAAAAGTTTTACAACATTGCCAGAAGACTAAGGCATAAAAAATGAAAGGTTCAGGGTTTATGCCTTGAGGAGATAACATGTCATGTTGGCTACAAATCTTCAGATCATACGTTAACAACAAATGATGGAAAACATGACTTGTTGGCCCAGATATGACAGAGTTTAGCCCATGACAAAGGTCTCTCAAATCAGTTACCTTTATTGGGATAATGGTGGCCAAAAAAATGCCAATAATAAATAAACTCTTCCTTGCAGCCAAGAAGAATTAAATCAGAGCACATGATAGAAGAGAATCAAATCATTTGATAAATCATCTTTATATCAATGGCATTTTTATGTGTAATCACTAGGGCAGGTTACCATCATTTTTTTGTTCATTCTTCAAGAGCCACCTTAACCTGATTGGAGTCCACTGGTATACATGGTCAGCATCAATTTCTTTAAGTTTAGTAGATTTTTGAACAGAGGGTCGCATATTTGCAATATCTAGGAGTACCGTCTGCAGTTGTGGAAAATATGCTGACCCTCCTAGCTTGTTAGACTATTTGCAACATTCTCGTTGCTCAATCTATATAATTTTGATATGCCACTAACAGGTTTACATGTCATTTATACAGCCCTAGATGTTTGTTTCATTGTTGAATCCATGTTGCTTTAGGAGGTATAATGAACCTAGAAAAACAAGGGCAAAAAAGTATGCTTTGTTACAACAAATGGGTTTTTCAAAAGGTTTTCTGTTAACTCCAACTATATGTTCTAACAAAGAAGAATAAAAATTTGTTGGTAATGCAAAAAAAAATTGATTCAGATTTTAGACCTTCCTAGACAATCTTGAAGACACCATACTTGCATTTTCATGTACATTTATATATATTGCTGTATCTTACAAGATTTATTACAAAGTCATGAGCTAACATACAAAGCAGAGATTCAAGAAAACTACCTTTTAATCTTTCACCATTCTATTCCAACAAAGAAAAGTACAAATTTTCCTGTAATGCAAATAAAACTTGATTCAAACTTTAGATTTTCCACAAAAGCCTTGAAGAACCCTTACTTACACTGTCATATGCATTTATGTATTGATGTATCTTTCAAGCTTTATTCTTAAGTCACAAGATAATGTAGAGAATGCAAATTCAAGCAAGTTGTCTTTTGATCCAGAATACAAAAATGGCTAAGAATCTAGAGCCTCAGTTTACCTCCTCATATGGAAAAATTGCAAGGTACAGGAAAAGTTCAAGTGTTATTATTATATTTGCAAGTGGTGTTGTCTTAATAAAGGAAGAATAATTAATGTGGACAGATTGTGAGGCACAAGGCAACCCTAAAAACATTCTTTAACACTTTACCCTTAACAAAGGTATATGAAAATGCCCTGTTGTCTCAAAGCAGGCACAAGGTCATAATATTGAAGAGCAAAGCTTATTGAGAGCATATCGACATAAGTGTTGTAGGAATGGCAAAATCTATGAGTTCAAAGAGGAAGAGAAGCCTAAGAATGCTTAGAAGAGAAATAGCACAACCCTTCTATGACAAGAAGGAGGAGGTGAAGCTTGTTGCTCAGGAGACTTCCCTCACTGCTCCCAAGCTTGAAATACTCGTACGCAAATATCAAATGGGTTCGTAGCTTTGGTGAACAACCTAGTAATTCAAGATAAGCACTCACAAACAAAGAGCTTGAAGAGTCATCTGGTGTCCTAATTGGTAGCTCCATAGCCTACCTTATCATGAAAAAACACATCTAAAGCCAGAATGCATAGAAGATGCCATACCTAGTGCTTGAAAACCCTCCGCTTGCTAATATGTTGTGTGTTTGGCAATTGCAACACAAGAAAAAACCTTCCAAAAAATACAAAACCCAAATCAATTAGATGTAAAAAAAAATACAAAATCCAAGAAACTAAAAGGGCTTTGCTTCATATCAAACTGAAAGGGCTTCGCTTCATACTTGCTTCTGGTGCTCTCAAATGCTTGACGTGCTCAGAAGGGAAAATCTTGCATCGATGGCTCTCTCAAATGCGTGTACATGATCAAGCAGTATAATGAAGATGGAAAAATTGAGCGGCAAAATGAAATGGGCAAAAAATCACGGACTTGACAAGATATAAAATTTGCTTTATAAAAAGTGGAATAAGAATACACTATTCTTATTCCAACTTTTTTTGAGAACTCCGCTATGCCCGTTTTAAGGTAAAATGAGGAGAGGATTCTTATTCCACTTTTATTTTTCACACACAAATGTTAAATTTGCAAATTCCAGTATCTAACTTTTCCTATTCTGCTCCTATTCTCGCAACCAAATGGGGCCTAAATGAAAAAGGTGAAGTCACAAGGAATAAGGCTAAACTAGTATGCAAATGATATGCACAAGAAGAAGGAATTTACTATGGGGAAACATTTTCCCTTGTTGCAAGATTACAAGGAGTTAGAACACTAGTTGCATATTCTTCTTATAAAGGATTTAAGGTATACCAAATGGATGTCAAATCTGCATTTTTGAATTGAATACTTGAAGAAGTCTACATAGAGAAGCCAGAAGGATTTATTGACTCTAGCAAAAGAAACATGGTATGCAAGCTACACAAGGCTCTACATGGTTTGAAACAATACACTAGAGCATGGTATGAAAGACCACAATTATTTGGTGAAGATTGGTTTTGCAAGAACTAATGATAACAACAATCAATACTTGAAGACTGGTAATAACAATAAGGTATTGTATCTGACATATTTGTTGATGATATCATATTTGGAGGCAAGGAAGCATTATGCAAGTCACTTGCAAATGAGATGAAGAAGGAATATGAAATGTTTATGTTTGGTGAGATCAAATTCTTTATTGGTTTACAATCATATCAAATGAAGCAAGGTATCTTCATTACTCAATCCAAATACACAAAGGAGATATTGAAAACTTTTGGAATAGAAGATTCAAGATTAGTTAGTACACTTATGGCCACATGACATAATTTATCTAAGAACGATGGTTCTACTTATGTGAACTAGACACTATATAGATTAATGATTGGGAAACTACAATATGTTGTTAGTTAGGATAGTTGCAAGATTTTTTGCAAGTCCTAAGGAGAATCACATGATGGTAGTGGAAAGGATACTAAGATATCTGAAAGGAACAGAAGAATATGGGTTGTATTACAAGAATAATAATAAGTTTGAACTAAAGGTTTTCATTGATTTAGATTGGATAAGAAATGTTGATGACAAATAAAGTACAAGTGGAAGAGCTTTCTTTCTAGGAAAGAGGCTAGTTTCATGGATAAGAAAGAAGTAGAACTACATTTGTCAATCAACAACTAAGGCTAAATATGTGGTAGCAGTAGTGAATTGTTCAAATATCATATGGATCAAGCAATTGAAAGAAATGAAGGGAGAGATTATTGATCCAACTGTTATCTATTGTGATAAAACTAGTGCTATTAACATATCAAAGAATACTGTAATGCACACAAAGACTAAGAATATTGCTATCAAGTATCATTACTTGAGAAAGCTAGTTCAAGACAAGGAAGTGAGATTCGAGTACGTAAACACTAAGGAGAAAATAGATGATATATTCACTAAAGACTTACTTAAGGATGCTCATGAATGTCTAAGAGGTAAATTAGGGGTGACTCCCCTATACAAGGATACTTAAGTTGAAATGGTGCTTTGCATCAAATGAGTTGATCAAAATATCTAACAACTTAATGTAGACAATCCTACTTTAGGAGTTTCCTAAAGTAGTACTGGACGAAGAATGACATAATCATGTTATAACTCATACATAGATGACAAAGGACGAATTCAATACTACCATGAAGATATCTACATGGAAAAGATTCATGAGATAGATAAAATGTCTTTGGCATTATTGTCAAAGGGGGAGAAGATGAAATTTAATTACCATGAACAAGGAGAATATTGAAGCACTTACATATCCAGTGATCAAAAAGAGGGAGAGATTGAATAAGAAAGGGGGAGAATGTATGCAAGGTGTTGCTAGCAATACAAAAGGATCTGATTGATTTCATGATCTAATTTGAGGGAGCTTATGAGTTGCATAATAGAGATGCATGCATGAGAATAAAAATGAAACTAAAAAAAAGAGATTATTAGACATAGAGATGAGAATCTTAATGAAACTAAGGATATTAGTGAAGATTTGATGCTATACACAGAGGGAGTTTTCTCGATACAATACATGTTTTGGATTTCATCATAACTAGAGGTGTTGCCACCAATGCCAAAAAGGGAGATTGTTGGAAACTATAATTCAAATAATTTTTATGTTGTCATTGATGTCAAAACTTATTGATGAGACTATTTTCTATCTAACTGAGTGTCATATCTAGATGATTGATGAAGTGGATTTGAGAAGTTGGTCATAACAAAAGCACCTAGAGGAAAGGTTGAGTTATGAGAAGAAACTACAATGGACACTTGATTAACTATACTTTGACAAGATAAAGTATTTTTTAACCATGTTACAAGTAAAGAAAATAGTTGTACCAAAGCCTTGAAGAAATGATTAAAGATTGACCAAATGCACAGGCTTGACTAAGAAACAATGTAGAAGATTAAGGAATTTGAAGTTTGTGTCAAGTGAAGCTAGTATCAAATGAGTGACAGTACGTGCCAAGCATAAGTAGTGTTGATCGAGCATCAATATTGATCGAGTGTTAGTATATGTGCCAAATAGAATGCTGGTAGCAATCGAGTAACCTAGTGATGACTAAACGTCAAAATATAGTGTTGGCCGAGGGATATCATTTTGATAGTTTATGAGGAAATCATGATTTCTAGAAGACGAAGTTGATTTCATGGAATATATAAAGCAAGTTGAAGATAAGGATGGATGACCTGGAACATTTAATGCAAGGAAAGGGTTAGGTAAATGATCAATGGATTAATTTGAAAGATGAGTCTGTAGAAAAGAAGGGGATGAACAAGAAGGTGGACAAATTCATTTTATATATTGAATCTGATCAAAATCCTAAAATCTACGGTGATGTTTAAGCAAAAAAAGATCATAATTACCTATTTAAGGAGGTACAAGGGCTAACATAAAGGTTGGAGTAGTTGTTGATGCTATTGATTGGAAAACTTTAGCAAACGCCTGAGAAGAGTTGAGAAGAGGCAAAGAGTGATTGCTTGAAGGGTTACCAAGTGAATCAAAGATTGAGATGAAAATGAAGGCTAGTTAATGGATCAAAATTTGAGTTGAATTGTGATCTGTATTTACAAAGTGAGTTGCATTTTCTAGATCAAAACCTAATGTTACTTTATAACCATTGTATTAGTATTAAAATCATTTAATCAAGGTTGACCTAATAGTCATATGTAAGTCCTTTAATCAAGGTGACATTCTAATGAAATGTTCTAAAGTCCTCTAACAAGGCCACTCTTAATAGGGTGATTAAATCCTTTAACAAGATCACATTTAACAATGTGTTTTGTAACCTTTAACAAGGTTAACACCTAAAAAAGCTCACTTCAAAAGAGTGAAAGATTAGTGACATGTTACTAGTGTTTTTTCCCAAATTGGGTTTCCACATTAAATCCTAGTGTCAAACTTGTGTGGATGTTAATTGTGATGATTTATAGTTAATGTTTACATTCTACAAGTTTGTTATATTTAGGATAGTGGACTTCTAGTTTATGTTACTGAAAGTTTACTATAGAGGTCGAGCTAATGAATGTTAAGATCTAAAGTAGTTTAAGTGTTTGTTTGTTCAATTGGTACATCTAGACCTTGGATAACTAATTCACCCCCCACCCCCCTTCCCTTCTCAGTTATTATAAACATTCTTACATCAAGGATTCAAAGTCTTCTAATAGGGACTCATATGTATTTAATGTATTTCATTGGCTCCTAACATAGTCCATCCTTTCACAAGGAACTTTTATATTAGTACATCATCTTGTGGGCATCATTCCCATGAGGGTTTTCCCTTGGATCAAGGGTTTCCCTAGTTAACATATCTAGTGTTATTGTGCATAGTTATCTTTCTATGGTTATTGCATCTATTATTACATATTTTGGAATTGATAAAGATACTAAGATTTGTTTTACATAAACAGTTGATTCACACCCCCCCGGGTGCCCCCTCTGTTAGTTATCTTGGTGGACTTTACTTTGTAATAATAAGAAGATCCTTTATTCATCTATCCATTATTCAAGGAAAGAGAAAATGAAAAATAACAACATTAATGATATTTTTGGAGTAATTGCATATCTCTACATTTTTAAGCGTGTCCTTGATCTTCTCTACATTCCAAGATTTAGTAAATACAAACAACTATATTCAAGAAATTTACATGCATCTTCATAGACATTACTATCATAATATCTATTTATGAAGGTATATATGAATTTACATTATAAATCTAATAACTACTTGACACAAGGTATAATGATAACTAGGGCCAAATGATCACCCAATTACCACTCAACCTTGCTAAGTTAACAAAACATAAGAAAATAACCAAGAGACAATGTCAGAAGGAGAGAAACAACATATCTTTATTGATTTAGCAATTTAATTCATACATGTGTCACACACAATCTATGATTTCTAGAATCTGACTCTAACCCCTTCCATGTTCATGCTAAACCTAAGACTCAACCCCTTTATTTATACTTGCCAAAATGACTTATGGAAGATTCTAGGTCTACATTTGATAAAGAAATGGCTCAAATAGGTCCACATGCTTCCCAACGATCGATCCATACATTGAATCTGGACCACAAATTGAATACACAAGTCACTTCTCAAAGAAGAACCAAATAGACAACTCAGTGAACAAAGGAATACAACATCACCAAACAGACTCAGATAAGCCACTAAGCACACTTAGTGAATGGAGGAAGATTCAGTTGGCGAATGCAACAACAAATCACTTAATGAACATGTGCACCGAGCCAAGACATGTCAACCCGATGAAAGAAGATAGACAACTAGACTGAGCCAATGAAAACAAAAAATACTACTGCTATTATCGAGAAAGTCCAACAAAGTATCCGAGCACCTCCACATAAATTTGAAGGATAACAAGAACAACCTAGGATGCTCCTGCATCACTACTTTACATTTATTTCCAAGCTTCCTTTCATGCAAATTTTAGTTTAATTTTAAGGTTGATTCCTCAACCAAGGTCTAACTAAGGAAACCCCTTTCTATACAATATTTCCCTAATATTTTTTGGGTATGTACATGTTGTATTCATGCCAAATTAGAATTGGGAAATTGGAGACCCTATTGATTGTCTATAATTGGCAATAGTCGAAAGTATAGGGAATAGGCTGGAATAGGTTGGCCTAGAAAATCTTGTCTCAGGAATAAGGAATCGCAAGCAACCTAATCCCCCTAGAACAACTTCAAATTAGGTTTTGAAGTCAATTACAACCTTTGGATCCCATTTCTAATTACCTTATAGAAACATATTTTCTTTATTAGACTATGTATTTTACAACTTGTGTTTTTTGTTGATTTTATCCCCCATCTTGCATCATTCAATCACATCTTCATAAGAAATCCCCACCTTAAAAAATTAAAGGATTATTGCACTCATTTAGTGCTTCATTCTCACTTGAACCTAGCGGGTTATCTTCCCTTAAATGTAACAAAGAATTGGTTAAGTGTTGTATTAGGGAACCACTCTAGAACTCATTATTATTTGTTTAACCATATTTCTTTATGTTACAATATGAAAGGGTTAATTTGTAATTATTATAAGGTCCAAGATTACTGAGAGGGGCTTGAATTTGTAATCTATCTGATTCAAAAAAGTATCAACTTATTACCCACATCATATGTACTCAATAAAATATTCAACAAAATTCATCCAATGTTAACTTGTGAAGCAACAAACAAAACAACACGTGAAAGCATCCACAAAAGTAACACAATAACATTGTATTTTTCACATGGAAGCCCTTGGTCAAAGGGAAAAAACATAGGGGAATTAGTACCCACAACTAATTTGTACTCTTCTAAAGCATGCCTAATTAAAGGGCTGACCTTATTAGGATCTTACAATAATGTCTAATTTAGACCCTGTTAGGAGTCACCTAGTTAAGGGATTTTTCTTTAGCCCTATTAAGAGATTTACCTTGTTAGGAGTAACCTCATTGGAGGATTTCTAACTCAAGTTAATAAACGACCTAGTTCAAAGAATTAATCTTTAAACATGTTAGAATCTTGTTCACTCTATTAGGGGTGACCCGATTAAGGGATTTAGGTTGGATAACCTATTAGGATTCAACAAGAAAGATGATCTGGAAGTAGCACTTATCTTTTGCATATACAAATCTAACTAAGCTTAGATTTTTCTTCATCTTCCAAATAT
Source organism: Cupressus sempervirens (assembly GCA_028749045.1). NCBI lineage: Eukaryota > Viridiplantae > Streptophyta > Pinopsida > Cupressales > Cupressaceae > Cupressus > Cupressus sempervirens. Next base: position 28,380,524 of record CM053787.1, read on the forward strand.
TCAACAAACTGCTTGATCACACCTAGCATACACAATCTACAAACTTGTAAATACATCACATTGAAATATAAATACATGCTTCACTTATTAGGGTGGCTACTACCTTAACTAAAATGCATTAAATTTGAATTTCACCTCTGGCCTACTAAAACATGCTACTAAACCCTAATTCATCATTTTCCAAATTTAGTCAGCCATCAAATTCTATTGGGATAATGTGACTCGGCCTTACCATGATTTATTGTTTTATTTGTACTTTCTTGGAAAGTTGCTAAATGAAGTTGGATTCTTCTACAATAATATACTTGGAGTAGAAAAACATAAAGCTTATGTTTTTGGTGACTTATTCTCTTGTGCATAAGGAAGTTTCTAAAATAATTTGTAGATGCATCTAATGTAGATGCTTTAGAAATAGTTTCCTTTTGTACAAAAACTTTGTAAGTACAAAGCATTGTTGTAGAGAATTAAGAGAGATGAGAAGTTATTTGCACAGGGTTATGTTGCTAGATTTTCTCTAGAATGTAGCAAGATGTAAATCTCCATGTGAAGGCTGAAAATGTATTGTAATACATTAGCTTTATGGTTTGAAGGGTGTAGTTTTTACTTGGAAACCTTTTTCCCACGTATATATGTGTTCTCTATTCTGTCTCATTCTTCTAGCTTTATGATTGTAGAAAAATAATATGTATGTTGTAATGATGCTGAAATTTATTTAGATTGATAAATTGCAATCACTTTCCTTTAAGGTTTTAATTGTGGGAAATCAACTATGTCTATTTCCACTTTTATAGCATAGTAGTATGCACTTGTATTTTCCTATTAGAAGCTATTCAAGGAACTATTGTATATAGGATGTGCATACTGATCTCAGATGACTTTCTAGGTCACCACAGTCAATGCAAGGCCATATCACCGATCCATGTCATACCACCAAATCACCACAATACTTTGATCATGAAAAAATTCATTGATTTCATCCACAACATCACTGGTTAAGGATCAAACATAAACTATTCTAAGTGTTATGTCAACTTCTCACAAAATGATCTTCAATCAATCCAAACCATGTCTTCCAATAAACCAAACATTGTGTGATGTAAACACAAATCACAAGACTAAGTCTAGATCATTTATCTAGAACCACAACACTTGAAACCAAATAGATTTGATAAACCAATCAAATCATTCATCATTTATTGTTGATTGTCCTTCCTAGTTGCTCTATCTCACTTTAATTGATCATAATTTTGTCCATACTTATTTCTAGCTTGTGCGATCATAGACATTGCACCTAGAGACATTTCTGAGTCTCCCATTCCAACTATACACTCAAACTCTTACTACAACACGATCACTACACTGATTTTGACTCTAGTTATACAAGAAAAATGGTCCTAATAAACTACTAACCAACATTTCTTAAGTTGACATTAATGAAAATGTAGCAATTGATCAATTGAGCTTCAAATATTTATTGTAATATTTCATCAATACAATTTGCATCAAAACATGCCAACATGATTATCTTTCATTAATGGTGTATGGGTGATGGATTTAGTAGCTACAACATACTAGTATGGATTGACTCTTTGCTAGTGGCATAGAGGTGATCTATGTTTGGATATGCCAGGTGAACTACTTCATTTATTTTACATATGAATAATAAATGCAATCAATGGTATATGTGTCCATAAATTCACCATTCTCCTTTATTTAGATGGATGCAATCAATAAGAAAGACTTTCTTCCATTATACTATATTGTGGTTTATGAATGAGGATGGACCTACACTGTAGTATGGTATGCAAAATGGTCTTCTTTTTAGTTGTCAACTTTCCCACGTGACCAAATGTCCAAGTTTTAGAGTAGCAAGATATGTTGAAGAAATTAATTTTCTTTTGCCCTCTCTTCTATGACTTAAACCTTGAATCATTATTATTCTCATGGATAGACTAGCTATGTCTTCTCGGTTGGAATGTATCTAGAGTTCATTATCTACATGGTTGGGATGATTTGTGCCTTACACTAGGAACCAAGACTTGAGAATCTTGATTCAAGGCAATAGAAACTCAAACTATTGTCTGTGAATATATATATACTTCTTTCTGAAACTTGAAGGTTGATCAATTTGTCCATCTTACTCTTTCTTAAGAAAAGACTATTTAATAATCATTAGATATACATAGATAATTGAATTGGGGTTATCATATTCAGTATTCATAAGATACTTTTAGGGAACATATTTGATGCGTTTTCTAATAGTATAAACTTTATGGGTATTTGTTATCCCAAAACAACTTTTTATTTATGATTTTTGTTATGGTTGAAAAAGTTCTTATAAAAATAAAATTAAAAAATACTAGGTGCTTATTCAACTATGTTTTAGGTATTTGTGAGTGTTAGGAATGTATTGTCTATTTAGCAATCCTCACACAAATTTGACCAAATGTCCTAATCAATAGTAATTTTAAATATAATAATTCTTAATTTTAATTAGTTATTTAATACAATCAAATGTAGATTTTAGTCTTGGATAGATGTCACTATGCTAAGAGTAGTAATATTTAACTTTAAAGATTGACAATAAATATAACCAAATTATAATGATCAATCATATCTATCAAATAATTAGGAGATAGCAATTACTTATTCAAATTTTGTTAGTTTGTGGTGACTAATCAGGAAAGTACTATACATACTTCCTAAATTCTTTGGGGCTAAAAAAAAATTTGGGCCCTATTTTATTGGAATTTTGGGTCAACATGTAATTATTAATTATAACCCTAAAGCGGTAAAAATACTTGTGTAAAAGGGCTTAGGGTTAGGGATTGTTTCATAAGGTGACGCGACAACTAGTTCTTGGGGCTTAGGGTTAGGGATTGTTTCATAAGGTGATGCAAAAACTAGTTCTTGCGACGGTATTGAGTTGTAAGGGATTACAAATTGTAATCAGGTTGTAATCACTAGATCGTAAAAATATTGGACTTTCTATTTGGTGGACGTAGCCTAGGGTTTGGGTGAACCATGTTAAATCTTGGTGTCTTGTGTTCTTTTCTTTTCTATGTGATCTATTATTTTATGATATTGGTTATATTTGCATGTAATTGTTATTTCTGTCCGTGGTTTAATCCTAACAAATTTGTCTTTCCAATAAATTCATTTATTTAAAATTTTGTATCGCAAATGAAAAATATGTTTAATAATATTTTTATAGACTAGAAAATGTTCATTTTTATGTATTATAGTATCCTCAAAATTTTAATTGTAAAAATACTTTAAAATATAATTATACAATAGTGAGATTTGAACTTTTGTTTCCATCACATGCCCTTTTTTATATTAAAACAATGATTGGAAAAAAAATAAAATAAAAGCCAACATACTTTTTACAAAAAAAAAACAATCATAATTACATTAATGAAAAAGATTTTCTAAAATTTATTCATCACAATGGTATACATCCAAATTGATGTGTACGCTGACAAAAATGACTTTCACTCTATAAAAATCTTAAAATTTAGCACACGTTTTATGATTGAAACATTTTATCCACTTCTCTTTTGTACAGGTGGAGAGTGTTAGAATACTAGCTGCTTATTATAGTAAATTGTATCATTTTTATAACAATGTTTTAGGTATTTCTAAATTTTAGGAATGTATTGTCTATTTAGTAATCTCGACATATTTGATCAAATATATTAATCAATAGTAATTTTAAATAAGATAATTCATAATTTTAATTAGTTAATAAATACAATAAAATGTAGAGTTTAAGTGTTAGATAGATGTTACTATGTTAGGAGTAGAAATATTTAACTTGTAAGAAATTGACAATAAATATAATCAAATTTTAATGATCAATCATATCTATTAAATAGTTGTTAAAAATGACAATTATTTATTGAAATAAATTATTTATTTTGTGGTAAAATGCTATGAGTCTCAAATTAAAAACCATTTCAATTGGACATCAAAAATAAGAGATGGATATGTATCCTTGATGTGCCCTTACATAAATATCTGAGAGTAATTTAACTAATTTTAAGAGCTATAAAAGGAGGGTGGTCTTGGTCTTCAATCAACTCTCTTGAGTAGTCAAGCATTGGCTGCTAAACTTTATTGGCGATGGTGCTCTGGACAACATCAACTTTGGGCTCGTATTATCACTCATAAATATTTTCATGGTGTTGATCCTTGCTCTATTTCTGCACTTCCTCTTGAAGGTCATGGCTCAATGGTCTGGCGTACTCTGAAGACAGGTGTGGTGTTAGTTAAGAGGGGTCTGTTCTGGATATGTAAGGGAGGTTCTGAGGCTTTGTTTTGGTCTAATGCTTGGGGATGAATTCTCATCCATATTATCCATGTACTCTCATCATCAGACTCTTTGTGACTCTTTTCATGCTGCTCGATGGGATAAAGTGGCTCATTACAAGACTCCTCATCAATTGGGACTTGTTGTTAGTTACAGATGGAAGAATTATTCTGATTGGCCTCCTGGAGGCATAGACATGGATCGTCAGGAGTTTTCTCATTTTCTGGCCTCTAGGGAGTGTTCCTCTTTGCTAGGTCCAGATGTTTTGGCTTGGGGAGGTACCTTGTCTGGTAAATATCGTGTCTCTGTTGGGTATCAGGAGATAACTAGACAATTAATTGGGGATGTTGAGGTCCCTTGGTGGAAGCAAGTTTGGAATAAAGTTTCTTGGTCCAAGTGCAATTTTTTCATGTGGCTAGTGGCTCACAACTGCTTTCTTACGTGGGATAATCTTTGTAAATGTGGATTTTAGGACCCCTCTTATTGTGTTTTGTGTGGTAATGGGGAGGAGTCTGTCTCCCATCTGTTCTTCCATTGCTCCTATTCTATTCGGCTATGACACCTTTGGTGGAGTGCTTGGGGTTGCTCTTGTAGGCATGCTTCCTCTTTGCCTAAGTTCTAGGCCCGCTTGGGCATTGCTCCCTCCAAGTCTTCTCCTCTCCATGTTGCTTGGATTGCTGGCCCATCGTTCATGCTTTGGCATATCTGGCTGGAGAGGAATCATCGAATCTTCCAAGATGTTCAGCTTGGTGTTTTGCATCTTTGGTGGAAGATCTCACATTCTCTTTAGGAAACTATTCGAGTGAAGTGTGAGCTAGATGGGGGTATGGATCTAGTTGATCTTGCTATATGCAATCACCTCAATTTTCATCTTCAGGATGGGGCTGCAACTCAAAGGTTTCCTTTTGTGTCCAGGCAGCTTTAGCATCAGAGGAAAGGTCAGGTGAATCAGGATGGGCATTGGACTCCTCCTCCTTGTGGAGTTCTGAAAATTAACACTAATGGTTCTTCCCGAGGGAATCCAGGCCCTGCTGGTATTGGGGGAGTGGTTCATTGCAGTTCTGGTGATGTTAAGTTCTTTTTCTCAATTCATAAAGGTGATTACACTAACAATCTCATGGAAGCTCAGGCTATTTTATATGTTGTGGAACAATGTTGCTTGCGGGGATGGATTAAGATTATCTGTGAGTCTGATTCCCAAGTAGTGGTGAACTTGCTTTCCTCGCAGGAGCTTGAGGATGTTAGTTGGCAACTGGCCACTATTTTTAATCAGATTATTCTCTTTTCTACCTCTTTTTAGTTCATTAGGTTCACTTATATTCCTCATGAATGGAACAGAGTTGCTGATTGTTTAGCCAAATGGGCTTCTAGTCATGCTCCAGGGTGGAATATTATGGATAGGGGGCAACTTTCCTTTGAGATGGTGCAAGAATTTGATGAACTTATTGCTCAAGATCGAGCTCTTTGTTGAGCTTTCCTTCTTGTATTTCTTTCTCTCTTGATAAATTTTACCTCTCTTTTTCCAAATTTTAAGAGCTATTTTGATTTTTGAAAATTAACCTTCACTATGATCAAGTTGTTAGAGATTACTTATTCAAAATTGTCATTCATATAAATTTTTTATTTAGAATTTTGTATCAGAATAACATATATATTTAATAATATTTTTTAGATAGTATAAACTGTTTCCTTTTATATATTATAGTATTCTAAAAAAATAAAATGTTATATATATTATAGTATTCTAAAAAAATAAAATGTTATATATTAAAAAAACTTTAAAATACAAGTGTACATTAGTCAGATTTGAGCTCTTGTTTCCAAATTTCCATCACGTGCCCTTACCTGTATTGAAACAATGATTGAGTCGGCATACTTCTATATAAAGACACAATCACATTTACAATTTGAATGAAAAGATTTTCATAAATTTGTCCACCTCAAAGGTATAAATTCAAATTGATCTGTACACTGATAAAATTGACTTTCACTCGATAAAAATCTTTAAAAGTTAGCAAACCCCCATATGACTGAAATTTTTTTCATTTACTCTTTTCTGCTGCTGGGGAGTGTTAGAATACATAATTTTTTTGTTTGGACGTTGGTACATTGTAAGGGCCGGATAGCCCTCTCTGTAATTGTAAATTGCCGACTTTAATAGACGAAATCTCCATTGAAGACAAAGGAAATTGGCAATTATTTGGTTCATTTCAAATTGGATTTACTCTAGCTTTAAAGATTTAGTTGCATTGCGCAGGTTGTGTCAACTGAAAAAACAAAAACTACCTCTTGATAAGAGGGATTACAACAAAGCTTAGAAATGTGCCCAAAGAAACACTAGGAAACCACGATGACTTTCAGCAGCAGAAAAAGACAAGACACACAGTGTTGCCCAGAACAATACTATGACCATATACAATCGAATAATGAAAAACATTGACTATATTCTGCACATTCCACATGTACTGGAAAACTTTCCCTTGTTCAGAGAGTTATCCCCTTTCCAGATCATCCAAGGAATTCAACTTTTTAATCAGTCACAAAGTAGATTGGAAATAGTCGATGGCAGAAACATGTGTGGTCCAATCCTGTTCAAACCCCTTCAATATATTCGACACATCGCTCATACTCGGTCGTGCTTCAGGCGATTCTCTTGAACACAACAAACCAATTCGCATCAATGAAATCAGACATTCTGCTGTTTCTTTGCCAGCCCTTTCCAGTTGAAAGCTTTTATCAACTACCTCAGCAGCCCTGTCTGGAAATGCCCTGTTCACCCAGCTATGGAGATTCACATCTCCATCAAATATATTATCAGTTGGCCTTCTCCTTGTCAGCATTTCCAATAACAAAATGCCAAAGCTGTAGACATCTCCTCGAAGTGATATGATGCCACTCAATCCATATTCTACGATAAAAGAATAATGTTACTTGTTTCCTCCATTATACCAATATAGAAACCCATAAATCATTTCAAAAGAAACACATTTGAGAGACCATACCTGGTGCGATGTAGCCCACTGAACCTTTTAAATCTATTGTTGAGGTTACTGAATTGGCCGAGCTTCTTCCCATGAATCTAGATATACCAAAATCTGCAAGATGAGCGGTCATGCTCTCATCTAAAAGAACATTGCTTGGCTTTATGTCACAGTGCACTATCTGCACATGGCAATCATAATGAAGGTATTCCACAGCATGGGCTATATCTATGGCTACGTTCAGCACTTCCTTCAGTCCCAATCTACAAACATGACCTATGTCTCGATACAAATGTTTTTCTAAGCTTCCATTGGAAAAATACTCAAAGACTAAAGCTTTGAACTGAAGGCTTGAAAATGTTGTAATGATTCTAGCTAGATTTCTGTGTCGAACCCTCTGCAGCACTTTACATTCTACTTTGAAGATTTTGTTTGATTCCTCCAGCGTTAAATTGAGAACCTTCACAGCAACGCGGGTTCCATCAGTCAAAATTCCTTTGTACACAGATCCAAAGCTATTTATTGCTAGCAGATTGGAGCTGTTGAATCTATCGGTTGCCGTCAGGAGCTCTTCGTACGAGATCCGCGGATGCTCCACCTTTTGAAGCATTTTACGAACTGTTTTATTGAACCCCTCTCTATGCAAATTCCTTGTCCACAGAAACCCAAAAAATACACAGCAAGCTATAAAAACAGCAACAGCACCTATTGCTCCCAATATTTTTATGAGGTATGCAGAGTGACTTTTCCCCTTTGGAATGCTATATGTCAATTTGTTATTTGACAGGTCCAGAGTTTTCATTTTTCTTGAGAATTCTGGGACTTGTCCTGTTAATTTGTTATTTGACAGTTTTAATACTTCAAGCTGCATCAAATGTGCTAAAGACTCTGGGATTTCCCCTGTTAATTCATTGTTTGAGAGATCTAATACCTCAAGATGCTTCATACTTGCTATGGATTCTGGAATCTCACCTGTCAACATGTTGCTCGAAAAATCCATAGTTTTCAGTGTACTCGGATAGGATAAGGAGTTGGGAATTATTCCATGCAAAGAATTGTAGCTGAGGCTCAGATGAACAATCTGCATCATAACAATTCCTTGTGGGATGGCTCCATTGAGATTGTTTCTGTCCAATCTGAGCTCCAGCAAGGACACTCCATCTTGTATATTCCCTGGAATAATTCCTGTAAAACGATTATTCTGTAAACACAGATGTTGCGGACGATTAAGCTTGAAAAGATTTGAAGGTAGGTCTCCGGATAATAGATTGCCACTCAAATCAATATAGCTCAAACCAGATAAAACAGAGAGCTCAACTAGAATTGTTCCCTCAAACTTATTGTTTGTGAGCTTCAAAAACTGTAATTGGAGGAGTTTAGGCAGCAGAGCGGTCAAGGGGCCTCTCAATTCATTGTTTCCTAGATCAAGCCGCTGGAGTTCCCCACAATCTCCTAGCTGCTCTGGAATTGTGCCATTCAAATGGTTGTTATTCATTTCTAGGGATGCCAAATTTGGGGCATTTGAAATTGTAGAAGGGACGGTTCCATTCAGCCTGTTGTTACCTATGCTCAACCTAATCAAATTTCTTAAAAAAAATTGAGGCATGCCTCCAGAAAGAAAATTGGAGGTCAGGTCCAGAGTCTTCAGATTACTGAGAGAAAACAATTGTGAAGGAATAGATCCAGATAGTTGGTTGTCGCTGAGATCAAGGAACAGCAGATCTTTCATGTATGATAACTGCAATGGAATGCTTCCAGATTAAGGATTGGAAGAGAGAGACAGAGTTTCCAAATTGGCTAGGTTACCTATGTCCCAAGGGATTGGGCCTGTTAGGTGAGTGGCTGAGGTTAATCGAAATCAAATTGGTGCATTGACTAAGCACTTGGAAAATCTCACCGGTAAGAAGGTTGCTGGACAGATCAAGAACCTGAAGAGCCGGCAAGTTATAAATGCTTTGGAAAATGCTATCACTAAACTCAAAACCAGCCAAGCGGAGTGTTACAACATCATCGCCCCCATTTTCACTGCATCGTACACCTTGCCATTGGCATGGATCAGAACCAGAGACTTGACGGCTCCAGTCAGATGAATAACTAGAAATTTCTTTCATGACTTCGACTTGTGTGGTGTTGAGAGAGAGCGCAAGAGTCAGAAATGACGCGCAGAATAAGAGAGTAACAACGGGAGCAGGCTGCGTGCAAAAATGCCTCATACTGTAGATGTTCTGATGTTGTGCAGAAATGCTTCAAGTTTTTGGCTCGGATTCTGCGCGCTGCAGGTATCTTAATCAGCAAAGCATTGAATTTTGGTCAACAGTCTTCGAGGAAGGACAGATGAAGCTTCTTACGGACTACCAGTCGACGATTCATTAAGCACTAGGGGAGAGGGGAGAGGACTCAGTACTTGAACACCTTAACTTCGCGCTTATCAAAACTCCACGTAAAAATTTCAAATCGCTCTCAATTTTTTACAGTAGCTTACTTGGTGAGTCACCTACTTATAACTAAGGTTTCAAGTTCACATCCCCTGTTATGATGCCACATCAGCATGCTTTTTGCCAAATTGTCGAAAATAGCCCAAAAAAAAAGTGAGACCAATCGTCGTGCATAAAGGGTACCCATAGTTGAACAGCTGATGTGGCATCACATCATTGGTTAATTTTTATAACTAAAGGTACATTTTATTCAATTTTAGGTAGTTAGCATTGTACTAACAACTTTAAAGTCACAAGTATTGGTGCAATGTTGTCAAAAAAATTGGACATTAAGTCAACAAGTGTAGGTATCAAGTGAACAACTCCATTCACAACTATTGAAACGCGTTCAAGTACTGGGTCCTCTCCCCTATGCATAGACTTCAGCGGTGAGCACTGGCAAAATTTTAACGGGTCAATTCTTATCTTTGTACAAATTTGACTCTCCTTTTCCACCCACTTGTAAGATTGGAGTTTCATGGACGAGTAGGCTTTCTTAAAAATAAAATTTTGGTCAGAGTATCATTCATTTTATATTAGATTTGAACTTAAAATTTCAGCTCTTAAATTTAAGAAGTATATTAATAAAAGTAAAATAATTATTTTCTTTTTAAATTTTTATTTTTTGTGGAAATAAAATGGAGAGATCTTTGACGTGTGGTAAAAAATTCTTCTAAGTTGGTAGGCAATTTCAAGCTTCATCTTAATTTCACATGGTCAAATTTAGAGGCCTAAAAAGAAGGGGCTCCTAATTTGAAAGAATAAATTTCAAATAATCCTACATCTCCCCAAAAAATTATGATGGGACCTCTTATATCTTAATAAAAAATATAGTTCTAGTTGTCGTCAATGGGATCCCTATCAACGAGGAACGTATTCTTCATTTGTAACCAACAAGGTGAAGAAGAACGAAAAGTACAAGTCCTAATTCTAGAAGATGAAAACATTAGGGGGAGGAATTTTAGAAATCCAAGAGAACGCTAGCCCCACAAAGCCCCTTAGAACACAAGCAAGAGTAGAAGGAAGCAACGATGAATCCCCAACTTATTGTAGATCTTATATTTTACATAAGAAATTTCTTTGAATACATTATACATGTATCTATTGGTTCATAAGAATAAAAGTAAGTGATTAAGCAGTGTTTTTAACAATAGGATTTAATAATTATTCTGTTTTAAAATAATAATATAAAATATTATAAATACATATACAAATTAATTAATTTCAATGGAAGATTAAGAGGCATATAGTGAAGAGTTATGGATCTCTCAATATAAGCATATAAAAGGTAGAAGAATTCATTTAAAAGGGGAGATACATAGAAGAAGGAAGAAAGATGAAGTGTAGGAATCAAAGGAGAATGGATGGAAGAAGGAAGGAATGGAAAGAAAAACGACTCTTTCAAAAGTTAGAATGATGAAGGGTTGTAACTCTTTCAAAGGGTTGTAATATGAAGGAGGTGGTAATTTTGTAGGAGCACATGTAGTTTGATAGGATTCATAAGATATGCTAGATTTATTTGTAGATATATTTTCTAGATGCTCCAAGTTGTGAATTTCAGTTGAGAGTGCCAAGCATGTCATGCTCTCTGATCATCAATCACTAGCCCTTCTTTGATTGCACCATGATAACTTTTGTAAGGCATGATAAGATTTATGCAATGCTTATCTTATGGGAAGCCAGAGGAAATAAACTAGTGATAAGCTTAGCTAATTCTTCACCTAATTAATATATGTATAGAGTAGGTCAATTAGTAAGAATTGATTTTTTAATTGGAATAATAGACACATAGATGGGATGTTGAGGTGTCATTGGACCAAAGCTCCCCTTAACTTGAGCCTTGCATTGTAAGGTTCAAGATCTCACAACATTTATTTATTTATGTAGATTCCTTTTGCTTTTTTATCTCATTTGATGTTTAAGAATGGAGTAGATATAGTTAATATTTGTGTTACAATATAAGATATTTAATAATAACTATACTGGCCCTTGCATTATGAAGAGCAAGTTCAATCTTAATTCTACTATAAAAAAATTCCCTTCCAAGATCTACCTTTTACTTTGACACTAGATAGAGAGGGCAGCTCAAGCAAGCTCTTGTTATGATTATAAATCTAATCATTTATTGAATGTATGGTTTCATAACTTATAAAGTTGAAAATTGATACAAATTATATATAACTTAGAATGTACATTTGTAGACACTTCAAAAGAAATATAGATTTATAAAAATATAACAATTTATAAAAATAAATAAATTTCTTAGTCCTTGGCTCTTAGCCGAAGAGGTTTCAGACACGTGTGGGCCCATATCAGGTACCTAAAACTTGTTTGTGGATAACCTCCATCAAAAAAATTAAAGAGTCTTATTAATTATAATGACCTTTAAAATCATTTATTTACAAAAATATTAAAAATCTACATTTCCAATAAAATTATTTTCTTTTATATATATTTTTTGAAATCTCTATTATTCACAAATAGTTTTTCTTTCTTACAAACTTTGATAAGATATATATTTTTAATTTTTTGGCACATGCGAAGATTTAAATTCTAGAATGGGGAGAATGGATATATCTAAAGACTAAAATTTAGAGTAAAGACTAAAATTTAGACTTACTAAAATTTAGACGTTTCCCATCAGCGGGGTTAATAAACGTGCTTGACCCGGTATAGAGACCGAATGCCGTTCATCGCCGTCAAATGTGCGGTCTTTGAGGGGAATGTGCGGGGATGTTTACTCTTCTTTGTTATAGTTGAGAACGAAACAGAACATTATTCAGATGCTGTGGAATGGACTCGTGCTGGTTGTGGAACAAGTTGAAAATGGAAAGATGTGCTTTTATTTACTCACTCACTCTCTTTCTTGCCTTGCAAACTATGCGGGCAACTGCAACCTTGAATACCGATGTGACTCTGGAGGAAATGTATTCTGAGAGGGATGCAATGGACGTGGAAGCTCTGTTGTCCTTCAGAAAGGGTATATAAGCCTGGAACCATCTGGATCGCTATCAAGCTGGATGGCAAACAATTCAGCCAATGTCTGCCACTGGTTCGGCATTTCCTGCAGATTGCACAGCAAGAGAGTGGACTCTGTACAACTTTCTCATCTAAAACTGGAAGTTGTCATATCTCCTTCAATTGGAGGTCTCTCCTTGTTGAAAACTCTGGATCTCAAAGATAATAAGCTCACGGGATGGATTCCCCCACAGCTTGGACAGCTCAGAGTGCTGCAGATACTAAGACTGGATGATAATCGGCTTTGGGGTTCAATTCCCAAATCTCTGGCCAATTGCACGCAACTGAAGCAGATTTATCTTTCAGGAAACAACTTAAGGGCAAGCATTCCTACTGAATTTGGTGGTCTGGGCAAGTTGAGGTATCTCTATCTGGAGAGCAGTAATCTCTTTGGAAGCGTTCCCGAATCTCTGGCCAATTGCACGCAGCTGCAACTGATTAATCTTTCAGGAAACAAGTTGAGCGGGAGGATTCCGAGTGAAATTGGGGGCCTGGGCAAGTTAGAATATCTCTTCCTATACAGCAACAATCTTGTTGGAGACATTCCCCAATCTCTGGCTAACTGCACGCAGCTGCAATCGATCCTTCTCTCAGGAAACAAATTAAGCGGAAGTATTCCCTCTGAATTCCGGGGTCTTGGCAAGCTAAGGCATCTTGAACTACAAAACAACGACCTTGTTGGAAGCATTCCCAAATATTTGGCCAATTGCACTCACCTGCAATCGATTATTCTTTCAGATAACAACTTGACAGGAAGCATTCCCTCTGAATTTGGCAGGCTTCAGGAACTAAAATCTCTTGATCAGCAGAGCAACATGTTTGAGGACAACATTCCTCCAACTATAGGTAATTGCTCTTCCTTGAAAGCTTTGAATTTGGGGAATAATTCATTATTGTCGGGTATTATATCACCTGAATTGGAAAAATTGAGAGAGCTTTCAGACTTGGCCATAGATGGTCCTGTAAATATCACAGGCTTCATTCCTCCAGAAATCGGAAATTGTGCTAGTCTCACCTCGGTAAGCCTGAGGGGCACCGGACTTCACGGGCAACTGCCCGCAAGCATATCTCGCCTTTCCTCTTTAGAGGTCCTTGATTTAGGATACAACCATTTCGAAGGTATGCTACCAAATTCAATCCTCAATATGACTCTGTTGACAGAACTGAATCTTGGCGACAACAATTTCACAGGATCCCTTTGGGAGGACATCGGCAAGCTGACAGAGCTGAGATATTTGAACTTGAGTGGAAATCAGTTGACAGGAAGAATTCCTCAAGGATTAGGCAAATCTGAACAGACTTGAAAATCTTATCCTGAATAATAATGAATTGGCAGGAAAAATTCCTCAAGGAATAGGCAACTTGAGCAGTCTTCAAACCCTTACCCTGGGTGTTAACATATTGACTGGAAGGGATAGGCAATTTTACCAACCTTCTTTCCCTTCAGTTGCATGCTAACAATCTGTCAGGCACAATTCGAACAATTACTGATAGCTGTTCTCTGCTGATTCTGATGTTGTCAGATAATTCATTTTCAGGGCCCCTGCCTTCATCCATCGCCCACTGTACACAACTTCAGCTTATTGATTTGAGATGAAATGGATTTACAGGTGAGCTTCCTTCCCTTCCCAATTTTGTTGAGTTGACGGTTTTAAGCCTTGGCTTCAATAAGCTTGAGGGTAGCATTCCTTAAGGCATGGATCACAAATCTCACCAAGTTGCAGCTGTTGAATTTATCCAACAACCATCTAATCTTGACAGCCTCCTTGGATTTGGAATCCTTGGAGATCGAGAGCTAAATGTGACTAAATATTATTTAGAGTTTAGTGTGTCAACTTACTATATTTTCGCAGATCCATTTGTTCTCCGAGTATATACCAGCGTCGACTTGTCAAGTAATAAGCTTAGTGGGGAAATACCCCCAACCATTGAAAGTCTCAGCCACCTGATTTCGCAAAATCTATCCAGAAATCAATTAGAAGGCGAGATTCCGCCATCTCTTGGGCAAATGTCATATTTGGAAGCGTTGGATCTGTCCAGTAATCAGCTAAGTGGACGAATTCCTAAGGAGCTATATAATTTGTTGTTTCTTTCATTCTTCAATGTCTCCTCCAACGGGCTTTGCGGAGCAATACACACAGAAGAGCAGTTGGCCACTTTCGACCAGAGTTCATATCTGGAAAACCAGTGTTTATGTGGGCCCCCATTGGAAAAATGCAAGCAAACAATTGCAGAGAAGGTGAAGAAGGAAACAATTCGGAGAGTTGCAGGAAGGCACATTTCAATGGTTGCATTGGCATTGGGGATATCAATTGGATTTGTGGGAGCAGTGTATGTGAGTATGAGGTGGCACAAACTTTGCTGTTTCCTTTTGGACCTGAAATCGGGATGCATTGACAAAGCCATTCATTCCGAGAGTGGGAGTTGGAGCATAAATATATCCTTGTTCAAGTCAACAACTTCCTCCGTATCAACACGGACCGTAAATGTGACGTCAGTGTCTCAGGGCGGTGAGAGCCATTAAAAAACAATTGAAATTCTATGAAATGAGGTATTATATATGAAGGTTTTCAGTACAAACTAGCACTTGCACCAATAAGAGGTACAAGGATGTGCTGATACAAGGAAGCTTTAAAAAGTATAATTGTGAGTTCATTTAATTTTTTAAACAATTGCTGGAACCAGGATAACAGTGGAAAATTGTGAATAATAGTTTCAAAACTTCATGCATGAAAGTGAACTTTTTTTGGGCTATATTTTCCATTCTCTCCTTTTAAGATATCTGTAAATCTTATCCCAGTCTACCATAGTCATGATTACCTTTTACTAATTTTGTTATACGATGAAGGATTGTACATTACAATTCATTTTTTCAAAAGCAAAATGTACCATATGGGGAACAATTTAATATGGTCTAGTCCGCCAAATTGCAAGAACAAACACATGGGGTTGCACCTACTGTGATTGAGAGTTAACAGTCGCTCTCCATGTTCGAGACTCTCAAATTAATGCAGAGGAAGGGCATTTTTATTACATGTCAAAACATGGAGTCTTGCTATGTGTTTTCACTGTTGGACGAAATGTTTCAAAGATTAATGCTTGCATGGATCTTCGGTGTCCTAAAATGGTATACGAGCGTGACTCAAAGCATAAATCTTTGAGTTGAATGTGTTATTACGATAAGCATAAGAGGTGTGAAGATAAAGACAAACCCTACACTCCACTATTTAAACATCCGGCTCTCAATTGAAACTACCCTATTCTGTAAGGTTCCGTTTGGTTGGGGAAGATGAATTTCTCTCATAACCAAGGTATCTGATAATCAGGTTTCCGAAAACCTGGTTATGTATTCTAGGAAGATAGTTGGACCGTTTGGTTGACATGGAAGATGAATTTTCAAATCCATATTTTGCGTTTGGTTGCCAATTTAGAAATTGGAATTGGAACAGAATATGACTGGGAATATCTTTTTCTTGCGTTTGGTTGTTCATTTTCTAATTGGAATTGGAATTTGATGTAAATTTTTTTAATCTTATTTAATTAGTGAAACACAAGGATTATAATGAGTAAACTATTAATATTTATGATTTAATTTATTTATAATTAGATTACATTATTATTATTTTTTATTCTTGAATATTCACAGTTTTATTTTGTTAGTCAATAATAAATAAAATGATTATTATTTTTTATTTTAATTCTATTTATTAGCAAAGAAAAGTAAAAAAATAATAATACATGCAATCATTTGTACAAAGTTATTTTTTGTCCCATTGTTGGAAATTGTGATCATATATATTATATATTTTTGAAAAATTATGTAAGACAAATTTATTATCGAATTGAATTTATTGTCAAGTTCATCCGAACTTCATAATTGTCGAACTCGAACTGAAACTTGAACCTTGTGACTTAGCCGCTAAATATGTGTGTTTGTGTCCTCCCTCTATCCCTCCCTCTGTTTGTGTTCATCCACGTGATTTGGTAGAAGGATTGGACACAATAAATGTTGTTTATGCAGATCAATTATTGCCTACACTATATGAGAATTCTCGCATCTCTTAAGACTAGTTGCCGACATAGAGAGGGATTGTGAGGCGTGTTGTGGCTCTTGGTCAGTATCTTCAGAATCCATTGGCCATGGTTGCAACATTATATAGTCTTGGCAAAGAAATATTATCATTCAAGCTTCATTCATTGGAACATTTCCTTACTCTAGATGAAAAGTATGAAGCTGTTGAGCAGGTAATAGTTACAGCAACCAACTGTAGAGGCTATGAAGCGACTTGTCTTTATAAATGCTATTGGTTTTTTTAAGGGTTAGAGGGAATGGACAAGCAGCATCCAAAAACCATGTTATGGATCCATTGGATGATACTAGAATTCATCCAAAGTCATATGAATTTGCCAAGAAAATGGCTAAGGACATATATTGTGAAGAAGCTGGACATGATATAGATGATATGGATGAGGAAACACAAGAAATGGCTGTTGAGCATGTCAAAAAATATCCTGATCTGTTAAATGCCCTTGATATTGATGAATATGCTAGAAGTGTGGAGCAATGAACATCCAATAAAAAGCAAGAAACCCTTGCTGACATAAAGAGTGAATTGTTACATGGATTTCAGGATTTGAGATCACCATATAAAGAGCCATCCCAGGATGAGGAATTTTATCTGCTGACTAGAGAAAATGAAGAGACCCTGTTAATGGGAAAAATTGTCCCCGCAGAGTCCAAAATCATTGTATAATTTGTGATCTGGAATCAAGCTTGACATGAATAATATTGAAAGAGGAGCTTTCTGATGATCTAGATATAGATCCTATAGAAAAAATTGCAGAAGGCAGCATCCTTACCTGTTGGGTGAAAACTATGACAAAAGTGAAGTACCTAGTTGAGTTAACTTGCAAAGAGAGTTCACTGAAGAATGATAACTATCAGGGTGAACAGGATAAGGATAAGAAGGTTTAGGATCCATATTTTGCGGAAGAGGATTCCATTTCACGAAGTGAACAAGAGAATGAAACCATTAAGTTCCTAACAGATAAAGAGCCAGGGGAGAGTATTATTCATCCAAGCTTGAAAGGGCCTACTCACTTGATTCTAACACTGAACATTTTCAATGGAGTTTGGCACACAAGGATATTGTGGAGGGAGGAAAAGACCAAAAGGATTTTGCTAGCTATCTTCGACTTGGAAAATACTTTCAATTGGGGAGGAGACATTTGAAGATCTTGATGAGGTCATAGACAGATATATATTCAAGAGAGGATAAGATATTTCAGTATTTTGTTCTACTGTTTGGTGAGTCATAAAACACACATCAACAGACACCTTTCTACAGATGCAGGAACACACAAGCTCCTCTCTCTCTCTCTCTCTCTCTCTCTCTCTCTCTCTCTCTCTCTCTCTCTCTCTCTCTCGCTCTCTCCCTCTGTCCCTCCGTCCCCCCTTCTTATCCCGCACTCTCTGCCCCTCTATGTATCTCTCCCTTTTAATAAATTTATTAAGTTAGTTAATTATTCAACAAAATATGCAACTAAAATTTTACGTGAAATATTATATAGGAAAAAATATACCATTTTACATTCACATACATTAAACATTTGATGATAACTTTAACAAGAAAAATGATGCTTTGTCAATAATTGCTCTTAAAAAATGTGGAATTTTGGAAACATAGATTTTACATGCAATTTTAAAAAAAAGATCATGAAAATCATTAATCATATAAATCATATTTTAACATCATAAAATTCTGATAATGAATTTCACATAATTACTACAATATGAAAACTTGCTAACTTGATAGAACAATATCCATGATTTGATGGTGGTGTAAAAACAAACTGTTAAACACGAAAACACTGAGAAATCCACGATGTATGCCTTTATGCCTCACATTCGACGACACACCGTTACATACGAAAACACTTAGAAATCCACAATGTATGCCCTTATGCCCCACATTCGACGACAACCCTCTCATGCTGCTCAATCTTCCCATTACTGTTTGTATTGTTAGATGGTCAATCCTGCATATATGAACTAAACATGCTTGAAAAATTAAAACTTGATTATTTTTTTAATGGAATACACCAAGGAGTGGCATCAGAAATATTGATCGTTTACAAACACAGTAAACAATCATCAGATAGCTCATTTTTTATCAGCATGTGTGGTCTTGCAATATTAGCAAATCAAGAGCAATAAAAAAATACAAGAGAAAGACACTTTATCAATACTGTTGACAATCTTTTCAAGAAGCACGTACATAGGAAACCGAATTGTGGAAAGAAAAAAAAAAGAAATTTAAAAAATATCCAAGCAAATTAGGAATATACATATAACATGGGACAGAATCATGATTGTACAATCATCTACCAGAAATCCTTAATACTTTTGATAATCTTGTCAATGAGAACATACATAGGAAATCAAATAGGGACAAAAAGACAAAAAAATAAAAACATATGCAAGGAAATTAGGACTATAGATATAACATAGGATAGAATCATGAACTATACAATCATCTAGCAAATCACATTTCTATATGCTTTCAAGTTCTACAATTGAGCATTCATCATTTGCCACTCTTTGTGTATTCCACGTATGTTTGGTTCAAATAGAACTCTAATTAATAATGCAATGAACAACTATACCAAACGTTTACGAGATCATAAACTACGTGTTGTGAGAGATCAATGCAATACCATTAAACAAAGCCAACTAACCCTCTGGAATTATTTCACATGCCAATCGTGTGAATGCCAATGAAATGAACAACTAAACTATGTATTGACCAATGCCAATCATGTCAATGAAATGAATTACTAAACTATGCATAGATCAAGTATGTATACATACGTACATACATGCGTGAACATACATATGCATAGACATACATACATACGCACATACATACATACATACACATGTACATACATGTGTACATACATACGCACGTACATACATACATATGCACATACATACATACATGCTTAGCAAAATAGAAAAAATGTGCTCAGTAATGATTTCCAATATAGTGTTGTAACAGATCAATGCAATACCATTACACAAAGCCAATTAACCATCTGGAATGACTTCACATGCCAATCGTGCAAATGCCAATGAAATGAACAACTATCTTGCGTATTGACCAATGCCAATAATGTCAATAAAATGGATGACTAAACTATGCATAGATCAAGTTTGTATACATACGTACATACATGTGTGTACATACATATGCACATACATACGTACGTACGTACATACATGTGTGTACATACATATGCACATACATACATGTATACGTACATACATACATATGCACATACATACATGCATACGTACATACATACATATGCATATACATACATACATGCTTAGCAAAATAGTAAAAATGTGCTCAATAATGAGTTCCAGTATAGTGTTGTGAGAGATCAATGCAATGCATATATCAAGTATGTATACATGCGTACATACATGTGTGTACATACATACACACATAATACATACATACGTACGTACATACATACATGTGTGTACATACATACTGTTTGTTTCAAATCTGTTTAGCAAAATAGTCAATATGTGCTCACTAATGAATTCCAGTATAGTGCTGTGACAGATCAATACCACTGAAATGGACAACTAAACTTTGTAACAGTTTCTTGCCAGTAATGAGTTCTAGTATAGTGTTGTGAGAGATGAATGCAATACCATATAAATAGAGCCAAGCCATAAACTATGTATAGATCAATGGCAATCATGGCTTTTATCTAGACATAATTAATATGTGCTCAATATGTGCTCAATAATGAAATTTACAAATATATCACTAGCTTTTATCTATACATAGCTGACCTATACATAGTTTATCATGGTTCTGTTTCTATCTGCTATCTGCTTAGCATAGTCAATAGATCTGGTAGCTATTTGTTTCAAATCTATTTAGCAAAATAGTCAATATGTGCTCACTAATAAATTCTAGTATGGTGCTGTGAGAGATCAATACCAGTGAAATGAACAACTAAACTTTGTAACAGTGTCTGGCTGTTTGTGTCAAATCTGTTTAGCAAAATACTCAATATGTGCTCAATAATGAATTCCAGTATGTGCTCATGTGATTACTTGTATCTATCATAATGCCAATCATAATAGCAAAACATGGCAATCATGTTTTTATCTATACATAGTTGACCTATACATAGTTTATCATGGTTCAAATCTGTTTAGCAAAGCAGTCCAATATATGCTGTAACAGTTTGTTTAGAATCTGTTTAACAAAATAGTAAATATATGCTCACTAATGACTTCCAGTATAGTGCTGTGAGAGATCAATGCAATACCATTAATCAAAGTGAATCGTGCCAATGAAATGAACAACTAAACTATGGATATATCAAGTATGTATAGATCCATGTAAAATCATTCAACATACTTATGACGTCATAAACTATGTACAGATCAATGCAATACCATTAAATGCAGCCAACTCATAAACTATGTATGGATACATGGAAGATCAATGACAATCATGGCTTTTATCTATACATAGTTGACATATATATAGTTTATCATGGTTCAAATCTGTTTAGCAAAATAGTCCAATACATGCTGTAATAGTTTGTTTAGAATCTGTTTAACAAAATAGTAAATATATGCTCACTAATGACTTCTAGTATAGTGCTGTGAGAGATCAATGCAATACCATTAATCAAAGTGAATCATGCCAATGAAATGAACAACTAAACTATGGATATATCAAGTATGTATAGATCCATGCAAAATCATTCAACATACTTATGAGGTCATAAACTATGTACAGATCAATGCAATACCATTAAACGCAGCCAACTCATAAACTAGGTATGGATACATGGAAGATCAATGACAATCATGGCTTTTATCTATACATAGTTGACATATACATAATTTATCATGGTTCAAATCTGTTTAGCAAAACAGTCCAATACATGCTGTAACAGTTTGTTTAGAATTTGTTTAACAAAATAGTAAATATATGCTCACTAATGAGTTCCAGTATAGTGCTATGAGAGATCAATGCAATACCATTAATCAAAGTGAATCATGCCAATGAAATGAACAACTAAACTATGGATATACCAAGTATGTATAGATCCATGCAAAATCATTCAACATACTTATGACGTCATAAACTATGTACAAATCAATGCAATACCATTAAACGCAGCCAACTCATAAACTATGTACGGATACATGGAAGATCAATGACAATCATGGCTTTTATCTATACATAGTTGACATATACATAATTTATCATGTTTCAAATCTTTTTAGCAAAATAGTCCAATACATGCTGTAAAAGTTTGTTTAGAATCTGTTTAACAAAATAGTAAATATATGCTCACTAATGACTTCCAGTATAGTGTTGTGAGAGATCACTAATTAAATAGTCAAAATGTGCTCAATAATGAGTTCCAATATAGTGATGTGAGATCAATATAGTTTCAGTTTAGTGCTATTGGAGATTAATGCAAAACCATTGAATAGAGTAATCATGCAACATAAGTCATTGCAATCCAGTCAGTATCTGAAATAGCTAAATGGTACCAAATGTCATTGCAATCCTCTCCACTCTCTCCACCTCATCCATCATCAAGAACCCTTTGGCTCTCTCACGTTGAAGCACAAAGGTATCATGTGCTTTCACGAAAATTGCTCAACTCAGTTCAGGGATAGCTTTGAGAGCAGTATATGCAGCAGTCAAAATATTATCATCTTCAAATTTATCCACTTTTACAATCTGAGGCTTAATGAGGCCATCTTTCAGTTCCTTCATAGTTTCGCATATCACATCCAATGATGTAGCCAAAGATGTCTTCTTCCTCTTTCCCCTCCTTGATGATGATGGTGGAGGAGTCCCTCTAACACTTGCACTCGACTGATTGGAATGATATAACTCTTCATCAATATCTGGTTGGCTGTCAAGAGGTGTAACACAATTGGTATCATCCTCATCAAGCGCATTAAATGCATCGTTCATAGGGTGCCCTTCTTCAGCATCAAGGGGCATTGTAGATGCGAACCCTTCAGCAATGTCACTACCGACAATTACAACCAACTCATTGAAATATTGGAAAGATGGCCTCTTATACATTTTTGCATTTTTGAATTCTCTCCTCTACATATAAGCATTAATAGATGGATTAGGTTGTAAGTTTTTCATTATTAAAATAAGAAGGGAAAATTTCTTCAATGAAAAGAGTACAAAGATCATCCTACCTTCAAAAGATCATCCTACCTTCAAAAGGTCATCCCACACTGAATCCTCAGCATCCACAGTTTGAGTTTCTTCATTCCAAGCTAACCCACTTGTATTTTTCAAGTCCTTCATTACTTTATATCCTACTTTCCATGTTTTCAGCTTATTCTTAAAATGATCTCGTGATAGATTTGAGTTCATTGCTGCATTGAATGTCCTCTCTATAGCAGTCCATGCCTCTTTTTTAAACCCACCTTCACCTTTCCGTTCGAGATGGACTTGTTCAAGGAGAAAGTCTAGAAACTTGCGTTCCATCAATTTTGTCCACATTTTCTTCTTTGAAGAAGAAGATTTGTTGCTCAGAGCGAGGGATCCATCTATATCACTCAAAGTAATGGGAGAACACATCTGGTTCACATGATCAGATCCGTCCATGCTCATTATGAGCTCGGTATATGCCATTGTGTACTCCTTCTTGTATTTCATTTAAATTTGAAGTAGAAAATCTTTAACTATCAATGTGTAATACGTCATAATGGAACGAGGCTAACATATTGAATAGGTAAACGTATTATGATTTAAAGTAATTATACAACTGAAATTGAAAGTTATTGCTCTTTAAATTTAAATGGAATGCAACAAGCAGTAACATCAAAAAAATAGGATTTTCAATGAATTCGTTGTTCTCTTCTTACTAGTGGGCTTATGATCTTCATCATTTGGTACTCCTTGCTGTATTTCATTTAAAATTAAAGATGATAAACTTTAAATATCATTTTTTAATACATCCTAATGCAATGAGGCTAACATTTAATAAACTTGAAAGCATTTAACTGAAGATGATACACATTTTAAACAATAATTGATGATAACACATCAACATCAAAAAAACTACCAGTAAGACAAAATGGTGATATCAATGGCAAGTAAATAGTCATGAGCCCCATTATGAAGCATGTTAGTGTACTTTCTTAATGCAAAGATGTATAATAATTGTGCTTTCTTGCATTTAAAACAATGTAATCTATATTTCAAGTTGAATTGTGTATTGCAGATATGATCAACAATTTTTGTACATAATGTAGGTGTGAAATTGAAAGTTAATGTTCTTTTTATTTAATTAGAATGTAGCAAAGACTGATATCAGAATAATGAAATCACACACCATCATTGTTTATGCATACATCAATTTAATCATATAAAGCACATTGCCTTCTAATAAATCATTTATTCTCGAGATCTATAATCTTCCCACATCCTATTTGCTATATCTTCTTGAAATTGGGCCCACTCATTTCTATCCTCCTGAGACAACCCATATTTCTCAAGTAGTGGCACCTCTATCCCATCACAATCATCTTCCTCTTCAATAGCTTCTTCCGATGGAAGGCCATCCTCTATCGTAATGAAATTGTGAATTATGCAACATGCTAAAACAATATAGGATTGTGTCATGATATCATAAGACGTTGCATGTCTTAAGATTGAAAAATGCTACTTCAGAATACCAAATGTACGTTCTACTGTATTTCTAAGAGAGGAGTGTCGATGGTTGAACAACTCATGTGCAAATTTTATTGGGTTTTCTCTTGACCACTCTTTCAAGTGGCAGCGTGTACACCAATAAGGAGCGATAAATCTAGGTGCATTTGGATATCCAACATCCACGAGATAATATTTTCCTAGATAAAGAAAGTATATTGTCAATACTTGAACCATTTAGCATAACCTTGAGTATATTAAAATGTGATTTGGCTTACCAGGGGGAACTACAAGTGGATCTGGTCTGGATAGAGCTGAGGCTAGAACACGACTTTCTGCAGCAGAGCCTTCCCAACCAGCAAGGCAATACTGAAACTTACAATCAAAGGAGCAGACACCCATAACATTTTGCGATAGGTTCCCTTTTCTATCACGATATTTACCCTATATGTCGACATCAACTCGCACTGGAATATGGGTTTCGTCGATGGCTCCAATGCAATCCTATGGGATATGATACACTGATCAAATGTATGCTCAAGTAATAATAAGATAAGGACAACATTCTAGACAATAAACTTGTAACAATGTGTGATTTACGTTAAAGAATGGTTCAAAACGATCCTTCCCACTAATTTTAGGAGGAGTGCCTGGACTAGGTGGTATGAAGTAATCTCTGTGAAGGGCTAAGACAACCATCAAAACCTTGTGGAAGTACCGACTGACTATCTCTCCTGAGTGCCCAAAGTTATGGGCAATCTTGCGGTTCCTTAGATTGTGCCCAAGGGTGTGGAGGAACATCACTAGTTGTTCCTCTAACTTCAAGTGGATCGTATCTCTCAAGCTTCCTTTCAGCCTCAGAATACAAGCTAGAGAAAAGAAGGCTGCCCTACTCATCCGAATCTGATCATGACAATCCACCTCATTCGAATGAATAATGTCTCTACAAAAGGAATTTCCTTTTCTTATTCGTTTACCCATTTGACTGCCTTCTCAGGCTACCAGTACTTTGGCTATGCCAACAAAAGAAAAAAGAATTGTGAGAATGCGGGTGTATGTGGTCTTCCTAATTATGCTTCCTTGGACCTCTATACTCTCCATAGGATCCATCAGTGACCTGAAAGGTGTACAATTTAAACACTATCAGTTATGAGATATCAACTATCACCTATCGAGATACAACATGATTATTTGCTAGCCTCATTGCATTAAGAAGTCAATTATTTATTCAAATACAGTAAGGAGTACCAACTACCGAGGATCATAAGCCCCTAAAGAAAAAATTACAATGTGTCATTATACTCCATGTAATCTATCTATACCAATGAAAGCATAATATTGATTTCATTTGTCTATATGTATACACACATGTATGTATATATGTATGTGCACACACATGTATGTATGCATGTACGTACACACACACACACATGTATGCATGTATGTACGTACACACACATGTATGTATGCATGTGTGTACGTACATACACATGTATGTATGTGTGTATGTACATATACACATGAATGTATGTATGTATGTATGCATGTATGTACGTACACACACACACATGTATGCATGTATGTACGTAGACACACACATGTATGTATGTGTGTATGTACGTACACACACATGTATAAATGTACATACACATGTACAAACTATAACCTGAATTTGGGCTTTTATGAATGTGTTTTAATAAATCGTCGGGTCCGCTGAAACTGAGGCTCGTCTTTTAGAAGATGAAAAGTAGCATTGTTGGCAATGGGAATAGTGTTTCTTTCTGCATTGATCTATACATAGTTTGAAATCATGGCTTTTATCTATACATAGTTTATGACCTCATAAGTATGTTGAATAATTTTGCATGGATCAATACATACTTGATATATCCATAGTTTAGTTGTTCATTTCATTGGCATGATTCACTTTGATTAATGGTATTGCATTGATATCTCACATCACTATACTGGAACTCATTGGACTATTTTGCTAAATAGATTTGAACCATGATAAACTATGTATAGGTCAACTATATATAGATAAAAGCATGATTGCCATGTTTTGCTATTATGATTGGCACTATAATATATACAGGTAATCACATGATCACATACTGGAATTCATTATTGAGCACATATTGATTATGTATAGATAAAAGCCATGATTGTCATTGATCTATACATAGTTGATCCATACATAGTTTATGATTTAGCTCTATTTAATGGTATTGCATTCATCTCTCACAGCAGTATACTAGAACTCATTACTGGCAAGAAACTGTTACAAAGTTTAGTTGTTCATTTCACTGGTATTGATCTCTCACAACACTATACTGAAAGTCATTAGTGAGCATATATTGACTATTTTGTCAAATAGATTCTAAACAAACTGTTACAACATATATTGGACTGTTTTGCTAAATAGATTTGAACCATGATAAACTACGTATAGGTCAACTATGTATAGATAAAAGCCATGATTGCCATGTTTTGCTTGATTGGCACTATGATATATACAGGTAATCACATGAGCACACACTAGAATTCATTATTAAGCACATATTGATTATGTATAGATAAAAGCCATGATTGCCATTGATCTATACATAGTTGATCCATACATAATTTATGACTTGACTCTATTTAATGGTATTGCATTCATCTCTCACAGCAGTATACTAGAACTCATTACTGGCAAGAAACAGTTAGAAATTTTAGTTATTCATTTCACTGGTATTGATCTCTCACAACACTATACTGGAATTTATTAGTGAGCACAAGTTTATGACTTGGCTCTATTTAATGGTATTTCATTCATTTCTCACAACAACATACTAGAACTCATTACTGGCAAGAAATTGTTACAAAGTTTGGTTGTTCATTTCACTGGTATTGATCTATCACAGCACTATAGTGGAATTTATTAGTGAGCACATATTGACTATTTTTTCTAAACATATTTAAAACAAATAGCCAAAAACTATTACAAAGTTTAATTTTTTATTTCACTGGTATTGATCTCTCACAACACTATACTCGAATTTATTAGTGAGCACATATTGACTATTTTAAAAACATATTTGAAACAAACAGTTACCACATATATTGACTAAATTGCTAGGCAGATAGTAGATAGAAATAGAACCATGATACACTATGTATAGGTCAGCTATGTATAGATAAAAGCTATTGATATACTTGTAAATTTCATTGCTGAGTACAAAAAATTAAAACTTTAACTATGATATATACAAGTAATCAGAGTTAAACATACTGGGACTCATTCCTGAGCATATATTTTAACTAGTTTTCTAAGTAGACCTGCAACACGCAGTTACATTTGAATGAACCAAAAAAACTTTAAAAAATCCAGTATGCAAAGGTGGGTGTGAGAAGAGAACCGTTTACCGCCACCGCCGTTCAAAGTGGAGAAGAGAAATTGCAGAAAATGCCACGGCCATAGGAAACCATGGCCACAGAAAACCCACAAACCTAGCAAACGGCAGAAAACCAGAAACCCTTGCAAACCACGGCCATAGAAAACCCACAAGCCCAACAAACGCAGCAAACCAAAAACCCTCGCCTTCGCACAATAGAGCACGGAAACAATACAACTGTCCTCTTCCAAAAAGCCCAATTTGTTCTTCCAAAAACCTAAGGCAGATGCGGCGGACTTGACGATTTATTCAAACGCATTCATAAAAACCCAAAACCTGGTTTTCATTTCAACTTCCACCTATTTCCTGGAAGAAATTTCTTCCAATTTTTTAGCGAAATTGGCAGTCGAAACCCAAAACTGGGTTATGCATTTGATGAACCAAACACCACTGTTTTCTTCCATAACCCAATTTTGGCGCTGAAAACCCTATTTCACGCCCGGTATTCCCGTAACCAAACAGGGCCTAAGAAAATATGACAATAATTCTTCTTTAATTGATATTTTAAAGGCAACCCCACCATGTGCCTATTGTAATTTTGTTATGGAAATAACTACCACAAACTAATATTTTCATGTGTAGATAAATTACTGATGTCAATATGCAAAAAACACCATAGATTTACCATAGATTTATCATCATCATAGAAAATGTGTTTAATAATAATAATTATTATATATATATATATATATATATATATATATATATATATATATATAAAGAATAAAATATTTAAATTATTTAAAAGAGATTGTAATAAAAATGACTAAAAAATATATTGAACTATTAATGGAAGTATTTTAATGTGTGATAGTTTTTTTTTTTTTTTTCCTGCTATACAATTCGCAACATCCACTAAAAGATTGGAATGGCACTTACAATCTGCTCTAAAATCTAAAAATAGAATCACAACCTTACCAATAATAATAAACTCAAAATATGTCAATGACTTCCAAATTTTTTAGAGAAGTGTAATGATTAAAAGGCTCTATTATCAACACAAGCAAATCACCAAAATGAGTGGTTTGATTATTCATTTATGAATTAAATATTATTTTTTAACCAAAAAAAAGATTTGGTACAATGGTATATCACTGGAAAGAATAAAAACAACTCATTTACCAAAAATGTCCATTTGAACATAATTGTAAACTCAAATACCCAAGATTCTTAATAAAAAATAAAATAAAAATGAGACAAGGAGGTGAATATAATTAGGGGAGATGACCTAGTAGCTGCCCACATTTTAATGACTGATGCACCTGTTGTTATATATCCCCCCAATTATCGCTCATAAAAAGCCCCAAAAAATGATAGCACATGTACTAATATTCAGTCACACATGTACTACTAGTTGATCATTTTTTAGCTTTATTTCACTCATCAAAAAAGTACTCTTTTTTTGATGAGTGGCTATTGGGGGGTGAATATAACTGGTTTTGGGTGAATGTTTTAAAGTGACACTTTTAGATCACCTTGCACTCTACAAGTTAGATGCAAAGAGCTCTATAAATGTGAAAAATTTGAAAGGTTATCTTTAAGCTCTTCACTCACCTACAAAGGTTCACAGAAAAATTGACAAATTTTTGTTGAAGTTGATAAAGGATCAACCCCACAGCTCCCAAGAATCATCTGCATGCAAACACCTATCACAGAAAGAGAGAAGAAAAAGCTATGGAAGCTAGAATTCCCAGATCCATAGATGAGACATTCTTGATGAGCAAAAAGAGAAATTGATATTATAAAAAGTGAATGAATTATTACAAAAAGATCAATCCTTATAAAGGAGATCAAAACCCTAAAAGAGTAAAACCTAGGTTGCATGATAATAATTAATAAAAGAATTGATTATTATATGCCTAGTTTAGTTAAGTAAACTAGAGATAATAAGTGACTTAATAATTAAATCAATATGATTTAATTAATAAGAAAAAGCTTTATTACCCTAACAATTTCAACATGCGGTTTAAGAGTTGTAAGTGCACAAACTTATCTTGGGTGGCTATTGTGTTGTCTCCCCAAGCCAACAATGAATAAAGAGCAGAAAAATGACTACTAAGCATCCTTTAACAGATACTAAAAACTGCTACACATGCTTGCTTTTGTACCATAAATTTGACGAAGTAGAGTAGAGTTTAAATCTTAAATAAAGTTTTGATGACATAAGAATGAACACTTGAAAAATAAATTCCCAGAAATGATTCACCTGAAATGGGTTTATGAGAAAGACGTCAACTTAAATTCCACATACTTTTATTACAATACTCTATTCACTACACAAAAGAAATTGAAAAATGTTTATGATTTTTTTATTGAATGCATATAAAGGGTTCTTATTTTTTCTAGCATTTTTGGTGAAAGACTAAGAAGGATCTATAAGTAGGGGAAACAAGCTAGTTGTTGCCCATGTACACAATGCCGCCACATTAACCGTTACCTTTCCCCCCCAATTATTGCCCAAAAAAACCCTAGTACCTGTACACAAACATGTCAAAAAAAAAAACCATGAAAACCAATAGATTCATTTTGGTTTTCATTTTTTAGTTTTCTTAATTGTTGTTTGTCCAAAAAGTACTATAATAGCTATTGGGGGTCTTAGTGGCAAGTAATGGGCGAACATTTTAAACTGGCACTTTTAGACCACCTCACACTCTACGAGTTCTACAAAGAGCTTAGTAAATGCAAGGAATCTAAAAGGTTAGCTTTAAGCTCTTCACTCATCTACGAAGATTCATCAAAAAAATTGGCAAATTTTGACATACAGAGGAACTGTATGTGCATGAAGTTAGCCTAGGTGCCTACTAGGTCTTTTCCCCTATATGAAAAGATAAGTTTGAAATTTCTTACAACAAGATACAACACACAAAATTTAAATATTTTATGAGAAAGTAATAATTTAAAAAAAATCAAAGGTGTTAGAATTCTTAACTATGTAATTTCATTTTTTGAACTTGGACTATTATTTTATAACATAGAGAATAATGATAGGTTTGAATTGAATGGACATTTATCAACTAACATTCCATCTCCTATTGGCTCTTAGATTGATCAATGGAACTTTGACATGATGGCACTAGCTATGGTGCAACATATTTGCACCGACTGGGTGACATCCTCCATGTATACATAGCCATAGGCATAAGCATTAGTGAGTACCCTATTTACTCACTCAATCATATTCGTACTATGTTGTGCAGCTATTGAATTTTCTAGCGCATACAAATATTGTCAGAACTGAACTACACAATCTAGATTGTTTTAGGAATTGATATTAATATGATTTAGATTTGATATATTATTTTATTTTATTTAAATAAATTTATGATTCCCTTGTTTTTAATAATAATGGGTTTAATAAGAAATCAAATATTTCGAGTAACATAAATTGTTTTAAGAATTATCAAATTAATTTTTAGTATTTTAATGTCTTCTAATTATTTAAAGAAATTAAAAAAATTTATTGTTGTCTTTTCATAATTTTTTACTAACTTTTATAAACTATTTCTAACACATAATATTTGTATTTTAGATATTTATTTTTTATTAAAAAAAGTTATATTCACTATTTTTAATGATAATATATTATTCTATTTCATATTATATTTTCTTAAATTTTAAGCTTAAATCTAACTTTGATTATATGTCTATGGTCGAATAATTTTAAAGATAATATAAATATATGTAAACTAATCTTTATAAAAGTATTTTTATACAATATATTTTTGAAAAAAATGAAATTGCAATTAATGTTTCATATTCATTTAATATACAATTTAATATCTTTTTTCATGAAAATTTGCTTCTCGATTCACTTGTCTATTTTTTTTAGCATTAGCATTTCTCACACTTGGTGATCCATCATTCTTGCATTCTCTTATCGTGATGATGGATCATAGAGTGTGATAAAAAATGTTGATGCTAAAAAAACACAGTCGAAGCAAAAGTTCATGACAAATAGATTGTGGAAATATGATAATGTTAATCTTTTTCAATTTTATGTTGTAAGTTTTCTTAATTTTAGTTTGTTAGTTCTTTTTAACCAGTTGCCCCCATCTTTATAATATGGTAATGTGTTCTAACTTACTTATAATATATCATGATTACATTACATATTTAGGTGTTAATTTTTTTAAAAATAATTTTTCTTATAGTTTAATTACATAATTAGTGCTATCCTTTTTTCTTTTCTTTTTTGATCGGTAAATGATCAGAGCCTGGGTAGGAAACAACAAAGTAAGAAAACCTCTAGTCTTGCCCGGGACTGAGGTCCTATATTATACAAATTTAAAAGGGGCCATACCCCAATACATGTTTTTATTAAAATTTTGCTTCCATAATTATACATTAATTATTGTAACATTTTACTATAGAATATCTTAGGCATGGATTTCGTAAACTGAGTGCTCATTGAGAAGTTGGGTTCCAAGCTCCTTGCATCAAGTGTTCTTCCTTTGGATTATGATCTTATAAACATTTGTATGTAAAAATACTAACTTCCAATTGGGTATTAGTAGTAAGTGTCAAAGTGTGTGCTTAAAAAAATATATAAAACAAAAGTTACCTCACCAAAAGATAAACAAGGTGATCATATCATAAACCCACTCTAAATTAATGTTGATTATATATCCTGCTAATCTGCAATTACCACACTTCATGCTCTTGTTAATGGTTAGTACAAAATGACCTGCTCAACTAATTAGAAGCTCAATCCATATCATTATAGGCATGAATAAGTGACAAGTAGGGTCACCTCTTATAATTCTGGCCTGATTTCCTTTCTTGATATATAAAAAGGATTATGCTCTAAGATTGTCCATTTTTCAATTCGCTTTTAAATTGAACTAGAGAGTTTAAATTAAGGTCAGGAATCTCTTTTAAGTTTGTAAGTCATTGGAAAGAATGAGGCCACAACCAAGTTCAAAATGGTCATGAGGAGCCGAATGAAAGGAGGGGTGAAGGGAGGGAGAAGATAGCTGCAAGATGTGAGCCGATCTTTGTTAAAGGTTTATGATTACAAGGAGGTACCTAATAGTTAAGGAAGTCAATAATGATGATAATAATGAGTGCTTTATAATATTCACACGATTGTGAATTCATGGTAATTAGGTATAAAAGGTGGAGGGGGGTCATGTTAAAACTTAGGTTAAGGTGTTGACACATAGTCGATACCAGGGATTATTAGAAGAATGTTTTCTCCATTTTCCCCTTTATTTGCTAATTGATATGCTTCTGAATTGCCTTCTTTGAATATATGTTTAAGTCCAACTTCTTCAATCTTATCTATTAGATTGAGAATATTCTCCAATTTTGAGTTTAAGATCCAATTTAGTGTATTCCTTTTCCTAAGTGTGTTTAGTATAATTTGGGAATTGCCTTCTATTATAATCTTACTAATTTTTTACTTGCTACTAAGTTTTAACCCTTCAGGTAAGGCTTTTAATTCCATAATATTATTGGTAGTTATGCCCAGGGGTTTGGCTCTCTTCATAATCCAATTTCCAAAGTCTTCTTTGATTATACATCTAATTCCTACTTTCCCCGAGTTTCCTCTTGATGCTCCATCAAAATTAAGTTTCTTCCATCTTTTGGGTGGAGGCTCCCACCTGCATTCACTTATGGCTGTACTGTTCTTATTTTTATAGGTGAGTGGAGGGTTGATCAAATGTTGTCAATTCTTTTTTATTTCTGCGTCCCATTCCAAAAATGAGCCTTCTTCTTTTATTATTTTCCTAAGATTGTTGTTCATTACTTTTTTAATGCTTGCTTCAATCTTATTGAGGAGAGATAACACGTTCAGTTCTAAATTATTGAAAATTTGTCTCTTCCTTTCTTTCCATATTTCCCGAATTAGAATACCAGGGGTGATATTCCATAATTTTCCATACACTTTGTAATTTGAGTCTATGGGCCAACCAAATAGATGTTCTTACCATTCCCCTGGGAGTGGGGAGGTCCAATTAAGATTCTACTTAAGCCATTCCCAACACTCCTTGGCATATTTATAGTGATAAAATAAGTGTTATGTTGTTTCAGTATTTTCTTTGCATAACAAGCATCTTGAGGGGCCTTCAAATTCCATTTTCCTAATTCTATTTGCACTTAGAATTCAATTATGAACGGTTTCCCATAGGAAGATGCCCATCTTAGGTAATCCTGTTGGATACCAACAAAGATTCAGGGCTATATTTACTTCTTCCCATCTTTGTGAATTGATTATTAATTTGTATTTTGGATACAATTGTTCAATTATGTGTTGTCTTTGATGTTACACAAATGTCATATCAGTTATCAAATAGAATCTATCGAGCTCAGTTGGTCAGCAAAACAAATTTTAGAATCTACCAAGCATTCCTAAAAAATACTCTATGGAAACTATGTCTACTGAGCTCACTTGGTCATCGAAGGAAAATGAGTAAGAAGTCAGTGGTAACCGAGCTCACAAGGATATTGAAGGAAAGTTAGTGTTTACCAAGTTCACTTGGTCTCCAAAGGATTTTGCAGAGTTTGTAGTGTTTACCGAGCTTCAGTTGGTTAACACTGGAAATCATTTCTGGAGCAGTGTCTACCGACTAGGGTTAGCCAATGAAGGATTTCATTGTTTTGGGAAATAAAGTTTAATTATTTTATGTAATAATTATAGCCAACTGAGGTAATGATTATTGATAATTGTAACTTGTAAATGAGCCAACTTGACAATTTACAAGGTATAAATAAAAGGTCAAGTTGTGAATTCTAAATTGTAATGAGCGAGCATAGTGTGTTGATTATGTAAAGAGGAAAGTGTGAGTGAATTTTGAAGAAGGATCAAATATCCTTGAGGAGTAGTAAAGTTTTATTTGATTAGAGAGGATCTAGTGGAGCAGAACAAAGATATGTATTAGCAATTTAGTTGCATCTCATTCAGGTCAAGTCATTGTTACTTTCTCACCATTGTAGCAATGATTTCTAAATCTCTTAATAGAGTTGATTTAACAACCATTTTGTAAATCCTCTAACAAGGTGACAGTTCTATTGAATTGTTCTAAAGTCCTCTAGCAAGGCCACTCCTAATAGGGTGATTAAATCTTTTAACAAGGTCACACCTAATAGTGTATTTTGTAACCTTTAACAGGGTCAGCTCCTAACAGGGCTCACTTTAGAAGAGTGAAAATCAATAGCTAGTTACTTGGTGGTTTTTCTCATATTGGGTTTCCATGTTAAAATTTGGTGTCTCATGTGTTCATGTTATTTCTTTTATGCATGCATGTTAATCACTGTGAATGCTTAAGATCTATTAAAGATAACATACACTACATCCATCGAGTTACAACATTTTTCTGTATAGCTACCGAGTGATAGCAGTAACTAGTTTTATAAGACATCTAAGGGATTTGTGGATTTGTTTTTGTGGTAACTGATTCACCACACCCCCCCCCTCCCCCCAGCTACTCCATCTATATTTCCAACATTGCATCCTTCCTTAACCTTATATATTCCATCCTTGGAGGCCACCCAAATGAGCTTTTCTTCCCTATCATACTAGTTGATAGGGCGGTCTCTAAGAATTGCTTCTAATTTATCTTGTTCTTCTAATTAGAGACCCAAATTGTTTAGGGATTTCCATATCCATGGGGCTTCTTCATTATAGGGATCATTTTGCATATAATTAGCTACCTTGGTTCCCCATACAGATGATAGATGGTTTTTAAAATTGATGGAGAAATTAGCTTTATCTAGGGGGAAGCCCATTCCAAAAGGCTTCCCAGAATAAGGTTTTATCCCCACTTCCTATATCCCAAGTTACATACTTAGAGATCAAAGGGAAACATTTCTATAAAAAATTCCAAGCTACTAAACCTTTCGGGGGGGTTTTTGGTTCTAAGGAGAGATGCATTATCGAATGCATTAAGATATTTGCTATACATTATTCTGGCCCATTTGCTATCTCTTTCTTGATACATCCACTAGACTTATTTTGCTCCTGGTGCTTCATTTTGCAAGTCTAGGTTTTTTACTCCTAATCCCCCTACTTCTTTAGGCCTACAAATTTTATCCCATTAGATTAGAGCTGCTTTCTTTTTATCCTTTGTACCTTTCTAGAAGAAGTCTATTAGTTTTGTTTCTATTTTTTATT
Organism: Cupressus sempervirens; assembly: GCA_028749045.1. Classification (NCBI taxonomy): domain Eukaryota; kingdom Viridiplantae; phylum Streptophyta; class Pinopsida; order Cupressales; family Cupressaceae; genus Cupressus; species Cupressus sempervirens. The sequence continues at coordinate 28,416,597 of CM053787.1, forward strand.
AATATTCTTTAGTAATTGTAGACATGATAATTGATAAGTAGGTAGAGCTGAAAGAACTACTTTGATTTTAGTTGTTCTCCCAACTTTGGTTAGCCATTTTCCCTTCCATGCTTTCGTATGCTTATCTACTCTTTCTAGAATCTTCTCCCATCCTTGGTTCTGCTTTGAACCTTTTTCCAAATATATTCCTACATACTTATATGGGAAGGTACATTTCGTATACCCTAGATCATTGTAGATATAATTTTCCTCTTCTAGAGGAGTATTGAGGAAGAAAATTTCTGATTTTTCTACATTGATTTTTTGTCCCAAGGCTTTGGTGTAATTATTCATAATTTCTTTAAAGTTATCTACTTTTGTTTTAGAGCTAATGCCTATAAGGATTGTGTCATGTGCAAACTGTTGGTGGATGATGTTAGCAATATTTTCTATGACTGTTATTACCTATATTTTTTCTTCAATTTGGGTTATATTAATAGTTCTCTCGAAGGTTTCTACCATGATGATAAAGAGAAAGGGTGATATAGGATCTCCTTGTCGATTACCCCTTGAGATGTTGAAGAAGCCTTTTGGTGTTCCATTAATTAGAAGAGATATTTTTGGGGTAGAGATGCATTGATAGATGATGTTGATCCATTGGTATGAAAATCTAAATACTTCTAGGGTTTTGCATAACAATCTCCAGTCCACCTTGTCGTATGCGTTTTGAATATCTAGTTTCATCAACATATATGCCTCATTATTCCTTGATGTAGAATGGTTGGTCTCTTAGATGATGGATATACCATCAAGTATGGATCTCCCAAGTACAACCCTTTTTTTCTCTTCCGATTTGAGTCTAGGGAGGATGCTTTTTAGACAGTTTGCTAGAGCTTTTGATAGAATTTTGTAAACCGTGTTACAGAGGGCTATAGTTCTGAAGTTTCTAAGTTCTTTTGCTTTACTCTTTTTTGGAATTAATGTAAGGAATGTATAGCTAATTTATGTTAATAAAGAACCTCCATTTCTAGTGGCTTCAATTTCTTTCCATAGATCTTCCCCAATGATTTCCTAGCATTTTTGAAAGAAGAATGTTTGGAATCCATCTGGTCCAAGTGATTTTTTAGGATTTATATTAAAGAGAGTTGTTTTAATTTCAGTTAGAGAAAAGGGTTTGTTAATAAGTTTATTATCTTCTTCTGAGATTATTTTAGGAATAGTTTTCAGCATCTCCTTATAGGCATTTATATTTGAGGAGTCAAAATTATCAAGGATGTCTTTAAAATAATCTACAAATATCTCCACAATTTTGGTTGGATCATCTTCCATATTGCCCTCTTTGTTTTAACTATTCATAATATTGTTTAAGGCTCTATTTTGTATGGTGCTAGTATGAAATAATTTTGTATTCTGGTCTCCTTCTACCAACCACATTTTCTGAGTTTTTTTTCCCAGAACACTCCCTCTTTTGCTAAGATGTCTTCTTGTTTATATAGTAGTACTTTTTCTTCTATGTATTTTTCATTATCCATTCCATGTTTAATTACTTCTAGGTTCAACTTCTTCAAATTTTCTTTGATATCAAGTTTTTGTTTAAATATATTGTTAAACTGTTGTTAATTCTATTCGAAAAAATTTCCTTTGACCATTTTTAACTTGGACACAAAGCAGAACATTTTTTATCCTTTGACTAGTCCTTTGTTCCACCATCTTTTGACATTTTCCATGAATGTTTTATCTAAGAACCACATGCTTCCACATTTAAAAGGGTTTCTAATGGGTTTAGAAGGTTCAATTATGTCTAATTTTATTGGAAAGTGGTTTGAACCTGCTAATGGCAAAATATCTGCTTGATCTCCATATTGATAATGCTTAGATCTCCTTTGAAGAAAAATCTATCTAATCTCTTTACTATGTAACTAAAATTTTTCCTCCTATTATTCCATGTGAATATCCCATTTTTGGTTGGCATATCTATTAATAGGTTTCTTTCTGTCCATTCTTTGAATTCCCTTGTTACTTATGAGGTTACCTGGGGACCCCCATATTTTTCTTCTCTTTTTAATGTTGCATTAAAGTCTCCTCCAATGATAAAATTTTCTTCCTGGTAATTTTCTATGAAATAGCTTATCTCATTCCATATTACTGCTTTGTCTGTTGTTTGGGTGGGACCATAGACATTAATTAATATAAACTAGAGGTTATTTCTCAGGCTTGTAGCTCTGTATCCCATCCAATTAGTGTTAATGGACAATATGTTTAAATCTACTCTTCGAGGGTTCCAAATTATTCCCAGACCTCCTAAAGCTCTATTAGACTCTTTTAATGTTGATTTCCATTGACCTAATTTCAGTCCTAATTTCTTTCCTTCTTTTGAATTAAGTTTGGTTTCTTGTGTTAATATGATTTCTTATTCAAATGCTGTAAGGTTACACTTTAGTAAGTATTTTTTGCTAGGAGTGTTTAGGTCCCTAGCATTCCAAGTTGTGATTCTCATTGATCCTTGGGAAGGATCTTCCCCTTCCCTACTTGAAGAATTTCTCGAATCTTTGTTTTCTCCTTGGCGTGTCTTGCCGCCTCCCTTGGTTCTTTAAGAGATTTCCTTCCACTTTTAGATTTCTATTTTTCGTAGTTTGGAGTTTTGAAACCTTCTTGATTAGTGGATATTCCCAGTTGTTCAAATTTATTCGTTCTCTAATTTTAACTAGTATATCTATTTCCTCTATTTTTCTTCTTCCTCTGTTATTAGCTTTATGAGAAATTGGTTTTCTACTGGGGTTTCATCTTTTCCTAAGATTTCTTCTTCTTCTTCATTTGTTTAAATTTTCTCCTCCATGGTTCCAAATTCTTCCCATATTTGATTATTCTCTTTTTGATCTTCTTTTTGGTTACATGTTTTGTTGTCTATTGCTTCAGAATCTTTAATAATTATTTTTATATCCAATGGAATTAGTAGTTCCTTACTAGATTATTTTTCTATCATGTTCTCCTCTTCCTTACCATTATCAAATATATCCTTTCCATTTGTAGGTGTCTGCTAGAATTTGTAACTTTTTTCTTAGGATTTTTATAAATGGTTACATTGCTCCAATGATCAAAGTCTCCTGTTGAGAGTGTGATGAGTTGAATTTGGTACTCTATGCTTGTTATTTCCAAGTTTGTTTGTCTATCATCATCTTCATTCTAATTATCTAATGTCTAGTTGATTACCTTATCTACTTCAAATTCCCGATTATTCTTTGTTATCCCCTATTCTTCATTGAATTTTTCTTCTACTACATTTATTATTGATTTCCTTCTTTCTTTTGAAGTCTTTTCTATTTCTAGATCCTTATGTGTCTTTTCTCTATGCTTTGAGTGAATATGGTCTTCTATGATGATTTGATCTTCTAGGTCACTTTGTAGGAGTAGAACCTCATGAGTCAATATATTTAGTTTTTTCATATTGAGGTCCAATTCTTCTAGAGTTTCCTTTGAACTTTTCTGCATTCTTCACATTTCTTAAATTCTGAGAGGATGAGTTGGCTTTCTTTAATTTTCTTCAATTCTTTTTTTTTAATCCTCTACTTCCTTTATATTTGTCCTTTCAACCTCTAGTTCTATTTCTTTAATCTCTTTTGATTGCATTTTAGGATTATCTTTGTAGCTAACACTACCTTTCCTTTTACTGTTACCTGCCTCTTTCTTATGATCTTTAATATTCCTTAGTGAATCCTTTGGATTATTCTTGGTATTATCCATTTTGAAGTTTGGTCCCATTGTTTCACTAATTTCTCCTTCATAGTAAGTGAAGGCTAAATTGTAGATTGATCTATTAGTTATACTTGTTTTCAGACTGGATGACAGTTTGATCTATCTCCATATTGATTAGTGTTGGTGTAAATAAGTATTTACTTATTACACTTAAGTTTTACTTAGGTTAATGCATTATTTAATTATTTTGCATTATTTTATTATTATTTTAGGTGAGACACTTAGGAGTTTGTGCACTCTCATTGAGTTACGCAACTCTAATTATGCACATGGTGTCTACAACACAGGAGTATGCATCATTCACTAAGTTGTCATGATGACAACATAGTTAACTGCACTCCTTATTTAGCACATGTTGTCTACACCACTAGTTTGCATGCTACACCATTGTAGGCTTATCCTCACATCATCACACTTAATCCCGTGCTTAAGGGAGGATAACCCATAGCTGGTGGACATGTGCCTGGTTGTATGAATATCATGATGCTAACTTCTATGCATTCTAGAAGCTCTCTTGAGGCCTTTATATTCAGGCACTCTTAGTGTACTCTTAATTTAGTTATTGAATAAATATCATCATTCTGATCATACTTTGACTATTTTGGTCTACTGTGTGCTTTTGTTGAGTTCTTTAATTCTTGGGTGAATTCTAGCCTAAGCCAAATTCTTATCTTGTATCAGAGCTGAGGGAGATTCTCATCACGTAGCTGTTCGAGATCGTTCATGCTTCAACACCTCAACACAAATCCAGAGGATTCACAAAAATTGGGAGTGTCTAGAGCCAGATCTGACCTCACCGTTGCATCTGGAGCATTGATTCTATGAAGATCGACTATAATTTTTCCTATATTAGGTGAAAGTTGATTGTGAGGCAAAAAAATTTTGCAAATTGGAACCCAAAGGCACTGATTTGCAATTCAGGTATGATCGTTTTATTGATCTGATTATTATTTTTTCAGATCTGAATATTTATTTTCATCTCTGTATTAATTTTTCAGATTTGGTATTTTCAGAATTTTTTAAATTGCCTTAGTAGAGAAAATTTTTTGGTCGAACTGGGCAGTGACACCTCGGCTTGGCTCTGTGATTTTAGTTGGTGAAATTATTATATTTCGCAAGGAGTATTATTATCGCAGGGTGTATTATTCAATATTGAGAGTGGGCATATTTCAATAATTGTTCGGCCTCTGCAATTAAATTGAGCTATAACCTTTGCGAAATTCGACAAGAACTTTGTGCGAATTTCGGTGCTTATTTAATGGTGAACATAACCTTTTTAGTGACCACAACCCACACATCTGGCGTATTGGCTTTGGCATTAATGTTGAGGCCTCTACTTTTAAACAACAGTCTACCTTGCCCCACAATGTATGTGGGATAAAACCCACACAATAATTTGGCATCATTTTCAACATTACCAACAACTCTATAACATTGGCGATGTTTGTTAAGTTTCTGGCACCACGTTCATCTTTTCAGCTCGGAACAACACAACAACCCACTTGGGATCTAGGAAAACTACCACATAGGCAGTACTACAGAATACATGGATCCCAGTCATTGCCAACAGTGACTGCCCAAGTCATATCACAATCAGCAACCATATGCACCATGCGTACTACACAGTCACAGTCTAGTTAGTGCCATGGTGTAATCCAAATCAGCAGTCGTACCTGCATAGTCACAAGGCATGTCAAATTTTTGTACTATCAGTACAATGATGACATCATTGCACACATCATGCTGATGTCATCTTTGGGCATGGGTCTGCTGACATCATCCTATCAATAGATTAAAATTGACGCCCATTTGGACGTCATTTCTAGGCAAATTAGAATTGTTGCGATGATCGTATGATCGTCAAATTTAACCCCATATTTCACTGATGCAACCCCTCTCCAGATTCATTTTGGTTTTTGCAATCCGAATTCAAGAGGCCATAACTCGAGCATCCAGAATCCAAATCAGGTGCAATTTTTTTTGAAATTGGATAGAATTTTCTAAATTTTTCAGTGGTGCACCTATTTTTTGGTTTTGGTGCATAGATTGTTCAAAAATTTTTTTTTTTGACGATTGTACTTAGATAATCCTGCATTTTTCAACTTCAAAAGCTCTGTACAGGCACATCTAGAGTTGAAAACAGGTTCCATTTTTTTTGAAAGTGCATTTTTTTGTCTACTTTCTAGATTTGGCATCAGATTGTAGTGTTGTATGGACAAAATTGTCACTTTCAGCTACAGGGCCTTTCTTTTCTTTGTAATGCTTCAGTATTGTAGCACATTGTAAAGTTTTAGAATTGTACTCCATTAAGAGGTTGTAATAAGAAAAATCAAAAGTCCATGAAAGCCAAAATTGGCAAGTGGACCATTGTAATTGTACTATTGATAAAGTGCCCAAAGCATCTATTTTGGCGGGGTTTCTTGATTTAGTGAAAAGGGGGGGTGTTCTTGGTGTTGTGTTCTCTCTTTTCTGCACTTTCTTTTATTTTTTGCATTAACTCCTCATAACTATGCTTCGTGGTCAATCAAAATGTTGTATCACTTAATGCATAATGAACTTTCACAATATGTAGATGGTACTCTTCCTAAACCAACAGGTGATAATGTTTTTGCAAGCGAAATTTCAAATTGGGTAGCAATGGATAGGAAAGCCCTAGGTGATAGATGTTTGGGGGTAGATGATAAAATCATGTATCAAATAAAAAATGTACTACATCCAAGGAAGCTTGGGATACCCTCGAAAGCCTTTATGGTAAAGTGTCTGAAGAAGATGTGTTCAAAATTGAAGATGAGCTTGTTTCCTTAGATCCTAAGTCATATGACTCCATCCATGATTTCATCATCAAGGTGAATGAATTAAGGACAAAGCTTACTGATTGTGGGAGTTCTATAAAAGATAATAGATTGATCTATCTCCTCCATAACAAGCTACCATCAGAGTATTCCACATTTGTATCTCCTTTTAACACCTCAAAGACTAACTTAGGGTCTGCCTACAAGAAAGTCACTTTTGATGAATATGCTAAACTGTTGGATGATGAAGAAAAGAAGTTGAGATCAATGGGGATTCTCAAAACATCTCAGTCCAAAGCATTGGTGGCCAATGAGGGTTCTCAAAATTTAGTTGGACAATCTTCAAATAAAGGAAAGGGTGAGAAGAAGTGGAAGAAAGATAAATTAGAGGATGCAGAAAAGACAACACCACAATCCAATCAACAAGGCAAGTCCTAGAATTCCAACAAGAAAGGGGACAACAATAAGGAGAAGAAGAAGTGTGCTTATTGCAAGAATTCGGGTCATGAAGAGCATGAGTGTTATCTTAAAAAGATTGATGAATTAACCAACATCATGAAGAGACATAATGTTCCATTGTCTAATGCTTATAAGGACAAAGGATCATCTTCAAATTCTAAGGGCAAAGGGTAAGCATTCATGGCAAATGCAAACTCTTCAAAAGAATGGATATTTGACTCAGGTGCCTCATATCACATGGGTTCTTCAAAGGAGGACTTTTCTTCATTGAATCACTCAAGGGTACCGCACATCTTCATGAGGAATGATAGTAAAATGGAAGTTAAAGGAAAATGAAATGTGGAAATGGAAAATGGAGAGTTTCAAGAGGTTCTCTATGGGTAAAAGCACAGATCTATGTTACTGTTTGTGATATCAAAACCTGTTTTGGTCAAATTTCATTTCTCTATCAAAACCCAATTTTTTTCAAAAACTAAAAATACCCTTTTATAGATCTTAGATCCAATATGATCATTAGATAAATTTTTGAGTATTTTGATTAGTTATAATATGTTAGAATTTTAGAATATTATAAGTCGATATTTCAACATTTCAGAAGATGCTCACTTAAAAAAGGGAAAAAAATAGTAAATCATACCAAAAAAACAAAAAAATTATATTTATCTCTAGAGGAGAGAGTCATCTTCATGAATATGTAATTTTTTCTCAAGAAGGTGTATATTTGATTGAAAATTTTTGACAGGAGGAAAAAACTGTTGGCTTCTGAGAAGGTCGAGCTTGAGTACTTATAACAAAGAAAATATAGATCAAAAATAATTATTTCTTTTTTTGTGCACTAGATATACATGTCATCTATAAGATATTTTCAAATCAAAACAAAAAAAGATGATTTGCATTTTTTTTTGACGGGAACTACACCCTATATTTTTTATAGTTAAAAAAGGAACTCCAAAATAAAAGAAATGAATAAATTCTTACTCAAAAATTTTTTTAAAAATGATAGGCATAAATTTCACCCAATTCTACACATTTCATCAGTTTACATCATTTTCAAATTCTAAACACAAATACCATTTTTTTTGTCATTAATGTTGAACTATCGCATTCTGATACCATGTTTCTTCATAAAAGGTGACACAAGTTTGTGCTTTTACCCCAATGTTCCAAACCTAAGTTCAAATCTCCTATCAATCTACCAAGTCACTCACTTTGGAGATGGACATAGAGTTGAGTTCCTTCCTGACTCAATAAAAGTGCACAGTCTTAAAGATGGTTCCTTGGTTGCAATGGGGAAAGTGAATGATCACAAGAGGTTGTACTCTTTCTCCCATTTTGTACCCAAGTCTTCCTCAAAATCCTTGTTATCACAATCTAATTCAAACATGCAACTATGGCATGAGCGGTATGGTCATCTTGACTATCGCTATCTTTAGCAACTTTGCACATACCACATGGTGAAAGGTCTACCTCAAATCAACTTTTCTAAGGGTGAATGTTCAACAGATTCAGTGGATATGCATCTAAAGGGGAAGTTACAAAGAGGGAAGTCTTCTAGAGCAACAGGTGTTCTACAGATGGTTCACATGGTATTAGCAGGTCCTTTTGCATCTAGACAGGGTCGCTACATACTTACCTTAGTTGATGACTTTTCAAGGTTCACTTGGGTCTACTTTCTGCTTAGTAAGAATGAAGTGTTGGACAAGTTTCTAGCCTTCAAGGCTCATGTAGAACAAAAATCCAAGAAAGCCATCAAAGTACTCCGCATGGACAATGGAAACATGGATGTGAATAGAATACTTAAGGACTCTTGCAGACATGAGGGAATTGATCTTCAGACTCCTTCAACATTCAGTCTGCATAAGACGATGTTGCAGCTTTGAGGATTCGCACTCTTAAGTCTATGGCTACATGATTCATGCCAAGTCTCTCGATCCATCATTAGAAGTCGAAGCAATCTCAAGTGCCACTCACATTCTTAATCGTTCTCCTCATCCAACCTTAGATGGTAAAACTCCTTTTGAGGCATGGTGCGGCAGAAAACCTATTGTGACACACTTCAGAGTCTTCAGTTGTCCTGTATGGGCAAAGAGATCTTCTAGGGGATGCAAGGCACAATCACCTCAGCCTTGTACTTTCATTGGTTATGAAGACAGTGTGAAGGCATACAGACTTCTAGATCCTGAGACACGTCAGATATTTGTGGAGAAGGATGTATATTTTGAGGAAAGTTCACCAAGCTTGTCCTCTACTCCTCTCCGCACATCATACAGTGTGGAAACTGATAGTGTCACCAGCGATAGTGCTTCAATAGATTTAGACACGCGGGGTTCTATCGATAGTTCTAGTGAGGGGTCACTTCATCAGTTCAATCTACATGCATACATTGCCACAGTGATAGGTCTAGAACAGCAGGGTACATCTAATATTCCAGATACAGGTTCAGTGACAGATTTGGGGGACAGTATTCATGATCTGCCTCTTCTTCTTGATGCATAATTACCTTCTTCAATTGTCATGAGGTTTCCATCCGACTCTCTTGCTCATTCTCTACATGATCAATCCTTCCAGGTTGAATTGATTGTGGATACTTATGATCAGGAGTTACAGCAGGGTTCTTCATCAGTTGTAGAGACAGACAGTTCTTTGGGACAGGTTCTTCAACCAGTTGAGCAGGTTTCAAAGACATCACTTATCCATGGGATTCTTTCCACGCATAGTGGAAGCGTCTCATTTGTACCTTTAGCATTGTTTCTTCCTAAGGGGAGGAACATCATTATACTAGATGTATGTCATAATAGGGGGGTCTTGATTACTCCATCCATCCATGCATACTCTTTTATCTCTCTTTTTGGGGGAGGGTTTTTCCCATGAGGTTTTCCTTCTTTCCCTGCTTTATGGGAGATTGCATATCATTATGTACATGGGTACCTAATATGGCCTAGTAGCCGGGACCCATATTGCATTTCATCTTAGATTTCGTAAGCTTAAGGGCATTCCCCTAAGTTGCACTTAAGGAGGGATGTTGGTGTAAATAAGTATTTACTTATTACACTTAAGTTTTACTTAGGTTAATGCATTATTTTATTATTATTTTAGGTGAGACACTTAGGAGTTTGTGTACTCTCATTGAGTTACGCAACTCTAATTATGCACATGGTGTCTACAACACAAGAGTATGCATCATTCACTAAGTTGTCATGATGACAACATAGTTATCCGCACTCTTTATTTAGCACATGTTGTCTATACCATTGATTTTCGTGCTACACCATTGTAGGCTTATCCTCACATCATTGCACTTAATCCTGTGCTTAATGGAGGAAAAACCATATTTGGTGGCCATGTGCCTAGTTGTATGACATATCATGATGCTAACTTCTATGCATTCTAGAAGCTCTCTTGAGGCCTTTATATTCAAGCACTCCTAGTGTACTCTTAATGCAGTTATTGAATGAATATCATCATTCTGATCATACTCTGTCTATTTTGGTCTACCGTGTGCTTGTGTTGAGTTCTTTAGTTCTTGGGTGAATTCTGGCCTAAGCCAAATTCTTACAATTAGGAATTTAATATTTCTTGAGGTTTTAAAGTTTGTGTCAATTCCTATTAGTTCTCCTAAGGATTGCCCTATTCTTTTTAAAATGTTGAAGTCATTTAATTCTGGAGGAATATTTTTACATTCAATCCATTTTGTTGTTGTTGTTTTCTGATTGTTGTTATCTTTAAAGTTTGGTACCCATGTTGTAAATTCAACAAGGAATCCTTTATAAAAATAGTTAGAAATACTTGCTAATTCATTCCTGATTCTATCATTTTGACATTGAACATAAAAGGAATGATTATAGTAAGTAGTTACATTACTCACCTGGGTGCCATAGATCCTTGCTATGTTCCTTACCAATTTTGCTTTGGGTTTTTCCAGTCCATTCGAGATCACATATGCTCCTAGATCAGAGCATTCCTACCATCTTTTTTCACTCGCTTCATTGTTGATATTTTGTTTTCACTCGTATTGTTGCTAATAATAATAGTGTCTTTGAAATCATCGAGGTTTTTCTCTTTGGGGTGGATCATTTGGAAGTCTTCACGCTTGTATGGATTTGACAATTTTTCTTATGAGGTGGACTATAGGCTAATGGTTTTGCAGAGCTAGGGGGTAATATATTTAGCTTCTTTGCTAGGTCTTTAGGTTGGGGGGGATTAGATTTAGCAATTCCTAGTGGAATGCAATTTATTGATGAAACTTTCATAGGTCAAGGAAAAAAGCATGGGCTCAAGGGAGATTTTTAGGAATTACTGCTAATAGAAGATTTTTTTGGTTTAACTTCTATTTTTGTATACTTGGTTTGTTTGAAAAACCCTTCTTGGTTCTTCAGTCATTGAGTTGCTACATTTTTGATAGTGCTTGATTTTGAGATAAAATGGTTCGAGTTTTGCCTCCTTATTTTTTGATTTTTGACCTGCTATCATCCACCTTCATTATGGTCTTCGGTGTTCTTTTGATTAGTGGTGATGGCTATTTTCGGAGTTGCATGGAGCTAGATTAGGGTTTCAAAACTGTTTGGGTTTCTAGTAGATTTTTTGTTTCACCATTCTTCTTGATTTGTAGATAGTACTTCAAAGCGCTTTTTAACTTGGAAAACATTCTTCACTGCTCTCTATTGCATGTTCAAAACCTTCTTAGGGTAGTACTAGGGTATGTCATTATTCGTAGGGGCAAGATATTTTGATCTTCCATTGGGATTTTTTTCGAGATACTTGCTTTTTTCACAGTTTTCATCATATTCATAGAGAGAAATATTTAATCGTCAATCTTATATAGTACTAATTGAAATAGTATTAGATATTATCATATAATTAGTGCTATCCTTGAACTTATTTGAAAGAAAAAATTTATTGTAGTGGTCCTACTTCAACTTCCACTCAATGGTGAACATAAGTAAAACACTGAAATTAAAGAAACTTTAAAAAAAATTAACTTATTCATAAATATCCTATGAAACAATGTAAAAGTTGATTAAATAAATTCACTTTAATTTTTTTTTAAATTACATTAAAAATTATAAATAGAATAAAATAGTATATTAAATCTAAATTATGTTAATTCTTAAAACCTATACAATGTACTTTGTCAACTCTAACAATATGTTTATTTTAATTGCAGAGCACAGTACGAACTTGATTGGATAGATAAGGTACATGTTGATGCACATGCCTATGACTATGTGTATGGGGATGCCATATGTGGCTGGTGCAAATATGTTGCACCATAGCCAATGCCTAACTTGATGGTATTCATCGTTGGATTTGATGCTCAAATTATACGTATAGGCACTGCTTGTATGTATTTTATCATAGGTATACTCATATGTCAGTATTAATGGCCTTGTACATATCTTCATGTATTGAGCATGTCAAACAAAATATATTGGACACATTGAAAACTGTATTAGATCGAATATCGACAGTTTGGGCATGAGACAAGTTTTTAGCGTGAGATGATAAATGTTGTGTACTATCTCTTGCTCACTCAAAAGAAAAAGTCTATCAGCTTAATTATCACTAGGGTCAAACTATTTTGACTAAGGGAGATACAAAAGCAGAGTAGGGGAAAGGAATGATGAACAAAGCTTGTGATGGATTTTACAACATTGATAAATTGTTCTGTTACTTTCCTACAATTATGCCTTCCTAATCCTTTATGCAGTTTTTTAAAAATTTGGTGTATTTATGTTTTCTTAACTTATGATATTTCAATCTTGAAACTATCGTAGATTGGAGTAAGAATATTAGAATTTCGACATAAGTTAGAATTCTTTAAATAATAATTATAATAACAATTTAGTAAATATCTTTATAAATAATAATGACAAAAGTTTAACTTTGAATCTTTTATATTTAATTGTTAAAACATAAAATATTTTTCTTAGCAAGTAAAAGATACATAATATAAATCTTCTCAATTAGTAAAACCTATTACATAAATTATTTAGCTAAATAACATTGTGATAATAATGTTTTGTAAACTATTTTTGCAGAAAATAAATATTTAAAATTAGTTTTAAAGTTCCATATACAATCATTTTTATTTAAGAACAATTAGATGTCAGATGATTTAGATGGACACATGAGATCAATGCTAACATAGATTATGTTTATTCTACTTTGCTAGCAATTACCATTGGCTACCATTGACAAAAGGTCAACACATGTCACTTAGCAGAGACATTAACATGGTAAAAAATGCATGTACAAATTCAAGAATGCAGTCGCATAGAAGTGTTGGGAGATATCTTATCATCATGGAGGGAGTGGTTTGGGAGACATAACTAAGATAACAAGAGATAAGGGGTTATAGACGGTGATCAAGATATATAAGGAAATTTGATGATTTGATATGAGTGATAGAGAGATGATGGTCATGGAGGGATAAGGAGTCAAGGAGACATAAGGAGGCACTTGATCAACCAAATTAATAAGGAAGAGAATGCAAAAACTAACATGAGACAAACCTAAGAGGCATTAATGGCTTAACACTTTCCCTACCACCATGCAAATGAGATCTCCCAATATAGTCCTACTAGCCTCATAACTCTAGACAAAAGTATTCACCGATGAAAATAACTTGTTATCATTCCCATAATTAATAATATATATTATTATTTAAAGTAATTACTCTATTTAATGCTTTTTTAATAGGTCAATGACCTTTTAGGCCCAAGATACATCATAGAACTTAAGTAGTTTAATTCTTCTTTTTGAGATATTATAATCATTTTCTTTTGGTTTCCATCTTTAAGATAATGCTTTATCATTGTCCTTACATATTTCTTGCAAATTGAAGTGACTAAGATCAAATTGTTAGATACAAAAAAAAATGTTAAATCAATATTGAGAGATGAATAAACATTCATCATAAGATTATTTTTAAGTAGATTCTATTTGAGAAAACTTCTTTATTGAGATCTAAAATTTGTAATGTTAACATTACCTTAAATTATAGCTTAATAATTTAAATAATCACAATGTTATTAACTTATTAAGTGGAATTTTAATAAAAGAACAAACATAAACCCATGATTTATTATGATATTATATTTTAAATTGGAATCTAGATTAAATTATTTGTTATTAGCTAATTTTATGTGAATGCTTTTGCCATCAACTCCTTTATTAGCTAAACCATCCACTTCTTTGTGCTTTCCCTATGTGTGTGTGTGCGTGCGCGCGCGCGCGCACACACACACACACACACACATCTATACACACACATAAATATGTATATATACACACACACACATATATATATGTATATATAGATATATATATATATATATATATATATATATATATACATATATACATACATATATATATATATATATACATATATATATATATGTATATATATACATATATATGTATATATATACATATATATGTATATATATACATATATATGTATATATATAATTGCTGGTGTAAATAAGTATTTACTATTTACACTTACTTAAGTTTACTTAGTTAATGCATATTTTTATTATTTATTTATTAGCCACCTAGGAGTATGTGCACTCTTGTGAATTGTCATGTTGACAACACAAGAGTTAACACACTAATTAAGCACATGGTGTCAACAACCTTCTCATTCTTATCCACTCATCTAGAATGTTGGATAAGGTGTGTGCTTAGTTTTCAATGCTTATCTTATCTCCTAGTTATTTCTAGAGATATTCTAGGTGCTTCCTGAGAGGCCTTTATATACAGGCACTCCTAGAGTGTTTATACATCACATCATATACTAAACAGAGCAATGTATTAGGACATACTCTAAGTAATAGATCATATCCATTTTTGATCTATAATTGTGCTTGTGTTTGAGTTCTTAGTTTCTGGGTGAATTTTTTCCTTAGGAAAATTCTTACATGGTATCAGAGATCTTGGAGATTTTCTCTTCACAAAGTCATTCGAGACTAGCACCTTGCTTCATCACTACAGCTTGACTCTGGAGTATCACAAAAATTGGGAGTGTCTAGAGCTAGATTTGACCTGACCATTGTGTCTGAAATGTTGATTCAGTGAAAATTAGCTGTAAAGTTGCCTACCCTAGACCAAAGTCGATTGTGAGGCAACTTTTTTTTGCAAACAAGCACTCGAAGGACCGATTTTCAACATTGGTATGATCATTTTAAATTTGTACATTTAATTTTCAGATTTGCATTTTTTTCATCTACATCTCTACTATTTTTTGTTGGATCTACATTATTTTTTGGAAATTTTTTGCCCATAGGGCCATAGGAGAGATTTTTTGTAGGTGAAGATTGGTGCTTGTTGGTGCAAATCAAATATCTGCATCACATTTAGAAGGTCCAAAAACCCCCAGATCGGATTTTGTTTCATCCAAATTGGACATCTGAGGCAAAATCTAGAGCCATTTTTTTTTGGAGGCACGACAGTGATTTAGAAAAAATAACAGTAGCAACGATTTTCAAAAGCAATATCTCCCTCATACGAACTCCTTTTTGTGACAATTTTTTTTTTGTTTTGGGGTAGGACTTCATGATCTACACATTGGTGCAAGTGGTTTGAGATCTCTGTTTCTAAATTTTTCTGCAACTTGCAAATCCCATTTTTTGACACTTAAAATGCTTAGTATGGGCTTATCTAGACTCCAAATTAGGTTCCATTTTTTTGAAAGTGCATTTTTTTGTCTACTTTCTAAATCTGCAATTAGATTATAGATTTTGTGGACAGAAATACTGCTTCCAAAAATAGGCCCTAAATTGGCAAGTGGCTATCAAGTGCCTAAATCATTCATTAGGGAGGTTTTTTGATTCATTATTCTTTGACTTCTTGGAGGTTTCATTGATTGGCCCATCATGGAAGAGGAATATTGCCCACTTGTAGGTATGGCATTAGACCCAAGTTGACAAAGTGCAACTATTACACATGGTGTGATACCATTCTTTATCATCTTAGAAGAGAGCATAAGGAAGTGTTTCCTTATTTTTGTTCTAATGACTTGATCACTGATAAATGTCTAGAATCTCAAGGTAGATTGACCATTGAATATGTGGGAGACATTCTTGATGACATTTGTCTTCTTTTTGAGGCAGATACTTCATCCTTTGCTACAGTGACAGATTCATGTACTTTAGCACTGCAGGGTACACATGGTCTTCCAAGTCGTGATTTCTTGCCAGACATTTCAGTTGTATTCTTGGAGTCACACATAGTAGATATGGGAGACTTTTATGGTGATCTATCACTTCTCTTTGCTGAGGATTCTTCTACAGTTGTTGCGAGGGCTCACTTTGACCCTCAAGTCCATTCTCTACATGATCAATTGTTACAGGTTGGCATGATTGTGGATTCTCATTTACAACATCTGCAAGAGGTCTCTTTCACATTTGAGAAGATAGTTGGTTTCCTAAAGCAGGTTCTACAACACTCTTTGTTTGATCTGCACTTCTCTTCAATAGTTTTGGAGGAACCCATCATCAGTATCAACACAAGGACTTTTGAACAAGTTTTAGAGACACCAGTCATCATAGAGATTCCTTCTCCATATAGGGGATGCATCTCATAGGTACCCTTGCATTTGTTTCTTCCAAAGGGGAGGAATATCATTCTACGGTCATGGATTAGCTTCTTCATCGAGACATTTCTCACTGATCAACAAACTACTTTTTTTTTCTTTTTTTTTGGGGGGGTGGGGACTTTTCCCTCTTAGGGGGTTTTGTTCTTCTCCATTTTTCTCATGTATATACTAGATGTATGTCGTAATTGGGGGGTCTTGATTACTCCATCCATCCATCCATCCTCTTTCATCTCTTTCTTTGGGGGAGGGTTTTTCCCATGAGGTTTTCCCTATTTCCTTGCTTTATGAGAGATTGCATTTCATTATGTACATGGGTACCTAACATGGCCTAGTAGCCGGGACCCATCATGCATTTCATCTTAGTTTTTTGTAAGCTTAAGTGCATTCCCCTAAGTTGCACTTAAGGTGGGGGGGTGTTGGTGTAAATAAGTATTTACTATTTACACTTACTTAAGTTTACTTAGGTTAATGCATATTTTTATTAATTATTTATTAGCCACCTAGGAGTATGTGCACTCTTGTGAGTTGTCATGTTGACAACACATGAGTTAACACACTAATTAAGCACATGGTGTCTACAACCTTCTCATTCTTATCCACTCATCTAGAATGTTGGATAAGGTGTGTGCTTAGTTGTCAATGCTTATCTTATCTCTTGGTTGTTTCTAGAGATATTCTAGGTGCTTCCTGAGAGGCATTTATATACAGGCACTCCTAGTGTGTTTATACATCACATCATATACTAAACAAAGCAATGTATTAGGACATACTCTGAGTAATAGATCATATCCATTTTTGGTCTACAGTTGTGCTCGTGTTTGAGTTCTTAGTTCCTGGGTGAATTTTTCTCTTAAGCAAATTCTTGCATGGTATCAAAGCTATACCAAATTCTTACAACTATAATATATTTTCCAAAACCATCAACTATAGCTATGACATGTTCAAGTTTAGAACTTAAACTCCAATTTGGAGTTTCCCTTCTTCTTAATGCATTTAAAATGATTTGTGAATCTCCTTTAATAACTAGGGTTTGAATACCCAAATATTAACATAATAATAACCCTTCAATCAAAGCCTCTAATTCTGCTAGGTTGTTAGAAATTACACCCAAGGGGTTGGCCCTTTTAGATAGGCATACTCCATTATTTGAATAAATAGTACAACCTAAGCTAGCTAAACTAGGGTTACCACTAGATGCCCCATCAAAATTTAATTTGGTCCACCCAAGAGAGTGGGGGGTTCCCATTTGCAATTGATTCTATCTAATTTCTTTTCTCAAGGCTAAATCAAAGGAGGGTTAATGAGGTTACACCATTTTTCTGCATTTCTACATCCCACTCAAAAAAAAGACCTTCATCTTTAAAGGAAATTGTATGGTTATTATTAGCAACCATAGTAATACAGGCTTCAAGTTTATTGAGGAAGGACTCCATCTCCATCTTTTAATTACAATAGATTCTTCTATTCCTTTCTTTCCAAATCTCCCATATAAGAATGGATGGGGAAATTTTCTGTAAAATACTATAAATCTTTGTGCTGCCTTGTATGGGCCAACTTCTTAAAAAATCTAACATAATTTTGGAGAGAGAAATTTAGCAGTTTAATTTCTTACATAACCAATACCAATTTGTTTTGGCAAAATGACAAGCATAGAGTAAATGCTACTCCTCTATTTAATGTCAATGAGTATATAATAATAAGTATAATTTATTTACTTGAATATTTGTTAAATAGTCAAATATAATAATTACAATAACTTGTATTGTATATGTTTGTACATGTAATGATTGATCTAATAATATACTCAAGATAATAGACATATAATAACTTCGTATACTAATATATATATATATATATATTTTTTAGATCGGTAAACAACTGAAGCCTAGATTAATTATTATTATTTGTTTGAATTAATTATTATTATATGTTAAACGAAGGTAGATTCAAACCCAAGACCTCCCATAGGAGAGACTCGCAAGATACCAAATTTTGTTGTAGGCTTTTGCCTACTTCTTATACTAATAGTTATCCATAACCCTTATCATTTTTTGTTTAAAGAGGGGTAAACACTTTGACTCAGAGCTATGAGTTGGTGATACCACAAAATGGGGGACCCTCACCCATTGGATTTGAACCTTCAAGAAAAGACTTAACCATCAAAACATGACACTATTTGCATCCATAACATATTCATAGTCATGATGATACTATTTATGATGAATATCTAAATAAGCATTAATTATGTAATTATAATATGTAATTATAAATTTTTTTTGTAATTATTTTATTAGTATGTATAAAGTATATTATATTTTTATTTATTATTTATTATATTATTATTATTTTTCCTCAATAAATGGCCAAGGCCTTGTAATATTCTATTAATTCATTATAATAATTACATTTTACACCCTATTCAAGTATCAATTATTGTATTATTATCTAAAAATTATATAAATTATATAAGATTATATAAGAAATAATGATCTTATTAATTACTAAATGAGTTGATTAAAATAATACATTAAAACTGTGTTTTCTTGGTTGGTAATACTGATTCATTTATTCAAATAAGCTGAGAGGAGCTTGCCTTGAAACAAGAGTGGAAACAAGGGTTTCCACCATACCATTAGAAATCAAGAAATCCATAGAAGAATCAGGAGAACAAAAAAAACCTCAACAACCTACTCATTTTGTGTGATACCTAAGAAGCATATCTAGTTTCGTTGGAAGCATATTCTTCTTCTTTTTGACCACTTGCCATCCTTCTTCATTTCTCAAGGCTTTATCCTATCACATACCTAAAAGAACATCAAGTTCAATCCTACTCTCCTCAACATCATATCTCACCTCAACCTCCATTTTCTCCTCTTGAGCACATACATCTTGTTCACTATGATCCATTCCTTTAGACTTCTTGCATCCAACCAGTGTACCCATTGCCACATGAGAAACTTGTGCAATACTGCCATCATCACCACTAGCAAGGTTTTCATTGTCCATCTACTTCCTCAAATGTCTGACTTCAAAGGTATCTCGCACCCACCATCTTTAACTATAACCTCAAAGAAACAATGGTATTTCTCAACCTTTTTCTACACCGTATAGTGTTGAGTTAGTACATCTTTCCACTAGGTAGATGTCTTAGGAACCCTTCCCCATTCACATTCTCTAGCAATATGCCTTATTTGAAAAAAAATTCTACATCTGAAGCAGATTCCTTCATAATCAACTTATTGTTTCTAGCAACCCTTAGAAGATTTAACCGTAATCCCATGGAAAATCCTTCTCAAATCCATTTCAACTAGCAAATGAGAAAAATTAGAATGAAGGGGGTTCGATGACCGATCATCAATAAAAAAAACACCTAAAGAGTTTCTAATAGCTTCTAGCATTGAGTCAAAGCAAACATGAAGCAGAAAATTTGGAAGCCTTACCCACACCAGAACCCTATCAAATTTCCCTGTAGTTGGACATAAATATGAGTGCCATAGTTTTAGGATCAAAGAAAACTTATCCTCCCAACAAAAAAAATGCTCATACATAACTCTATTCTTATCCTCAACACTTTCAAACACAATAATGAAAAAACCTTTAGCTGTCAGGTAAAATTGAACCCCCAATCCAAAATGGGCTCCTAATGCTTTGAGATCCAAGAATGTAGAGCTTGTAAGCTTGGCTAAAGCATCCAATAACCCCAAGCTCATAGAAAACTGAGAGATTTTAAGAAACCTCTTCCTTAGCCCCTACCTCTGCATAGGCCTCTATAGTAACATTCACCGAAGAGTGGCACAAGGCTATACCCTGATTGCCATTTCCCACACCACCCATTTTCTTTAACTTATCCTTATACACCTCCTACTTTAGACACATCTCGCTACACACACATTCACCTTTTTTGACATTGTCATGTCTCTTCCCTGCATAGGGAGTGCCCTTGTCAAAAGTATGAACTTCGTTCTTGGTGACTGACCTATCTGCATTTCACTTACTTTGACCTTTGCATCATAGGCATCCCAAAATGACCTTGGCATTTTCTACCTACATTTGAAGGCTCCCCAGTCTAGAAGAAAAACCCTACTTACTTCATTCTCACCTTCAAATGTATTAACGTCCCTAATGGGAGATTGATCCCATCGTGATGTTCATTGATTGCATTACCATGTAAAATATTGGGGACATTATTTCCCACAACACAACTCTGAAAAATGACAGTTGTGGAGTGCCATTTTATAATCAAATTCAATACACTTTTATTTATTTTTTATACTTGTTTATTCATTTTCTTTTAAATTTTGTTAGGTAATAAGTTGTAAATATAGACTGACTCACTAGGAGCACTAGGAGGAAATGATCATAAAAAACCTCTTAGTATAGTTCTTAAATTTCAAAATAATGGTATGAATAATCTTCATTATGAGAGGAAATTTTGTAGAAATACATATATGAGAGCAAATTATTTCATTCCTTCAAAGCCATTGTTTCTTAATACAGTCCCTCTTGTCAAAGTACCAATTATCCTATTGTTGAGTCTTATATTGCCTAACTTCTTATCGTTATTCATAGAGATGTTGTAAAATACAAGACACAAAATTATGTTTCCAAAAATGAGCCTTGGTAATTAATATCTTTTTGCCCTACTCTTGAAACCCTAAAGATTGAAAATTTATAGTTTCCATTGGCTTCTAGGGTTTATTTTTTTATGTTTTCCCCCTTTTTTCTTTGAGTAGACTCATTGAGTGGAGGTCAAATGTATCCATGAGACTTATATTGAGTATGATTCTCTGATGTGTAGCAAACTATATTTCATAATTTTAAAAGCCTTTCTTATATTAACCTAGCTAGAAGAAAATGACAATAGCGTTCAAAAGCTCATATACCAACGAAGGTGTTATTAGAGATTTGGAACATCATTATATGACTTGTATTGAATAGAGGGATCAAAGAGGTGGTAGATACATATAGGGCTTGAATGGAGAAATCTAAGAGGTAGTGGACAAATAAAAAATTAAAAAATTAGAGAAGTATTGAAGATAAAATTGTCATTAATGTGACATTGAATTACAATAACCTGCCCTGTTTAAATTTTCTCTAATATTGATTTGAAAAATAGATTTTTGTCCTTGTCTTTTTTGGTGTCAGCCAATAAAACTCCTATAAATTTTTTGATAATTAGTTATTTCCTAATTCTAAAAGCATATGAAAATAATAAACTATATAGAACACTTTAGAAATTATTTTATTCTAAAATTTGATTGGATAAAAGATTTAACTTTTATACACTGCACAAATGCGTACATATTATGAACTAATAATAACTAACACTTGCACCTTTGAAGGGTGCAAGGGTTACGCTGATAGGTTTATATATGTTGAATGATTTTGTTAAGTGACTAATGTGGAGAGTTGTAAGTAGTGTTTTTGGTTTCAACTATGTGATATTTTTTCCATATCAACATTTCAAATCATACTTGTGATCCATCATGGGGATGAATAAAAGAGCATAAGGAGAAAAATAATCTTTGTGGAGAGTTGGCCATAATTTTTTTGTGCTATACATTCAAAATAATTTGGTAAGAGCATTCCTTCTCTAGTGTTAATTGTGTTACATTTTAGAAATGTTTGTTTTCCCTCAAGAAGCCACACCAAGTTTTCACGTAATATTCACAAGAATTCTTTTGTATGCACTCTTTATGCTATAAATATTTTCAAATCCTCAATTATTCATGGAAACAAATTTTGTAATGAATTGTATATCATGTCAAAATCTTATTAAAAGTCTATTATAATTGTATTGTAATCCAAAAGAATGTTACTTATAATATTGTATCTACCCTAACATTAAGAATTTCTTCTACATAGAGTAGTCTTTTTAGCATGGGGTCTATATTGTTAGGTATTGGAAACCTATGCAAAAAATTCTTGTTTGTCAAAAATATCAAAGTAATGATTTTGTTTTGATGGACTCTTTTTCAAAAAAAAAATTTGTCTTTTTCTAAGTTGAGATTTTCTAGCTCTATTCTTTAAGGCTAATGTTAGTAGATCATCTCTTTTTACCTTGTTTTGTATTGGGGTGGAGACTATTATTAAGGTGGGAAGGTTTATTATGACCACAAATATAAGGGTTTGGCTATTTTTTCTTATTTATTTGTCTTTTTAAATGTTCTTATAGAGGTAGGAGCTTCTTATATGAAGATGGAAAGTTTTCTTATGGGAAAGGCTTGATAGTGTGTTTTGATGGTTGTACATATCTTTCATTTATTGATGTTGAGGATGGAAAGAGGTCAATTTTTCTTCTTTCCTTTTTCATTTCTAGATTTGCTTGTTGAGATAGAGAGAGTTTCTTCTATAGAGAGTTTTCAACTTGTATGAGGAAAGAATAATGAGGGTCTCTAATTCATGATACAATGATGATATTGTAGTTGACTTCTATAATATCAGGACATTATCTTATCTAGTGAGCTCGATTAGCGGCATTATTGGGCTAGAGGTCAGGCTGGGTTTCGTTAAAATCTCAACGACATTCTTAGGCTAGGTTTCATTCAGATTTTTAGACCACTGATCACATTTTGATTTTACGAGCCATCATTAAGGAGGCTTTCCATCACTTAGTGAAAGTTTATTGTTAACTTTCACAAATCTTTCAACTTTTTTCCTCAGGTGACTCTCTTTCAGCATCTTAGAGACCTTGAGATCTTAAAGATTCTTCTTACAGTTATTATGAGGTTATACGAGTACATTGAGGGAAGATTCAAGACTCCATAGGGCTTCTCTGATACTATCTAGAGCACTATCGAGGTGAAATAGGGTTGTCCTCTCTCTCCCACTCTCTATGGCATCTACATCAATGAGCTTGAGGCTTTTCTCTATGATTGTTCGCTCCCTGGAAATGGTTGTTATCTACATCAAGTATTGATCTCTATTCTCCTATTTGCTAATGATGTGATTCTCCTAGCATCTTATCCTGATGGTCTTCAATGGCTCCTTGATGGCTTGGCCTCTTTTTGCCACTCATGTGAGCTAGCAGTAAATCTGGGCAAGACTCAGGTTATGGTCTTCAATTTTTTGAGGACATCCCATCTCCATTTTTACTTCCAGGGTATCGAGATCGAGATTGTTTCTTCATATACTTACTTGGGGGTTAAGTTTTCTGGACCTCAATTTAGCCTGAGACTAGCCATGCAGCCTAGAGTCAACAAGGGGGTTAGCTCCCTTTCTATTCTTGAGTGATAGTATTTTCAACACCACTTCCAGGACATCACAACTAAGATGTCTCTTTTTGACTCCTTGGTCAAGCCAACTGTCCTCTATGGCTCTAGTGTTTGGGGCCCCTCCCTCTTGGAGTCTGACTAGGCCTCTATTGAGAGAGTTCAAACTATTTTCCTTCAATGCATTATCAAATGTCACTGGTTCACAACACACATCAACATTCTGGCTAAGTTTGGTGCTCACCCTTTCAGATTGGGGATTATCTTTGATTTAGTTTAGCTTCTTCATCGACTCCAAAGCTTTCATTGATTCCTCTAACGATCATCACATATATTTCTACTTAGATTTTTGTTCCTCTATTAAGGTTGTAGGTTCAGAATCTAGTCATAGGTCTCTTTGTTGGTACACCTAGGTCTCTGCTCTCTTGGGATTAGCTAGTGTTAGTTTAGATCGTCTTCCTCCCTTCCAATTTTACCTAGATGCTCCAGCCCATCTTCTTCCACCTCAACAAGAGTTGAATGAGCATGTTAGACTTGACATCTATAGACAGTATGTTATCATGACTTAGAGGAATCCCCCAGGTGGGTTTTCTCCATGCATGGCCTTCTATGCTGAGCACTTTCTTGATATCCAGGATGAGATCATCCTACATCCCTGGTACCTCACTCATCATTGGACTCACGCTCTTCACATCTCCTTGGGATCTTTTAGGGTGGGTTCTCACTGGCTACGTATCCAAACTAATCACTAGATTGGTAGGGAGGATAGGATCTGTCAGCTTTGTCATCTCAGGGAGGTCAAGACCGAGTCTCACTTTTTTTGTTGTTGTCTCATTTACTACGAGATCCCAGGGAGATTCTACTATTTGTTCAAAAAGTGTTGGTCCCTTCCCTTATTCTTCAAATATATTAACCAGCATTGTCTTGCACTCTACCTTTAGGAGACCATGCAGCTTCGTGAGCACACTATATAGCACCAAAATTTCTCAACATTGACCCCTACGCAACTCATGACCTCATTCTTCAGTCCTACAGTTCCTACCCGTGGATCGAAGTGGCCTCTCTACACTATCTTGGTTCACACTAGATCTGTGAGACCCCATAGAGATTACACTCAGCAATGTCCCTCTAGTAAACCTCAGAGGTGACCTTTTAGAGTACCTAATTGTCCTAATGCCCACCTTTCCATTCTGGACTACTTCTCACCTATGAGGAGTTCTTAGTTGTTGTTATTACTTTTTCTTGGTTCTTTCATTATTTTTCTTTCACATTCTTTCTATGAATACCATTTGGTGCTCCCTCTGTTGGCATTTTTTCCCTTGTATTGTTTCTAGTCCCTTAGATCCTCGTTGGTCTCCTATTGGACATTAATAAATTTATCTTATCTTTTATCTTATCAATATCTTTATTTCTATATTCATATTTTGCCCCTCTCTTTATCTTCTCTCATATCTCCTATGTTTTTAATGAACCTAATGGAAACAAAAAGAAAACCCTAAAAATAAGTAAATAATGAAATTTAATTTTAAATATACTAACAACTAAGTCACCTATATTTATACTATATTTATTTTCATTAGTTTCAATAAATGACATCAAATACTAACTTATGCATGGAAACATCTTAAAACTAATATGAAATGGGGAAGTAACTAAATGTAATACATAAGTTTTACATATCACATTATAATATTTTTCATATCTTCTCTTCAAAGGAATTTGAAACCCAATTAAAATTTTGATGGGTATATAAAATGCATCGCTATAAAATTATTAACACCAAATTACATATACAATTAGAACATCAATATTTTTATTTCAAGAATGTATTATTTGAGATTTCTTTAGATATTGTTGACTTTTTTTAAAATTTTGATTATGAAATGCCTTTAGATAAAAGAGATAAATGTTAAAATGATCAACTTGAAATTTTGGAAAAGTTGACAGTTTCTTGAACTTTCTTAATTAAAATTAAGATTGAAAAATTATACTTATATCTTCTAATAGAGTTTAACTAATTTTTTGTAAGTTAGTAGATAGTTAATCAATTGTACTCACAAATAGTTCCTTGGCCTTTTGAAAGTTAAAAATTACATTTCATTTCTATGATAAAACTATATAATTTGCCTTAGAAAATATTAAGCTATATCAAGGAGATTTTAACATTTCATTTGTGAGTTATTTTCTTTGATCAACTTCTTGTTGGATAAAACCAACTACATTATCCTTTTCTTCACATGATTTTGTATATAAAACTTCCCACACACTCTAATAACATTAAAAAGCATGCATAATACTTTAAGAAACTAATATATAACTAATATCATCATCTGAGGGATTGATACACTTTTTAAGCTATGAAAATAAGTTTAACAACATCAAAAGTGTTTGAAGCTCTATAAATAAGTTCATTATATCAATCATGATACCAATTTTTTCATAGTTTATAGTGATTACTAGGTTACATTATAAATATTAGTAAAGAAAATATATAATTCAATAATATTTATGAATTTCATAATTTATAATGATTATTATTACATTTCTAAGTTAGATTATACAAACTCAAGCAATATAATAATAAATTTCCAGCTAGAAAACAAGTACATTTCT
The DNA here is from genome assembly GCA_028749045.1 of Cupressus sempervirens. Taxonomy (NCBI): domain Eukaryota; kingdom Viridiplantae; phylum Streptophyta; class Pinopsida; order Cupressales; family Cupressaceae; genus Cupressus; species Cupressus sempervirens. Next base: position 28,443,005 of record CM053787.1, read on the forward strand.
ATATTTTTGTAACTTTTTCAAGTTCTCAATTCAATCTCATATGAAATAATCAAAGATATCTCATAAATAAACCACACATTTTTAATTTTTTTTAAAAAAGAAATATCAAAATTCACAAAATATCATGATATGCATGTTCTTTGAATATATATATATAATATTTCCAAGTAAATAAAACTTTTCCTTGTTAGACACTTGCATTATTAACCAAATAAAAATCAATTTTCACATAGTTCATAGATGAATTAATAGTTAGGGGTTCACTTTTTGTTTCTAATACCTTGTGTCATGTCTGAGATGTGTCTTAGATACCTTCTCTATCTCACTATGTTCAATCACTCAATGCTTGTCTAGATAGAATGTGGTAAGATAATGCATAATTAAACACATTTATCAAAAGAGCTCTAAAATGTAACATATATCAACAAATATTTATCATTTTAGTTTCCATAACAAATTCCTAGATTATATTTAGCCTATAAGGATCATTTAGGACTAAAAAAATTGAAGTGCACAATATTGTATACAAAGACAAAATGCACAACTAAGTTTTCCCTCGAGTACCAATCTAAAAGATATTTATCTAAATTGAACTCAACAAAAAAGACATATATATCATGGTAACTACATTTGAAAGAAATACTTTAAGAGAAAAATCTCAAACACACAATTACAAATAAGATCAAGGTTCAAATTAAGGACATGACAAGGTTATGTCTATGTCAGTAAGTCACTACAGATATGTAGGCGAAGTATTGAAGACATTCTAGTCAAGAGTATTCTTTAAAGTCACTTGTTGGATATGTTATGAGCATAGTAAAACCCAATAACAATGTATCCATTGTTCTTCTATTTGTCTAATAAATATTTGAATATGCATCTGAGTATCAATATTTCCAAGAAATTTTAAAGGCACTAATGATTCTAGGCATCTTAGAATCACCATAAATGCAAATCAACAAACCTATATATAAAGAAGGAGATTTTGAAATTTCCCTAGAGATTGCAAGAAATTTTTTCATTCAATTATGATCTTGTTGAATATCATACTATTACTCTATTTTAATCACATTCATTGCTATGTGATGTATTATTTTAAGCATTTTCATCTATAGATTTTGTATCTGTTTCATTTATGGAATATAGTCGAAGTTATGGAAGACAGCCTTTTGCCAATTTCTGAAGTCACTTGATCATTCTATAAATGTGTAAGGGAAAAATAAAACTTCCAAATTTAATGTCCGACAATTTATGAAGAAACGTAAGTGCTCAAGAAGACAATAAGGAAAGGTCCCATGGAGGGGGCTTGGGCTCTATTTATTGGGAGCTGGAGGTCCCCTGAATTTTTTTTTGGGGGCTAAAATTTTAGTTAGAATATTTTCCTATTTTATAGGAGTTGTTACTTTTTAGCTTTTTTCATTTTGAGCAGTTGAAAAAGGGGTGGGGCTAACAGTTTAGGAGAGAATTTTACCACTTGCCAATAACTTATTTTCATTTTCACACCAAAAGAAAAATAATCCTGCCAAAGTTATAAAGAAATGCAATTTTTACTTAAAATAATGTTATCATAAATTAAAAAATTTAAGCTGTTTCATTTTAAAGTTCATGGGACCACCAACTTCCTTGTTTTTAGGAGCTAATTTTTTAAAGGGGAATCACATTCAAAAATTCATGAGACCACTTCCTTTTAAATGTTCCTAAAAAAAACTCAACGACACTCGCTCTATTTTTAAACAAGCAAGCGTTACAACATCTAAACTAAATTGTACAAGAGAGTGTTACAATATAATTGACCTATCTAATTCTTATTCTAAGAAGCAAAGTACAGTGCAAAAGATAAAATTTAACATTAATCGTTTTATTTCTTTGATGAATATCCATTTACGGTTTGAAAGTTTTTATACTAGAATAGGTAGGGAAGTCACTGGAAAAGGCTAGATTTTGGCTTTACACCACTCAAATACACTTGCTCAAAAGGCTCTAAAGTCTTTTCCTCAAACCTATTCTATGGCCATTCTGAAATGACGTTCTAGTCAAGAAATTTATAAACAAGTGCGGAAGCTTGCCTTTGTCTCTTCAAGTTCTGGGATGTCATGTTTATAAAAAATATCTTCAATATTGGAGACAACAATTGGACAAATTTAGTAAAACACTACCCAGAGATGTAAAGAAGAAACTCAAGATAAGCTTTGATTCATTAGATAACTAAGAGAAACATATTTTCATGGATGTAGCATGATTTTTCATTGACAAATCAAAGATTTTTTCCATGAGCATATTGCAGGGGTCTGGATGGAGCTCTCACCATGGTTTAAAAACACTAAAAGGTAAATGTCTTCTAGAAGAAGTTGAAGCAAGGTATCGGCCTTTTTTGCATTTGAAATGGAAGAGAGAGAGGGACATTATATTTTTTCAAAATACATGACCACTTGCGGGAATTAGGAAGATAAATGGAAGATGAATTGAGCCATCCTCTTTTCGTATAGCTTCCTTGACATCTTAAATCTTTGGTAACCCTAACTCCCAATGACGAGATTCTTGACAGTCAGCTTCTATTACATGATGTCTGACACCATTGAAATGTCACAACATTCTGATCACAAGCTCAATAGAAACTAGCACTTTCACCTTTGATGGGTGAAAGGGTTAAGCCAATAGTCGTATATACTTTTGATTATATTCTTTAGTACCATATTTTATGTCATCCTCTCTCTCTCTCTCTCTACACACACACACACACACACACATCTTTATCTCTATTTATCCAAATTTCTTCTTTCATATATCATTTTTTCTCTATCCTACTGCTACTTTCTGTATTATGATTGTCTGATGAAATAGGTAACTATTTGCATCTCTGTCTCTATTTATCCCTATCTTTTCTTTCATATATATCCTACTACTACTTTCTCTATTGTGATTGTGTGATAAAATAGGAGATATCATGGAGAATAATGGGTGAGTATATGATGATATAGAAGTAAAACTAGTTATCTTGATTAAAAAATTGTGCATGTCTCCAATTTAAAGATCTACCACAAATAGAAGTTGAGACCAATTTTACAAGATTTTTTGGAAGTAAATAAAATATGTATACTCTAGATGCATTAACCTATATATAGAGTTCAAATGATGAAGGTTAACTAATATGTATGTTTGCGTGAAATTTTTATTCCAAGTGTACTCTTAATTGTCCTTTAGCTTTTATTTCTGCAATCCCTAACTATTGAATATTATTATTAGGCATGCTTTTTTTTCTTGTGCTCTTTTCCCTCTTCTCCCTTTTCCTCCTTCTTCTTATTCGTATTCTTGTTCTTCTCCTCATGCTTCTTATTTTTCTTCTTCCACTTCATCTTCTCTTTTCTTCCTCTTTCTTGGTCTTCTCCCTCTCCTTCTCCTTCTCCTTCTCTACCTTCTCCTTGCTCTTTCCTCTTTATTCTTCTTCTTCATGTAAGACTAAGCCACTACAACCAAATAATTTTGTGGAAAAAAAATATTGCATTGCCTAATTACAATGAAATATTTAGCCCATAGTAGTTATATATTTTTCACATATATACCCTAACCAATACTGATAGTGATGCTACATTTATGAAAATAATCTATTTTTTAATCATTAAATATTTTGATTTACTCAGTGATTTATCTTAAACCATGCTAGTAGAATGTATGTATTATTTGATTTACTCTATAATTATATCTCTCCATAAAAATTTTTCTCTATATGCCCCTATATCCCTCTCTACCCCTCTCTTTATCTCCATTTACTTATATATCCCCCCCCCCCCCCTCTCTCTCTCTCTCTCTCTCTCTCACACACACACACACACACACACACACCAATCTTTATTAATTTATCCCTCCTCATCCTTCCCACTCTGGCTCTCTTGAAATATGTTTTCTATGTCTATATGGCTATTTATATCCTCACATTATCTCCCTATTTCCCTTTCCATATCTATTTCAAGTTATATATACTTCTCTCTATTTTTATATCTCTATCTCCCTCTCACCCTCTCTCTCTCTCTCTCTATCACCTTATATTTCTACTTCAATTGCACTCTATCTCACCATTTGTATCTTGCTAGCACTCTTTACATTAGTAGTCATTCTTTAATAGGCAAATTCTTATGTATATGGTCCTAAGTCCTTCTACATGTACCAATATTTATAATGCACCCAAACAGCCAAATTATCATATAACATATGATCAATAAAGCTATTATATGCCATCATTTGTAATTTCATAACCAAAAACTACTTTCTAAAATCTTTTTAATAAACAATTATATGACTCGTATAATATACATCTTTTCATTCTAAAATGATAGACATATCTACAAATGGAATATTAGGGAAAATAAATCTTTAAAAAATGAGTTTTATTTTTTTTAACTTTACAAATTACACAAGAGTATTAATTATCTTTTCTTTAAATTATATATAAATAGGTCTTCACTACTTTTATTTGTCTTGATTATTAACAAGTTATGGCACTTTTTTCTATAGCTACACATCTGGTTTTTTTTATCAGATTCAATCCTCTCCTTTTGAATATTAGCTAGGTTATAATTAGAGATTCTTCTCATGCCTTTATTAGATTTATCCAATTGATCATATCAATATTAATATTAGATTTATTTAGGCAAAAATATTAATTTTGATATTACACACTTTTAACATTAATAATTATTATGTTAAATAATTTATTTTTCTAAATTAAACAAAAATATTTATAAAATGACTATTAAATATTTTTCATCATATTTAAAAAGTAAATATCAAATTTAGCAATTCAACAAAATAATGTCTTCAAAATAATGACTTAACAATTAATTTTATGTTTGATATTACATACATTTAATAAGAATAATAATTTTATAAATTAAATAATAAATAATTTTTATATCACATACATAAATATGTTTTAATAATTAGAATACAAATATTTAAAAAATAAAAATAAATTATTTATCATCATATTTTTAAAAATAAATATCAAATTATCATTAATATTTTGCAATTTAAAAAATAGTATATTAAACATAATAGTATAATACCATATATTAATTCTTAAATCTCAAATATTTTAGAGATAAAATCAATTTTTTGTGAGATGATGGAAAGAGCAGAATTCATATTGCATAAATAATTTTTAAATTACCTAGAAATACTCGTAATTGCTAATGGTCTTGTGCTACTATTTTATATAATTTTATGATGCCCATAAATCACATGTTTATTTTATTTAAAATTTGTTTAGAGGGTTCTACGATATTAACAAATAAATATTGAAGAGGAATAAAGAAATAGTATGAGGTGCGATATTAACAAATAAATATTGATGAAGAATAAAGAAATAGTATTAGGCTATTCCACATCTATACGCTAAAAATAATTACTACATATCTAGATTAAGAAATCCATCTAAATCTAAGTCATAGCTGTTCCAGCAGAAAAGGTAGAATAGAGGTTGTCGTGCAACAATGTAATAGAGAACAATTTTTATTAAATATATAGGTTTTATATTTTTTCTATGAAGGCAAGTCAGAGCACGCATAATGCCAAAGATTATAGTGGAAAAAGTAGTATGTAATCAACCACGGTATGTCATAACTTTGCCTTTACAACTTTGGCAACAACAACATAACACAACGTGTAAATGATGTTGACTTTGATTATTTCCAAGTTGTTTTATGTAGAAATGATGAATTCCCTATAGCTACTCCCATTTGATTGGATTACAATGGCACCATTTTCATACTTCTCAATGTAAGACTCCCAAGAAATTAGACGAGCAAAACAAACCAGTGGATCTCTCCCTTTTTAGCGTCCCACTATACTGGGAAATTAGAACAATTTGGCGGTAGTCCTTCCAAGAATAAGCCTATCAGCTTAAAAATACTTTTAAGAATAGGGATGATGATGCTCTAAAAAAAAATGTAATATATGGTAAATCTTCAACAAAAACTCATAATAATCCTTGAAACTTACAAGGATTTGTCAAATAGTCAGAGGTGCCTATAATACATTGTTTTTTTATAGTTGAAAAAACATTCTTACAAAACAAAAATTCAAGTAATTGTCGTTAAGAAAAAAAATTCCAAAAAATTTGTAAGGGTTTGCAAGAAATTAACACTCTTCTAGAAGTATCAAACATCTACCCTAGAGACACTCAAAGAAATAGCTAAAACTCAAGATGAACAACAATTGTATAAAGGATGCCAAATACAATCACATTCCTTAATAAATATTCTAAATAATCTAAATAAGTAGTAGGGTTCATCACGCGCTGAAGTTGTTTTGAAGAAAAACAACACCGAACACAAAATTTCCTTCACTCAAACCCTATAACAAGAAGAGCACCTCAACAAGTTCAACGACACTACATAGTCTAAAATAGTTCATAGAGCCCTAAAATGAGGAGACATAAAATGAGCTGAATGGGGGTGAAAAGAAAGAGTAGACAAAAGTGAAAAATGTTGCATTACCTTTCAAAAACTAAAAGAAAAGGTAAGTCTTGGAAATATTGGACAGATTCCCCTTTTCTCCTTGTCCTCACGATTGCTCTCTGCAAAATGAAAAGAAGAAGATGGGTTTAGTGTTGGAATAGACAAAGTCATTGGAATAGACCAAATCCACTTCATTCTCCTATTGCAACTGAAATTGCAATTAACTCCATGTGTGTGCATGATTGAATATGTCTTCAAACACATGGCAAGGTTATTAAATTAAATGTTAGTGTTGCCACATTACACCATCCACATGTACGCTCTAGAATCTTCGTTTGTTGCCAGAAGTCCTCTATTTATAGAGGCCATTTAATTTGTATTATTGTCCAGCCAAATTAATAAAATAGTTTTCTTATCTATTGTCACCACTTTCATTCTCGGTTCTATTTTTCAATATGGTATCAAAGCCTAGTTGATTTTTTTGGGGTTTGATTTTATTTGAGTATGTCAATCTTTGATCTTTGTTGATTCATGAAGCTACTATCGAAGAAAATGTGACATAGAAGGTATGTCGTTGCCAAATGAAAAGAAAGACTAATCATTGAAGTCAATGTCTAGAATGAAGAGAACCTGTGAAGATTAAATTAGTGATGGTTGTAGTAAGAGGTGCATTATCAGTTGTGCCTGACACCTCAAAAGTTTTTTTATTTCCTTTTGGTTTGACATATTGATGAACCATGTATCTAAAAAATAGTCCTAGAGAACTAGCAAGCACAGTGGCAGGGTGCCCATATGACTTGGTAGATGGATTATTTTTCATATGGACTCAATATTATTGTGCATGAGAAAATTTTAGAGCTAGTTTTCTCATTATTGGAACAATATTTTTGTGAAGTTTGAAGAGTTTGTGGTAATCCAAAACCACTTGAATGGTTTGTGGAAAGCCAAAACCACTTGTTTAGATGAAGAACAATTTGCAATAAACCAAAACCACTTGTTTGGGTGAAAGATCCTAAAGCATTTTTCAAAGAGTTTGTGGTAAGATAAAACCACTTGTTTGGGTGAAAGACCTTGAATCATTTTTCAAAGAGTTTGTGGTAAGCTAAAACCACTTGTTTGGGCACAAAACCTAAATTTTTTTTTGAAAGGTTTGTGGTAAGCCAAAACCACTTGTTTGGGGTGAGAAACCCAAAAGGAAAATCAATTGCATTAGTTGGGAAAATCCCAAATGGTTATGGGTCAACCAATTAAAAAAGCATATCATAATGACACAAGGAACAAACTGATAATGAGAAGGAGAACCAATTTTTTTATGTTGTAAAATAGGTACCTAACAAGGCTCAATGCCGGGACCTATTCTATTTGAATTTCTTATCATAATTTCTTCCACATAAAGAGTCTTTAGTGGTAGAAATCAAGGGAGGGTGTTGGAATAGACAAAGTCATTGGAATAGACCAAGTCCACTTCGTTCTCCTATTGCAACTAAAACTTTAGTTAACACCATGTGTGTGCATGATTGAATATGTCTTCAAAAACATGGCAAGGTTGTTAAGTGTTAGTGCTATCGCATTACACCATCCACATGTACGCTCTAGACTCTTCATTTATTGTCGAAAGTCCTCTATTTATAGAGGCCATCTAATTTGTATTATTGTGCAACTAGATTAATAAAATAGTTTTGTTATTTGTTGTCACCACTTTCTTTCTTAGTTCTATTTTTCAATATTCAAGGATTTATAATGAAATTTTATTTATTTAGAAAGAAGATGGGTTTATTTACATATGATGTTGTTTCTCAACTGCTTATGCCTTTACCTTGTATGCTTGACCAACTGCCCCTTGCTCTACTTGATCACTTGCACCTTATTAAGATGCTTGTGAAATTATATCCTCATTTTCGTTCATAGTTAACCTATACTCATAAATGTTCCTTACTAAATTCTGCAAATCTAAAGAGTTCTATAATTAAACTATTGGAAAAATGATTTATCTTCCCTACCAAAAATAGTGGGAGCCAGGAATAGTTTTTGCATAGAAGGAACTAATAAATGAATTTTCAATTTGAGATATTCCAATACAATTTTTAAAGTGATTTATAGTCCCTCTTACACTTTAGTATGTTATCATATTAATTTTCATATAGGCTAATGACTCTAGGTCATGACTCACAATAAAAGGTCAGCATATTTGCATTTTTGATCAAGCAAGTATAGCGAGCGGTGTGCATTAGAACTTGGTTTATAAGACAAAGAAAAGTTCATGCATTTTTGGATATTTTGGAAATGCAAAATGTACTTGTAGGTGGGGGTGCTTTTACATCTGGGTTAGTGTCTCTATAGCTTCTCTTATTTACATGGTAGAAGATCAAAATATGTACGATCTATCTTTTAGAGCTTTTCCCTCCAAGTAATTGGAAGTTAGAATTACACTGTTGTTCTATTTTTGGGACAACACTAAAATTATGAAGATAGAGATTGCATTAGAGTATGCCACAAAACACTTATCACCTACCATGTGGGGATCTAGGAAATATTTGATCGCGGTCGATAATGCCAATTTCAAGGATGTATACATCTAATAAAAAAGAATGACATGTTATCTCATGATTGGGAAAAAATTATGAATAGTACTTTGCAACAGTAAAAATCTTCCACTACTTACCAAACTTATGTAATGAGCCAAACTTACACACTTCTTATTTTACAGTTAAATAATTCACTATATTTTGAAGTTATACCAAACATAGCTATTGGAAAAAATTGTGTCTTCCTCATAAACTAGGTAGCTTCAAAATTGTAATATTGTTATTAGGATTTAACTATGTTGTAATTGAGTCAAATTTATTGACCCATATTGCATGAGTAGTGATTCACAATAATCCATCTCTCATGAGAATAAATAGAACACTTAGCACTCATTGGATCTAGGTGAAACACCGAGATTTCCTTGAAGGTCACCCATCTTAGTACTACTCCAACTCCAAAATGTTAACAAGAAACTATGGATGTAGAAACAAAGTAAAATGCCTTAAACTCCAAGAAGTGAAGGTAACTGCAGAATGCTAAAAATGTCGAATACACCTATAAAAGCCTTAAAGAAACATTTCACAAATGTTGCCACTTCTTACAATAGACAGTATTTAAAACAAATCTGGCTTGAATACCAAATAGACTTGCTTCTAATTAATTTCAACTCTTTCCAAATTATGAAGAGTTTTTATGCGTCTACATATTCATAATTTTATTTGACAAAAAGATGACTTTGCTTGCTTTCCAATTGTCTTTTGAGGTTTATCCAGCCAATCCTATTGATTGCATCCATTTTTTAGTTGTATAGGTCAAATTTGTGATATGGAGGGATAAGCCTCTAAGTCTTGGTAGTTTAAGCATTTTGCACACTTTATTTAATCATGAGCACAAAACTAAGTAGGATGTTATCAATATTGCAATTGAAGAAGGCTAGAGCAGATGTCAACAAATTTCACATTAGTCTCTTATGATCCAATGTTATAGTATGGCCCTATGTTCAATAATAAAAGAATTGTGTACAAGTGTGGATAAAAGAATTTACTCTTATGTGAAGACTCTTCCGTCTATATCTCTCATACTAATAATATTAAGAATTATTAGTCCATGCCTTATATAAGGCAGGGAACTAATGTTCCTAATAGATCCTCCCTATTAATTTTTTCATGCCCAAAACTTATTCAAAGCTAAGGTTTTAAGAAAAGTATTTTTTATTTTATTTTCATCTTTCTAATTTCTAAATTTTCATTGGTCCCCAACCAATTTCCTCGGGGATAAATCCTATTTTATGGAATGAAAAAAGATAAAAATTTAAAGCCAATGATAACAATAAAAATGTTGTTAGGACGTTACGTTTGACAAGAAAGTTTGTTTTTAATTAACTACTAGAAAAATCTAGAAGCTATCGGATCAAAGAAAGATAGAAGACAATACAATGGAACTTCAGAACACTAAAACTAGGGTCATGTTGCCCATGCTGAAAATATTACTTCCTCTCATAAAATCACCCCATGCTTACCCAAGCTTGATAGAAAATGTAAAAAAGTAGTTAGTGTACCCTTTGAAACCACAAAAAATTATGTGCACCATCAATTATGCCCAAGAACACTATAACCCTTGCATTCGAGCAACACAATTTGTGGCATTAATATTTTTTGGATGACTTCCTCATAGCACTAAGTTGCAGCATAGACGCAAACTCCTTGAGGAATATATCCTTATTTTTTCATATGGAATCAAATGTTTCTTTTGCTGGGTACCCAATTTGTAGGAGGGTTTTTTTGGGAGATGGCTTTAATGCATTTCTTGAGTGATTCTACAAAGACTTTCAAATATTCAATGGAAAAATTGTATCCGTTTACATTCTTTCTCTACACTGCAGGGTATCTATTTACTATGTTGATAGTGGCACTCTGCTTTGATCCTATCTTTGAAGGAATCACCATTGTTATTGTCGAAAACTTCTTTTATCCCTCCACCTTTATATTCCTTAATTAAAAAATCAAATCTTTATTCAAATTGCATTAGAAAAAATGATGAAGAAGAAGAATCATAAAAAAGGAACAAGAAGAAGAATCATCAAAATGGCCTCCAAAAGCCCCAAAATAGGGTGAACCTTCATCATCTCCAAAGCAAGAGGAAGGAGGAACTTCTGATCCCAAAAGGCCAAGAAGGACAAGGAGAGAACCATAATGCAAAACACCCTTGAAGGCAACATAGGTAGCTTGTTGATGCATGTCTAGCATTGAATTAAAAGGTGCCTAAAAAATGCACAACTTGCAATTGCTGAAGTAGAGCTAATCAATACATCGACTATTCAAGTGAAGTGGCTAATGCTGCCAAACAATCAGAAAAGGTAGTCAAAAAATTGGATTGTGCTTATATATTCTACAGACTCAACCATAACATGTCCCTGTGAACACCATCATTTAGTAGAGGTGACAAGTGGGCAAAATGTGATGTAGCACGTCAATGACCTGTTGAAGCTTTTATGCACAAGTGCAAACACAAAGGGAGGGCATGTGGACCAAAAAGAAAAGTTGAAGGCATATGTAACCAATTCTAATGTTATCTAGGCCAACAAGCAGAAATGCACATGTGGTCACATGAGGAATAACATCACATATTCTACTCTTTTGTAGTGTTCTTCTACTCTGCTCGGTTAATAAATCACCATTCAAATGTGAAATGAATTGATTCATTACCAACATAAATATGTTAAGATGCAAATAATTAAAATTAATGCTAGCACATTAAAGTGCATGCTAGGTTATTGACATATCTCAAAGCATTGTAATTTTAAATCAAGATTCATGGAGTTGGAACCTCCATGTAATCTATGAAATCTATGAATAAGAATTTCTAATTTCTTTGGTTTTAATACAATCAACTATGTATAAATCCGGTAAAAATCTTCAATGAAAGATGAAAATGAATTTGACTATGGGATGTCACATTTTTCTTAAAGTTAGTAAGATTTTCAGTGCTTTCATTCTTAGATGTAAATTCATGAATGCATGAGATTTGAATTAAATTAGCATGATTGTAAGATGCAAGTTCAAGATATAAAGAATGGTCTTCACATTTATTTAAAATTATGTTTTAAAGCTTGGAGACTTGAATTAAATTAGCACGATTGTAAGATGCAAGTTCAAGATAGAAAGAATGGTCTTCACATTTATTTTGTAATGTCTACGCCTACTTGACTTTTCTGATTGTATTGTCAAATTCTTTTAGGCCAATTTTCTAATTGTGTTTTATGATTATCGGTACTCAGATACTAGATTTGATTATATGTCATTTCATACTCAATTGATTTATGTGATGAGTTGTTTAGTTATTTCATGTGTTGATGTTTATCCTTTCAATGACGATATATGTATGTTCATTTAATGATTTTAGTTATTTCATGATGATAGTTAGATGGATTATTTATATGTGTTTTCTATGATTACTTACCCCATACTTTCATGCATATGGTGTACTTTTCTATTTTACTTTATGATTGATGTTCCTGATATGGTTGAGGGAGGGAGTCGTAGTCACCTGCTCGTCAGGATTTGCATGTTGTATCACTTCTTGCCATTGCCTGTTTAGTTTGGAATATGTGATTATGTATATACATGAATTTTATACAAATTGCAGGTACCAAGTATCAACTTCCCTGAATTGCTAGGATGAGCATACCCTATCACAGTATTTCAATGGTATAAGTGGGGAGATAACTCTTGAGTTTAAATCCTAAACCCTAAGCCAATTGTCCTAGAAAGTAGGACAAGTATCTAATTCAGTTTCACATTTCCAAATTCATCAGGTGACGTGAGTTATGATTTTGACCCTAGAGTTTGTTTTAGTATTTTGTTTTGTATAATGGATTTTCATATTTAGTCTTGTGGGTTTGTGATTATTTTATGTTTTAATTAAATCAAATTAAAAGATAATTTAATGGAAAATTTATAAAGAAATTTGATATTTAATTAATTAAGAGATTAATTAAATAAAGGAATTAAATTTAAAAGATTATATTTAAGTTATACTTTGGCGCATTTTTATTTATTTAATTTAATAATTATTATTTAGGAGTTTTATTTTAATAATAAACTCTAAATAATATTATTATTTAAATTAATCAATATAATATTAAAAACATCGCGTAATTTAATAAGAGAAAGAAAACATAAATTTAATAAAGTTTATTTTAATTAAATTGCATAAAGAGAATGCATGAAATTAAAATATAGTAAATTAATTAAAGAGATAAAGCTAATTATTTAATAAAGATATTTTAAATTGCAAAAAGTGTGCATGAAAATGTAAAAAGGTAATAAAATAATAAAAGATAATGATCAACGAGTTCCAGGGAATTTGGAGGAGCAATTTCTAAAAAGAGGATTTTGAAAGAAAAGGAAATTGTTTGCAAGTTTTGTGCATTCATTGTTTTAGCATCAAATCCAGGTAGGATCTTGTGGGTTTTTGTAGTAGATGCTCATTCTTATTTTTCTCTATCTTCTCCATGGTTGCGAACCTATTTTCAGAATTGAATTGAATTTGAAACTCTTGTGTGTGATTTTATCATTCTTCATTTGAGAAACCTATGTTTACAAATTGAATCTAAAACCTTTGTTCGTGATATCATTGTTCTTTGTTTTGAGATCATTTGCATGTAATTTGGAAATTTGAAACCCTCATATTGAAATTATTGCTCTTTATTTCTTGAAAACATCTATTAATGAATTTCATTTTGAAACCCTTATTTGATGAATTGTGGATTTGTATATGGATTTGTTAAAATTGGGATGTGAGTTTTTGAAAAGGAAAACCAATTTTGTTTTATAGTTTTTGACTATTTGGTCCGGATTTTTATATTAGGTTTATATTGGAGAATATATATATATATATATATACACACACACACACCACAGTAATTGGTAATTATTGTGGTAATTACATTATTAAAATTTATATAAATAATTAAAAACATTTTAGGGTGAATTTGAGTTTTGACGCAAGAAGGGTTTTAAAAAAATGAAAATATAATAAATATAGTTTCAAGGAAGGCCCAAGGCTTCCACGAGTAGTTAGGATTTCGCCGACAGGCCTAAAATGTATTTTTTTTAAATTAAATTTTAATTTATTAAAATTTAAAATTCTAATATTTTTTAATATAGTTATTTTATTATTAATTAATTTAGTTATTATAATTCTAATAATTATTGATTAATTTAATTATTATGAAATGTGATTAGTAATTTTAAAATATTTTTTATTAAATTATTAAATAATAATTATAGTTATTAATAACTATAATTATTATTTAATAATTTAATAAATACATTAGTGTTATTAAGCTAGTTGTAAGTTGTGGAGTTTGGTTTAAACAGGGAAATGGGTTTCAGTTATAAGGAACTTTTTCTTAATATAAAATAATGGGGTTTTATATTGAATGTTTTTTAAATGAATTGATAAGTCTTCTTGAGTTTTTGTAAACTTGAAAAGCCCTTAACAAATATATTACTTTGAAAAGATGAAAACTATAACATGTTTGTTTATTGAATCTTATATTTGTATAACGAATTAAACTATGAAGCAATGTTTAAACAACTTTATTTGAATTGTTGAACCATTTGAGATTCTAGTGAACTTGGAAACTTTAGTGAATCTAGCAACTAGAGAAACAGAAACTAAAAACCTAATTGTATATTGAATCTTATGTTTTTTTTAGAAAACGGATTGAACTATGAAAACTATGTTTAAACACCTTATTATGTTTTGTTGAGTGTTGAGACTCAGGTGGACTTGAGAACTTTAGCGAATCTCTAGTACCTAAAATTGAAAATGAAAACTTGGAAACCTATAGTGAAATTTAAACTTGTGTGTTTTCCAAAACCTAATGAATTATGAAAAGTTACTATTGCATGTGTTTTATGTGAGGTTTGATTTACTGATGTTGGGTTTTGGGGTAGATTTAGCTTTGACCAGTCAGGATGTTTACCAAAGGCTTGGGAGTTTTGTTCTGTGATGTCATGATGATTTTTTTATTATGATCTTTTACACCCAACCATGATGATGTGTCATGTGTGCTCTATGCTGAGTTGATCGAATATTTTGTTATTGCTTTTATTTTCTCTTGTGTAGAACTAAAGTGAATGGTGTGACTTTCCTGGTATAACCTTTTGAATCTTCGATCAGTTATCTATTATTGCTTCCCAATTGCTTGTATAGGACTAAGGTGATTAAGTGATTTTTTTTTGGTGATTTTGTGTAATGACATGGATTTGGTTTATGTGTACTAGATTTTGGATCAATCCTATTAGGATGATCATATTGGTGAAATCTATGATTATGATCATTAATATTTCAGTGCTTTCTAGTTTCTTGTTTAAGAATTGATGTGTGGTTTATAGTCATTTGAGATCTTTTTCTTTTTGAGCTTAGGGTAGGTTTTATGTATGTCATGTTGGAAAGTCACTTGCAATGGAGGCTAAGGCCCTAAAGAGGCTGATAGGTAGCCCATTGTAGGTTATTTTAATAAGTGATAACATTTCATTAAATGGGTTTAAAATGAACTAATAAGATATTGGTACCACAGAAAGTCACTAGAGGGTCCAAAGTATTAAAAGACTACCTTGGTAACCTTAGAGATGACTTGTTAGTATGCCTTGTCTGTACAAAAGGATATTGATTTCCCATAGAGGCACTGCGGGGTTCAAAGTATTAAAAGACTACCGTGGTATCCTTAGTGTTGGCTAATGCAATGACACTTGCCCACTTGCATAGTAGATTTCCTATGTGTTTGTGTTGCCTCTGGGTTTAGTTGATACTTATGTCTTGGTACCCTTTGAGATAGTTTTCTTTTAGGCGATTCCTTGAACCTAGATGTTGGTTTTGACTTTTGAGTTTGTTATCCTATTTGAGACTTGAGTTTATCTCCTCAGCACAATGGGAGTGGACCATAAATTTGGATTTCATGAGATCAAGTGGTAGTGCATTTTCTTATACCATTGAGATCCGACAATTTGATGTCGTGGTTGGAGTTCTCTATTCTGTACTCTCTTTCAATATGGTTCTTATGTACTATGATAGATGGTTATACTCTAAGTGTATTGTATTTTATTTCATAGATCTTACAATATGATGTAATCTATTTCATGATGTATATTATTTTGGCCTCTCATACCATGTGACTTGTACAATGGATGATTGTGCATTTTGTTTATTGCCTAATGGCATCTTCTAATTGTATATTGTTTAAATGGAATTTGTAATTGTAGATTATTCTTTAATATGGATGTGTTACATGTTGGTTTTAGTATTAATTAAACTTAAATGTGATTCAACGTCATGGGACCCGTAAGAATTGTAATCTATTTATGATGGTTGTTATGTATGTGAGTTAATGCTTCCACTATTATTTTATATCTTGTTGTTATTGCTTTCACTACTTTATAACTATTGTTGTATATTATCTTTTGAAAAAAAAGTTTGGCAAACTTAGTGAAACTTTATGTTAATTTCTTTTGGGTCACCTAAGGGAGTGTTACATCTAGTATCAGAGCCCGAGTTTCTATATTGGGAGCTCTAGGTATATTGGAATGCCACTAGTTGTTAACTAGTTGAACTAAAACAAAACTTGAACTGTTATATGTATCTATTACAAACTTGAACACTCGCTAGTACATTTGCACTCAAATTTTGACCAAGCCCTAAATGGGCTACTTCAATACTCTCTTTTTTTTTGCCTGAGTTGGTCAAAATTTTGACTAACTTAGGGTTTCCTAATTTGGTCAAATTTTTGACCAAATCAGGCCCATAATAAAAAATATATATGATTTGGGCATTGTGTGTTTTGGTTATTGTATTATTTGGGCGTTGTATGTTTTTGGCACCAATCTATAGTAGTGTGGGAGCCATTGAAAGGTTTGTGCAAGATAATCCATCCACGTTTGTTGTTCAAATTTCTTTTTTAAATGTAGAATTGAGGAACCTGCAGGTTATGCCTTGTGATTCTTTCAATCTCTCACTCACTTTTCTTCGTAATTGTTACTAACAATGCCATTAGAGTTCAAGGCATATCATAGTGTGTTGGATATGTATTCGAATTGCTTCAAAACTAAACTATGTGTGTAGCTTATAAGCATTTGAAGAAGCCTTAGCTCGTCATATCCTTCTTTATTTTATCAATCATAATAGAAGCAAGGATTAAAATTCAATGTAGACCACATTGTTGTAGGACAATCTAGAGAAGTCATTTTTCCCATAACTTATGTGAACTTGAAACATGTTTTTTGGTGTTATAAAATACAAACACCAGCAGCCTTTGTACAATCTAGTCAACTTTGATAACTATTGACAGTTGTTCTGATTTGCATTCTCTAGTTAAAATCCACCATATGGTTAAGTATAATATTGGAAGAACTAAAATATATACTTTAATTTAAAATTTATGTCAAATTAAAAGAATTGTGTACAAAGCTATATAAGAAGAATAAGTCTATTATGGTTTGAATCATAAAAAATAAGACAAAACCCTAAGCAACTGGTATTTTAGCAATAACTCACACACCTAAACCAATTCAAATGTAATTTATGTTATCTGCAATTGATGATCTACCCCTTAACATTGGTTTTACAAGGAAGGTAAAATCATAGACATATCTTTCTTCTGAAATTTTCTCTACTCTCTATTTTCTTACATGGTTTAATGTGAATTATATTTTTTTCCATTTGATTTATCCAATTAGATCCTTGACATCAAACTTAATGCATATCCACCTTCAATATTAAGTTCTGCCACCCAAAATTGCTCCTAGCCATGGGTTGGGGTTCCATAGAATTTGGGTTAAGTTGGAATAGAACCATGCTAAGGTTGCAAATTTAGTGATGGAACTAACAATTTATTGAAAGAGCTTTTGAGAATAACTGATTAATTTGGACTAATTAGATTGTTATGTAGAACCATGCTAAGGTTGCAAATTCAGTGACGAAACAAACAATTTATTGTTTGAGTTTATGAGAATAGCTATATTTATTGATGTTATAGATTCAAATATGGGTTATTCATTCCTTATAATTTTTCTTTAACTTGATAATTTCCCTTTTACTTCTAGGCATATTTTTTTATTTTCCATTCAATTAATTCATTGCCTCACCTAGAACCACCCGCTTATTTTTAGCCTTTGTGATCTACTATGAACTTGAAATGAGTTGTCATCAAAATTCCCACTCTTAATATATCTCCTTGGTACTCAAATCAAATTTAGGCCCATTATTCTAGAGACATGTCACCATTGTTGATTGTACCAGGAGAATGAGACCCAAATTTGACCCAAAGGTCCATGTCAAGATTTGGGAAGGATATTGGGTCTCTTGGTTGACCTAGTCAAATTTAACTCCATGAAATGATTTGAGATGTATATAAACTCCCATCTTTCCTCATTCTAGATGGATTCATTATGCATTCTTGCATTCATCATTCATGGTGATACTAGTACATTTCCCCCTAATTTTTTGCCTAAATTTTCAACCAAAGCCATATTGGCCTATGAATTCTTGTTTTTGTTTATTTTTTGCCTAATTTGGTTCAAATTTTGACCAAATTAGGTTCAATAGAAAGAAATTTAAAAAGGTGAAAATCATATTTGATGTGGAAGTCGAACTTGATGTGGAAGCTCTCAAGATTGTATGGAAAAGCTCGCAACATATTTTTGAAGTCTTAGATCACATGGCAAAGCTCATTGCTACTAATCCTATAATGAATTCTCTTTTGGTTTATCTGTTGTTTTAGATTTGGATTGCAATGCTTTTTAATAGGGTTTCTTTAAGTAGAGATTAAATTCTAGGGCCTAATGGAGAATCGACTTGGATATTATTTTCCCTAGCATTGATACAATAATTCAAAGAAAAAATTGAAATACTCATGCAATATAGGATATAGATTACATAGAACAGGAAAACTAGAAGGCTATAAATAGGGTCAGTAGAAAAGTGGAGAATCCTCCTCTATTGATTAATCTCTCCTATACTTTGGCTACCTCATCAATCTATGATAGTAAGGAGTTGAGAACTATGGAACGAACCTATACATATATAGGGAGGACCAGGGGAAGTTGATTTAATAGGGGAGTTTCAACTGAAGATTTTGGTCCATCTTGTTGCTCATATTCTATTTGGGGATAGGTATAAATGAAAGGTTTAGTTAATGCACTGATCACTTCCCCTAATTTCCTAAATTGTAATGATCTGGGAATTCATCAATATATACTCATGATTTAGATAGTTGTAAGAAACATTAATTTATTAATCACTACCCACCCAGGGTTGTAGGCTTTGATGTTTCCTCTCTAGTTGGCCCATCCTTCTTTTGTTCCAATGTTAGCTTTGATGCTCATTCTAGAAATGGCCCCGTTTGATGGCCACGAGGAGCTTTCAATAAAAAAAATCTCCCTTGTCACTCGTGATAAGTACCCCAACTACTAGACGATGGCTCGCCCTTCAGATCACTTTTCAAGCAACCACAATGACATGTTGGAATGACTACTGCTGTCAAACCATTCCACAAATTGTGCCAATGAATTTTCATAGAGATGACTTTGGGGAGCCCTCGCATAGCAATTAGGATGCTTCATGACCCTCAAATATAAAGGATGCTAATGCCAATATTTGAAATCCAGAAAATATGTCTTTCTTGAACACTAGCACTGATTCTATTAGAGGATCACTAGGAGATTTCATTATCAAATCTCCCATTAGCCACAATAGGTTCATAACAAACTTTTAGAGCACAAAGAAGCCACCCAATGCTAGACAAGGGCTTGCCATTAGATCAACTTTAAAATCACTAAACAAACACACTATAGAATGACAACCGCAGCCAAGCCTCTTCTGAGATTGTGCTAGTTGACTAATCAAAAAAGATGATCTAAGAGAGAGTCCAAAGGAAGCAATCATTGGGGGATTCATGCACATAGAAAATTTCTATAGTAGCTACATAGCATATTGATGGTATTCAATATCATTGCAACCTATTGTATTTTTTTTTAACAAATTAGTTTGGTCAAAATTTCAACCAACTCTTCAAGATTTTCCACCAATAATTGCTCAAAATTTTGACCAACCCTTTGGTTGTGACCATGGCATCCTGGTCGTGTGATGGGCTAGAATTGGTCAAAATTTTGACCAACCCTTTGGTCGTGATTGTGCATCCTAGTCATGGGATGGGCCATAATTGGTTGAACTTTTGACCAATTCTTGAATGTTTTCCAACAAGATTTGGTCAAAATTTTGACCAATCCTTTGGTCATGACCATGGCATCCTAGTCGTGGGATGGACTAGAATTGGTCAAAATTTTGACCAATTATTGAAAAAAATTTACCAAGATTTGGTTGAAATTTTGACCAATAATGACCAATTAGGCTTAGAAGAAATATAAACTTTTCGAACAAAGCATTGGTCAAAATTTTGACCAACTTGAAGTTTGATCAAAATTTTGATGAGAAAAATTGAGATGTACTACGTGGTCACACTTTCAACCAACATGGATCAAAATTTTGACCAAAATTCAATGAAAATTAGGTCAAAATTTACTAGTGACTTGAACTAGTTAAACTGAAATGAAACTTAAAAACAATGTTAAGTATCTTTTTGCAACTTGAACACTTGAAACTTAAGACTCAATTTCTTGAAACATAGAAAAAGGAAAAACTTGTAAAACTCTTGAGTTGGATTTTAGACATATTTGCTTATGATTATGCTTTAAGAATTATGTTGTTCTTGCCTTTGATTGTCCTTGCGAGAATTATGTTGTTCTTGTTTGGGTGTTTTCAGTGGAGTTACAAACTTGAATTGTTATATGTATCTATTACAAACTTGAATCTAAACAATTTGAACAAAAAAAATTAGAAGCAGTGAAACTTTTGAACATGAAACTTGGAAACTCATAACATTTATGTTCTTGACTTTTGATTTATGTCTATATAACTTTTATGTTTTCTGATGGATTTAGAGATATTGATCTTTTCTTTGGAGTGTTTTAGGGGATCTATTTCAATATTTGTTAAAAAGATGAATGTTGGATCAATATGATTTTCGGTTTATTATTAAACCAGAATCATATTGCCTCTAAGTGACTGAAAGTATATACATAGTTAAATTATTTGTATTAGTCTCTTAAATGAGCTTTTTGTGTGACATTATAGATAGTACTCTTTGACTTTTATTTACCCTAGTCATTTTAGTAGGCTTCCATGAGTAAGCCTAAGTCTAGAGGGAGTGGATATAATGCCTACCCCTAGTTTAGTTTTATCTTTCTTGTAGGCTTCTAGGAGTAAGCCTAAGTCTAGGGGGAGTGGATGTAATGCCTACCCCTACTTGACTTTTTTGATTGTATTGTCAGATTCTTTTAGGCCAGTTTTCTAATTGTGTTTTATGATTATCGGTACTTGGTTTCTAGATTGATTATATGCCATTTCATACTCAGTTGATTTATGTGATGAGTTGTTCAATTATTCCATATGTTGATGTTTATCCTTTCAATGATGATATATGTATGTTCATTTAATGATTTTAACTATTTCATGATTATAGTTAGATGGATTATTTATATGTGTTTTCTATGATTACTTATCCCATACTTACATGCGTATGGTGTACTTGTCTATTTTACTTTATGATTGACGTTCCTGATATGGTTGAGGGAGGGAGTTGTAGTCACCTGCTAGTTGAGATCTACACTATGTACCACTTCCTGCCATTACCTATTTAGTGTAGAATATGTGATTATGTACATGCATGGATTTTATGTAGATTGCAAGTACCAGGCATCAACTTCCCTGAATTGCCAGGATGAGCGTACCCTGTCATAGTATTTCAATAGTATAAGTGGGGAGATAACTCTTGAGTCCAAATCCTAAACCCTAAGCCAATTGTCCTAGAAAGTAGGACAAGTATTTGAGTTAGTTTTGCCTTTCTGAATTCGTCAAGTGACGTGAATTCATAATTTTGACCCTAGAGTTTGGTTTAGTATTATGTTCTGTGTGATGGATTTTTGTATTTAGTCTTATGGGTCTGTGATGATTTTTTGTTTTAATTAAATCAAACTAAAAGATAATTTAATGATTTAATTTATTGGAAACTTTATAAAGAAATTTGATATTTAATTATATTTAATTAATTGAGAAGTTAATTAAATAAAGGAATTAAATTTAGAAGATTATATTAAAGTTCTATTTTTGGCATATTTATATTTATTTAATTTAATAATAATTACTTAGGATTTTTATTTTAATAATAAACTCTAAATAATATTATTAGTTAAATTAATAAATATTTTATTAAAAATGTGTCTTGATTTTATAAGAGAGAGAAAACATAAATTTAATAAAGTTTATTTTAATTAAATTGCATAAAGCGTATGCATGAAATTAAAATATAGTAAATTAATTAAAGAGAGAAAGCTAATTATTTAATAAAGATATTTTAAATTATAAAAAGTGTGCATGAAAATGTAAAAAGGTAATAAAATAATAAAAGATAATGATCAACAAGTTCCCCCATGTGATTGCACGATTAGAGCCCTAAATTTAGGGGAGAACTCTTTATTAGAGATCGGGAGCTCATTTCGCAAGGACTGGGGAATTTGGAGGAGCAATTTCTGAAAAGAGGATTTTGAAAGGAAAGGGAATTGTTTGTGAGTTTTGTGCATTCATTGTTTTAGCATCAGATGCAAGTAGGATGTTATGAGTTTGTGCAGTAGATACTTCACTAGTAGATTTGAGACCATTTTTCGACCATTATTGGTTGAAATTTTGACCTAGTTTTTGACCAAACTTCAACCAACCCATTGGTCGGAAATTTTCCAGTCGAAATTTCAACCAACCAATAGGTTGGTCAAATTTTTGACCAAAATGTTCGTCGAAAAACTTCCATAGTCATGGTGCAAGTTCTGCCAGGAATTGGTCAAAATTTTGACCAATGAAGGTAGAAAATTTTGACCAATGAAGGTAGAAATTTCGACCAATGAAAGAAGAAAATTTTGACCAATAAAGGTAGAAATTTTGACCAATGAAGGTAGAAATTTCGACCAATGAAGGTAGAAATTTCTACCAATGCCTGGGTGTAAATTTTTTTCAGGCATTCTATAAAACAGCTCACATCCCTACGTATGATATGACATTTTGCATGCATCCTGCACTCTCTCATCCGGCTGATGATGGATTACGGAGAGTGATCTGAAACGATGATGCTAAAAAACACACACAATCAAATCCAAAACGAACTTGCATTACAAATGGATTGTGGAAATCTGATATTGTTAATTTTGCATGCATGTCTACCAGGACAATCACAACTTAAACATTTTATATAATGTTTAAGTTGTGATTGTCCTGGTAGACATGCATGCAAAATTAACAATATCAGATTTCCACAATCCATTTGTAATGCAAGTTCGTTTTGGATTTGATTGTGTGTGTTTTTTAGCATCATCGTTTCAGATCACTCTCCGTAATCCATCATCAGTCGGATGAGAGAGTGCAGGATGCATGCAAAATGTCATATCATATGCAGGGATGTGAACTGTTTTATAGAATGCCTGAAAAACATCGATAGTAACTAATATGCTTCTTCATTAATATGCCTGATACAATAAGAAAACTTGGCAACTATGCACAACAAGTTATATGCTAAAAGGAAATCATTTAGGAGATACAGAATTTGAACAACCATATGTTAAGATTCTACAATTTGTATCACTTGCCTAAGTCTGACTGTTGAGAATAAGTTTGTCATCCTCCCTACAGTATGTTCCAATGGCCTGCACATCCACAAAAGTTCTAGCATCTCGAATTTGTAGAATATGAATTTTTTGGTAGTGAATGGATATGATTGAAAATAAATCATCATACAAAAAGTCTCCCATGTGAAGCATGAATAGAAAAGGAAATGAATATGGGTGATAGGGAAGAGAATTCAATAATAGAGGCTCTTAACATTAGTTTCAATCATGATATGGGTGATGCACAACTACCTCCTGGATTCACGTTCCATCCCATTGATGAAGAGCTCATAAAACATTATCTCATTAGAAAGGTTTTTGATAGCAATTTCATAGGAAGGGCCATTGCTGAAGTGGACCTCAACAAGTGTGAGCCTCAAGGGGGGTTCAATTCCCTCCTTTATTATTCACTATGCGTTAATCCCACACATCCATTTGATCTCGAATGATGATACATACTGAATGTTGATTGTCTGTGCTGAGTGCTTGAAAACCATCCATTTCATGCCTTCATTTGTACACAATGTATTTCTAGTTTCTATCTACTCGCATGCCCATTTCATTTCATATGATCATCTAAAAATTGTCACTCTAAGCTCTCAACTGTTTCCTCTTGATTGATCATCTCATAACTGTTGAATGAGAGCTTTGGGATATGCTATAGGCATCCATCAAAGCATAAAGGATTCTGTTAGACGGTGTAGATGAAGTAGTAGCATTTGCCTTGGGAGACATGCTTGCAAAATGGAAGCATAGATAAGTCATGTGAACTGTTTGACAGGATGCCTAAACGTAATGTGGTCATCAAAAGCCATGGTTGTTGGATATGCACAAAATAGATATATTGAGAGAATATATTTGTTTAAGTTGCAACTGCCTTGGTAGACATGCATGCAAAATGTGGAGTCCTAGACGAATAGTTCAATTGTCATGTTGTTGTTTAACTGAGATCACTCCTATCTTGTTTAATCTTGCATGTGCTTGGTTAGTAACTTATAATACATGCAGTCAATTCTGATCATTCCATGAATATCAAGCCCCCATACTCATGGAATGATTTCCATAAAAAATACTATATGATTACATCCTATCTTTGAATAGATATAAAAAATACTATATGCATTACCCTTTCTAAAAAACACAAGGACTACTACTACAGCTACATATTTGATGAGTCTACTTGTCTTCATAACTTCACAATTCCATGTAATTATGCTAAACGAATGTGTAGATGTACTTCTGGACTAATTGGGATTTATATTTATTCTTGTAAAGCAGGCTTCTCTAGGCACAAAACTCTCTCATACCAGAATATCAAGAAAATACATATTATATTCTGTGATTGCAAAAGACTAAAATTCATTTTCAGAGATAAACATCCAGGTTGCTGTATTGTATTTGAGTTTGACGATTGCAAGAGAAACAATAGATGTGTGAAAATGGGTGGGTTATTTTCCTAGGCTTGTACCTCTTGGTTCTGGGCCAGAATGCATAGGTGGACTATCTGAGATATTTGATGAGAAATATATATGCAGCCAAATACATAAGCTTTCTGGGAATTCAATATCATTGATTTCTAATCATTTGCTTAATATTCGGAAATTACCCAATTGGAAGCCTCCCATGAAGAATCCTTAGGGTAGCTCCATTTCTACTTCCTCTCCAAAAGTTCCAAATGATAAGTAAATGCGTACTTGAAATTGGCCTTCTGCATTTTCTCAAACCCTGGACAAGTGCTAGCATGCCATCATTCTTCAATTACATGTCGCCCCCATGAATTCTGTGTAGACAACAAATCTCATGAATGTCTCTTTGATTTAGGGCAATCTTGTGCATTTCAAAATTATGTTCCACTACTGAAAATCTTATTGATACTTCTTGAATCTTGATTTATCAGCGTGCCCACATCTTTTTAAAAAAGCCTGGACTGCATGCATTTGTTTGTGAAGAGTGAATACTTATTGAAATTATCTTCATACCAATAACTAAGGTATGAAATCTGAAACATTGCTGAAGCAAACCTTGTCACCAGTGCCATTAGTTAAACACAGAAATAGTTAAAACTTGAATGAGTTTAGTGTATAAACAATAGTGAATTAATGAGATGTCAAGATTCCCCTGTTTCATCCAGACTTGTAAGTTATCTTGATGGGATGGAAAAGTGGAAAATGAAAAAGATTTCTTTAGTTCTACATGAGTTCAAAGTTGGTCCAAAACTCACAATGCCTGTCTCCATAGCTGGACGTAAGTACAATAAGTCAAATGAACTTTGGCAGATGATTGAAATTCTGAATTTTCTTTTTCGTATGATGCACTATTGAGAATAGAAATTTGAACCTGAAACTGCCTGCTCTACTGGCCTCTTGTAAAAATTCATTTATGTATAAAAGTGATTAATAATCTCTTCATTTTGTAGGAATAACAAATGTCATCCTCAATTAAAATAATGTATTAAAAAAATAATGTTTGACTTGTATGTTCAATGATTGTTATCTAGAAAATGTGAATCAATCATACACTGTAAAACTCACACCAACTACTCCAAAAAGTAGTGGAAAACTGATATCGACCACTCCAGAAAATGGTGGAAAATTTATACCAACTACTTCGAAGGAAACTCCATTTTGTAATGGGTTTTGTACATTAATAGTACTATCGTTATATGACTTGCATAAATAATATAGATCTATGTTGCTCCTAAGCTGGATAGAATGACAAGAAGAAGAAGTTGTTCATTGAAATTTAAAATGTAAGTCTCTACACCATTGGAACAGAGGTGGTGGATGATGGTAGCTTAGTTAATGATCCTCCGACTAGCATCACTTCATATTGTAATTTGGGTGTTAAGCCTTCAGTGATGCTGTTTCTTCTTAAGAGACATGTTACCATGCTGCAGTGGTCTAAGAATTTGGAGATGTAAGGAGTGTACTGAAACCTTGCATTTGAAAGATAAGCAGCCAAAAGTGGTTGATAATATCTTCGTAGATTCTATGGAAGGAGATCTTAACGAGAAAACAACACTTCCTCTGCTTAAAAACACGAAGAGTAGAAAAAATTTTCAGGATAAAGCCTTGCAATTTGAGAAAGGGGACTTGTCCAGTTTGGTGAAATTGTCCAGTTTGGGAGTGGCATCAAGTGGACAAGCCGTTCATTCTAAAAGAGAAACGTCATTTCCCTTGTCCACCTCACCTTTTCTTCTAGTAGATGTGAAGCGGAGGAACTCTTTTCTTTTCATTCTCCTCTGGATGTTTGTTGGGGCTCCAAATTGATGATCAAATCCTCCATAGGTAAGGTATTATAAAAATAGGATACATCTACAGGTTTCTTGGGTAACGATCACAAAGAAACAGTAAGAACATGTCATATTGATATGGACAATGGAATCTTGAAAACATATCTCTGGAGCCCAGAAATATAGGTCAAAGTCACAAATGTTAAAAGCACATACTATGTATCTGCTTCCCCTAAAGCCATCTAGTCCACTTCAAAAATAGTTAGTAATGGATTTAAAACACCTGAAAATTAGTCCAATGTATCTTAAGAAGTTGGAGTTCGGCACAAACTGCTCTCATCCGACTCAAAAAAAATGACATTTTTTGCCCTAGGCCAAAATCAAGAAAAGATTTCTAAAAATTTCTCAATTTATGCCACAGAATCAAGCGAGAGTCATTCGACCACATTGACTTCACCTTTTGAAGCATCTCACTCACAGGGCCTTCTTCACCGTGTACCTCAAAATTTTATTTTATTTTGCCCCAGGCCCAAATCAAGAAAAGATATTCTGAAAATCTTTCAATTTCTGCCAGAGAATCAAGTGAGAGTCATTCAAATATTTGAGTTTTTATAGCCATAATTTAAATCGATATTAATGATGCTACATTAAAAAACTCTTGCATCAACGAAAAAGATGATTCAAGAGCTACATTGAAAGGTAAAATGACATATAAATACATTTCATAAATATAAATATGTTAG
The DNA here is from genome assembly GCA_028749045.1 of Cupressus sempervirens. Lineage (NCBI taxonomy): Eukaryota > Viridiplantae > Streptophyta > Pinopsida > Cupressales > Cupressaceae > Cupressus > Cupressus sempervirens. Next base: position 28,470,729 of record CM053787.1, read on the forward strand.
TTATAGTGGTTTCTTGGTGGTCAATTTTATTGACTAGATTCCATCAAGCAATATAATGTAATTGTTGGCTATTTGTGTAATCTCACTATTCGAGTTTGAGTGTGGTTTGGCAATCTCATTTGTAATGGCTTGAGGTGATGTCTGGAAATTTTCATTCAACAAACAATGCTAGGTGTGACTTGTTGTATTCAGTGCATGTTGCTACTTCAGATAGACTGAAAAATTCAATTGATGCCCACCAAAAAAGTTCGGTGTCTTGGCATTTTCAAACCTAGTTGCAGTCTCAGAGGGAGACTTGAATGGTGAACCCACACTCAAGGGTCAAGCTAAAAGTTGGTTTGAGGCTGTATTTAGAATTTGTTGCTTCAGGGAGGCTTTTCAGAAATCATCACATGCTTGATTGTTCCTTGGAGTGCTTAAAACTTGTTATGGTTCAAGGTAGATTGTTGAAAGTTTGACTGCTATTCATAATTTATGCCTGCTTATGGCTTCTTGTGCTCAAGCTCTGTGGCTTGAAGATATTACAAGGTTGACTTTCAATCAAACCTAAGGTGCACTTAAGCTTTGTGGCTTGAGGTTACAATCACCTCTTTTGATATGACTTACCAAAGCCAGAGAAAATACTTCTGCAGAAATCAATAATAACCAAAACCACAATTGGGAGAAGTAAGAACCTATACTTCCACATTACTGACAATATCTAGAGATAATAGGACTTCTACAGAAATAGGTAAAGGTTTATCAGGAATACAAGCAGTATCAAGAAGGATATCAAAATACACAGAGTCCAGAAAACAGCAACCCCAACAAGAGTTACTATATTCAAAAATAATTTGCTTGATACATTAATTTAGGAGCAGAACCACTACTAGGAAACTCATTTCGTGACCTTGAGAGCCTACTTATGCTACAAGCTAGTAAGGATATTGATGTAAGGAAGAAAGAATATTTACATTGGATGGAGAGAAAACCAAATCATAATAGAACTAGTTCTAAACACAAAATATCACTTATTCATTATAGAGGAGATAGAGTACTAATTAGATATAGTTCATATGGAAATAAGGGGTTAAGAAAATGGATGAAAAGAATAGAGATTATTAGTTCTTCATTTGGAAAGAGTTATCTTGTTAAAAGAATATCAAGGTATTCAGTTATAACTAGATCCATCTTACAATCCTTAGTCAATGGAATTTATGATTCAAAGACAAAATTAGGGTAGATATAGCAAGGGACATTACAGAATAGGCGTGTTGTATAGTTGGGCCAAGGGATTGCATTTATGTTGTAGCTTAGTACAAATTAGTCGAGACCATATTTGGTTGTTCCAACATTGGAGGATTTTACAACCACATAATGGACTATTCTCAGCTATCATGTGACCTCCCTAAATCATATACCTTTACATTATTTCTACTATGCTACTTCTACTATCAAATCTAACTATAAAACTTGAATATCATTCACCATACATCACTCCTATAGGTGTACATTCATCATTTATAATCAAATTCAATTATTGTGAATTTTAAAATTGTGTATCTTAGTGATTTTAAGTTATTCAAGTATTACAAAATTGATATAAAAATAAAGGATGTAACATTTAATGTAGACCCATGAAAATTCTCTACCTAGGGCTTCATTCTTGAATGATTGTAGGCAATTCGAAGGTTAATTCATTTAATTCCAATCATATTAACACTTGCGTGAATTTTTGTATTGTTGACTACCAGATATAAGTGCAATTTCCTATAAGAGAGTGTTAAAGTTGTAGGATGCCTCATATCAAACCTCAACTACTTCTTTTCATTTGGGTTAGCCATTTGATTGGAAGAAAAATTATCTAGTACTTAGAGTAATGACACTCTTGATGCATTCATAATGTACTTGTATGGCATTGTGCTATATAAATATGGAAAGGATAAATCAGCTTGTGATATTCTTGTGATATCTTTTAATGCATATACATGGAGTTGGAGTGTCTGGCTTGAGCTATAGGCTTTATGTACAAATATTAGTATCCTAAATAGGCTTGAGTTGAAAGATTATTGGATGAAATATTTTTGTTCTTGTAAGTTCTTACTTGGAACTCCACAAAATTATTGAAGGTTTAGAAAAATATATGATGTTACAGGGATATTTCCTTTCAGAGAGTATATTTCAGGTCATATCAGCATCAATATTTTATAATTCAAGTGATTATAAGAGAGATGAAAGCTTATATATGGATATGCTCAAGTATGATGCCTATCATATTGACAGTATGGATATCTTTACAAACATATAATATGTAAAAGAATTTTTTACTTCTCTACCTAGCACATAAAGTATTTATTTACTAAAATATATAGGCCTAAGTCCAGTTTTATAATTTGAAATTATTGTAGTCTCAAAGGTCAGCATGAAAAGGTTGTTTTGTATTTCATGTGGGCAATAAAGATGAAAAAGAACTATCTGGAGGAAACTTCATAGTTAGGCACACTCAAGCTAGAGTAGTACTAGGATCGGTAACCTCTCGTGAAGTCCCTGTGCTTCACCTCTATGACCATCACCTAGATCTAATGAGTACTAAGTGTTCCATTTATTCTCAGGAGAGATGGATTCATATTGAATTACTACTCATGAAATATGAGTCAATGAGTTGGACTCAAAAGCTACATAGTTAAATCCTAGCAGCAATATCACAATCTGACTTGATGTGAAAATTATCTCCTACATATCAAAAAAACTACCTTTCAGCATGGGCACTTATGGGGCAAGAATATGTTGAATTGAAAAATACTCCAGTCAGTGTTGATGCTTAATAATGATTTATTGATATAAATCAAATAGACTATTATGTGATATGATTTAGGGAAAAAACTGTGAAATTTTATCCATGCTCAACTGTGTTCTTTATTATCATCAGAAATCAACGTTTCTCGCTTGTGAATTGATATTTATAATTTATATGATAATGAGAAATTGCAAATGCTTGATCAAGCCATGAAGTATTAGATTAAGGATTTAAGAAACATGCATCTAGGGTGCCATGATGAAGCTATTACAAAATGAATCTTGATAGCAAGAAAATTAATAGAATTATTTTCCCAAAAATGATTGTAGCACTATTGTACCTTGCAAATACTTTGAATAAAATAGGAAAAAGTGATTTTCTTTATACTTGGAAATACTTTGAACCTTATCCAATGTGATTGAATGCAATTTTATCTTTGGTAGTCTTGTTACCGAGTGGAGGAGCATAACTTGTAAAACCTGCCCACAAAGAAAAATCGAACAAATTTTCATTTTTCACTAAAATATATCATACAAATGTAATTTACTAATGCAATGTATTAAAGAGATGGTTCTTTAGTTTATATTCTTATCTACTAAAATATTAAGATAGGGGAAAAGAATGAGAAACTGATTACCATTTTTCCTATCAAACTAATATGCAATATAATAACCCTAATGTTTGACAAACTTTACTAAGAAATTAGTATTCCTTTACATAAGGAATCATGGTGAGGTAAGGGAAGCGATGACCCTGTGGAAGAGTAAACATGTACAACATCTATGGCATATTCTACCACTTTGGTGGTGTTGGTTTAAGCAGCCCCATGCAAAAGCAGTGTAAAACTCACAACACACACATTCGGCACTACCCCAATTTTTGAGGTTGTTACATCAAAGCAACCAAACTATGTCTTGTATTGACATCAGGCATAACTATGATAATCAGTTACTCTATGGAATTTGAAATGCTTTTAGCTTGGCAGATTAGATGACCTTTTCACAGATTGATTACCTTGACAATAAATTAGTTTTTTCAATGTTAATTATGTAAAAGCTATGTCAAAAAATGACAATAAATTATGCACAATCCAAAATGAATTAACAATAATTTAATTTTTCATATGAAATTATGCAGAATCCAAAATGAATTCAATCCCAGTTTTTTAACAAATCTATCTACCAAACCCTGTTAACAAGTCTCAGTATTTGCCTTCCATGGAAGTTCTTTGTCGAATTGGCACTCCATTATAAGGTATCTACTACTATTACTCCTATTTATGCTTTTCTGTCTATTCTAAGAATTATCTTTAATGGTTTACTTCAACATGAGTTGCTACTTTTATATCATGTGCACTTATTCTCTCTTTTCTTGTAACCATGGACAGAAGAACCCTAGTTTTCATACAAAAGTTTGAAAGAAGAATACATAGTAGAAGATACAACTACAAAGATTCTTAGTGATACTTAAATCTATTTTCCAACTGGTTCTGATGGATCTGGGCATAGTCTATATTGGATCTTATATTTATATTATTATGTTTATCTTGATATTGATCAAACATCATAAATTCATATGAAATAGTTTTATTTTACAATTATATATATTTCTCTTTTTTATTTTTATATATAAACACATGAACTTTATAAATTTATATAAAAAAACATTTTATGAATTCAACTACAGAAATTCACAAACAGGATGTACCCTAACCCCTCCCCGAACTGAACCTACAATTTAACCTATTATACTTATATTCCAATGTAAATGACACAAGATTATAAATCAACTCATGAAGATATTATCATTCTACCATTCTCAGATTGGTTTTTCTAATAGTCATTTGGATTGCCATAGACCATAAAACAAGAGGGAAAAGCATGTGCTCTCAAAAAGAATAAAATGGTTGCACATACCTGTCTTCCACATTCCAATTCCAATGGACAAAGTCACCAACACAGATATTATGTCAAGTTATTGATAATAGATTCTAATGCATACATTCAAATGGAAAATATGAAAATAAACAAGTGAAACAGCCTCAGTTATTTACCTTTGGGAACACCCAGTTTAGGGAAAACTCTAGTGCATGTTCTTACTATAGTAACAGGAACACACTACTTGAGATCTGAAACAGAACAAGCTTCAACAATACATTGCAATATATATATATATGGTTCTTTTGGCACTGTTACTAAAATCATTTACCTTCTAGGTAAGAACATAATTTTGTTTCAATATAAAAATCTTCAAAAGGAATTTCATATCAAAAAAAAAAAAATAACAAAAAAAAAATTAAATTGCAGTGCACTAGAATAATATAGCACATAATGAGTACTAAACCTCAGTTGAACAAAAGACTATACAGTGGCTTCAATAAAACTGATGCTACACCTAAACCATCACTTGTAGCAAGCAACTTGAAGATATGTAGTAAAAACCATCCCAGAGAACAACCTCTACTTTTTAAAAACTTTCGCTTTTACTGGGTGAAGTTACCTCATTGCATTTTACAGACAAGAAGTCTACAGCAGTTGGTGACTCGTAAGAATCAGCACTGAGGAAATCCATTGTCTGCTCAGTTTGCTGGCCATGAGTATCAATATTTTAAAGTCCTGGTGGTGGAGGTATCAATGGGAGTTGACCTGTTTACTGATTCTTTTCAGTGTTATCAACTCTCTAATGAGCTTGTGGACTGGATCTTGACCTACAATGCATAAAACATTGTTATTTCTCTTTTGATTTTTCTCTATAGAAGCCTGTCAAATCATAGTACATGGATTTAATAGATGAAAGGAACTAGTTGAAAGAATTTAACGAGTAACTACATTATTTAAAAATTACACAAACCCATGGCATGGGTAAGAAACATCTTGGCAAAGCTTCTACAGACACTTTCAAAAATACTAAATTACCACTTGTTTAAATCAACAATCACATTTCTATAAGAACTAGCCATCCACAAATAAGCTAGCTATGAGCTAGTTGTGTTAAATTATCCTCAATATCATCTTTCTCATGGTTGACACTGACAAGAGGAGCTGCATGAGTTGATGTTCTTTTTCACGTAACAGGAGACCCTACAGTAATGGAGTCATGTTTCCCTAGCACACAATCTAATTCATCATTCAATGCAAGACCTTGACCAAGAAGCTCCTCGTCCCTACATTAGATTTGAAATAAAGGTGAACCAGCTAGATAACGGGCTAATAAAACATCCTTTATTGCTAGTGAGAAGCATTAAAAACTAGTTCACTTTGCATTTATAACCTTGGACAGGGTCTTAGAAACATGCTCGCATTGAACCTCTAATGTAAAGGAGAAGTACACAAGCTCAAAACCCTTAGGAAGGCTTTCTTAGATAAGAAGTTTCTAAGCAGACACAAATCCTCACTAATAATGTTGTTGCGATTTTCTTATTTAAATCCAAACAAAGTTGTATTATCTTGGGTAGAGGAGACTACTGTTGTTTGTGGTTAAGGATCCTTTAGGTCAGTAGAATCACATGCAAACTGGATGTGACTTTGCAGTAAGCAAACTGTAATAAGAGCTAGAAGCTTGCCTGGCGATTAGGGCTTGAGACTGGACATTGCATGAAGCATTTGTAGGCATTTGAGTCTCAATCGTCACCAGCTCAAAATCAAACTGAAAAGGAAACTTGGCGAATAAAACTAAATAAAAATAGTCTTCTTGAGTAAACATCAGCATTGTATGAACAATACCATTACAATGCACTATACTTGGTACAAATATATTGTTGGCTGAGTATAAAGAACATTGGTGGTGAATTCAAGTCCAAGCTGCAAAAGCAAAGACATTTACATAAAAACTAAGCAACCCTATCTAGCAAGAAAAGATATATAGAGATTTCCGACTGAAATTACAAATTGATGCTAAAAAACTTAAACCATAAGAATTGTTCTGTAGAATAATAAAGAAGAAAGATGAAGAATCAAACACTTGAAGGATACAATGTTGATGCACCTTCAGAAAGATTGTCCAAAAGACATCATATGCTCAGGTTGAAGGAGCTTTGAGATTCATTACTACACTCGGGACTGGGCTCATCTTCAATCTTTAGAAGATTGAAGATGAGCCCATTCTCGACTGTAGTAATGAATCTCATATAATGCAATCTCATCTATGAAGCCTATTAAAAGCTAATAGAGCATCTTCGCTAGTTGATCTCCCTTACAAGCCATAGGAGAATGCCAAAAATAGTCATGATGCTAATAGGCACATCGTGACTATCTTCGACATTCTCCTATGGCTCTTGTGGTTCTACTCTTATAACATCAGGCTTCCTCTTCTTTTTTCAAGCATAAGGTTGAAGCGTCCCTGTAATAAGAAATAAATGGGTTTAATTTGGATTATGTACAACACAAAGAAAACCAAAATGTAATAGCAATTTTTAACAGAGAAATGAACTATATAAAATTATAAAGCTCATAATAATAAAAGGCCATAAACAAGAGCTAAATTCTGAGTAGACAAAGTCTAGACACATGAAGCATACCTGATTGATCAAAATCAAATTACCGCCAAGCCCTTTAACCATTCCTTAATAGCACTTTCTCTATCACCAAGTTTGCAGCAGGGTTTTTGTTTATTTTTGGATCTAACGTTAATATGGCATCTCCATCCAAAAATTTATTTAGAGCCTGAAAGATTTATACATGAAGTGATCAAAAAATCAAAATCTGTCATGAGAAATAGAGCCCCAACACTGATAGTTTATACATCTGCTAAAATCATAACAACCCTGTTCAAGGAAAAGCATCCTTTAATTCAATATGGTTCACAAGAAAAGACTCAGTTTATACAATTAGGATGAAAAACATTAGTAAGGGACATTGATTGCGAGCACAACAAATATATTGTTCACACAAATGGCAGTGAAACTGACATTTGTATTTGTGCCAAGTACAATTAATTATGTTATGTATCACCACATGGGTACCATATGCAAAAGAAACATTAAAAGCCATCATAAAATACTACCTTTGATCAGTCTCTGAAACATAACAATGTTAGATGATGGAACTTCAACATCCCTGGAAATTAATTCACATAAGATGTTAGCCAGCTCTAAACTTCAGTTCAGGCAATTCCTAGACAGCATTTAATATTTCTTGCAAAGCATTCAAAATTCAAAACTATTATACAAGAAAATCTCAATCAAAACTTTGTGACTTCTAGCATCCCTCTTGTTCGTACAAATGTGGAAGTTTTCATCAACGCATGGGCATTCATCACCATCTCCAAGATTTATCTCTGAGACCTATTTAATTCTCTACCTTAAATGACGAAATATATAAGCATTTATATAGTAAGATTTTAAAGTTTTAAATGCCAATAAACTTCAACAGAATACATATTTTACGAGCTTTATTTCTCAACATGTTTTATGGGAAACTAGAATTTGGTGGCTAGCGATGCAGTGTATGTTTAGCGACTGAAACTATAAGACTCTTATCATTAAATAATTTTAATTTTTTTGTGAAAATTCTTTCCAAAGAGATGAGCCAAGTCTAAGCCCAAGGAATCACCAAATTGTAATGTCTAATGCCTACACCTTAGATCAAGCAGATTGAGCCTTGGAAACTTTTCTAGAGCTGAAATCATTTCCAAAAAGTTTTAGAGAAGTCATAATTGGCAGTCTTATTACTACCAACAGAAGACACAAAAAGGTGGGGTAACAGCCATCAACAGCAGGTGAACAATATAGAGGGCCCTAAAATGACTGAGAGAATGGATCTGTAATCAAAAGGCCGAACTGGGTTTTTCACCCAAGGTACCCACTCCTCTATTAATTATTTTTTAGTGGTTTCAAACATTTCCACGCACATAGACTCAAATATATGCACTCTTTGCTGACTGGTGTTGTATTTTTATAGAGTATACTACTAATTTGGGTACAAATAGTACAATAAAACCACATTGGATGACATTCCATCAGTCATCAAATAATGATGTTGCAGTCCCCACTAATCCAATCATGTCTTCACAATCTAATCCAATGAAGAAAGAGGTGGTAGATCTACTTGGTCCTTAGTATTCTCCTATTTAGACTGATCCAAACTATCATAGTATTGGTTTGATGATATCGTAAAGCTAGTACCCTTCTTGTGAACATTCTGAGTCTCAGCTATGTGAACAATTGCCAAATTTTTCCGAGGCAACATATGATCCTTCAACAAGCTTTTATACTCCAATAATGAGACCTAGTTCTGATGGAGATATTAGTTTCTGTACATTTCTTGGATCTATTGTTGCTACCAAGTATAATGGGAATCTTACAATTTTATCTAGTTAGAACGGGTCATCATCACAAGAGTGTGGAAACTCTTTGGCACTCTCCAATGTAGGTCCCCAGCTTTAGCAACCCAAACAACTAGAATTGTGCAAATAACAATACCATTGGCATAGCAGACCATGCTTCTCTTTCATCAACCTGCAAGTATACATATTCAACACTATCCTCCTAGCTATATCCTATACCATCCATATATTCCATATGTGTATGTGCCATCCTAAAAATGCACAATTTAGGAGGCAATAGTGGTTTTACATAGCTTCCTACTGGTAGGTCATATCCACCAGTAGCTACTAGTGTGAAATTCTCTATGTCATCATAGTATAAGCTAGGGATGGCTATTGGAAACTCTCCCCATATTGGCATTCTTGCAAGTTATGGTAACTATACCACAACACCATTAGGATATTGTGCAAGTCTTACTGCAACTGTAGGAAATGTATCATTTTTTGATGATATTGGAGGATCCTATTATAAAGAAAATAATTTGTATATTGTTAGTCAGCGGGCTGAAAAATCTGGACTATGGTTTCCTCAATAGCCTCGAGATCTTTTAGAGTTGCAAGAAAATTCATATTACAACATGCACAAAATTCCCCACAGTCAAGATGTATAGCTCTGACTAGCATGGTATCAATCACCAAATTGCTATATTGCAAAGTGAGCTGAGTTGTGTCAAGCAGTCATACTTTTTAGAAGTTTTATGTTATAAGAAATATGTCTTTTGAAATTTTCAAAAAAATGTTTTTTTTTTGCTTTGTAATCAAACCCTTATAAGGCTAATGTGGTTGTTTGATATTTGGCTATCTGTCACTATTTTTTGAGCCACAGGTCTGGAGTATGTAGTGCATTCGTAAGAAAGTAATATTTGATGACATTCACTAATTTTAATAGCTCTGCCCCATTATCTACTGCTTTTCCTAGAGTAAGGAAAGTTGTTATTTTATAATAATAAATGAAGAGCATTTAAATTACTTATTTCTTTGTTAGTTACTAACTCTTCTATAGGTTGTCATCCAATTTCCAATATCAGCAAAGATTTGTCAATTCCTACCATCATGGCATATGGTTAAAACAGTCCATCTTCAAATTAATTGAACTTTCTGATGTCCATCTCCAACTCACTATGGCAATATAATTTAATTGAATTAATCTTAATAATTTCCAATCTTGCATAGCTAAGACCCCAATGAAACATTTCATCTTGAAAACCTATCATAAGCTTGACCAGCAACGTAATAGAGCATTTACGATTCCAGTGGATCTTGGGCTTAATAAAGCTAAACGAAAAACTTATAATATTTATTAAAAAATTTTATTATGGATAAATCTATTGCAACCACATATATTTTTAAAGAAAAACTAGTAGACTTCTACTACAGTGGAAGGCCAAGAATGAATTGATTTTCCAAATCAATTTGTTTCGCAACTAGGTTTGCAAAAAAAATGGTGGCTTGCAAAATAAAAGGTTCTGAATAATGGTTTAGAAATAGAATAATATTTAACTAACATCTTCTAAGAAGATTTAAAAAATGAACCTTGACAACCTGAGACAAACTATTTAACCGATAGAAGAGCCAAAGACAACAAACAAAACATCATGGATTCATAACAAGTTTGTAAACATATGAAGTGTAAAAGCCTTTGTAAACTATGTTGATAAGGTTATTCATAGATATTACCAGCTATCTCAAACACAAAGAACATTCAACCTCACCAAATGGAAGCAACTCAGAGAACTTTCATTGTATACAAGAAAAATTGCAAAAATTAATTTAAGTGTTGTGTAAAGTCCTATTTGTATAATAGATAGTATTGTTTTCCTGCAGTGTGCATCTTCAGACTACTACTTAGTCGAGTGAAAGAAGTTTGTAGTCTGATATTAGATAATTCATAGCAAAACTTTCCTTTTCAATCATTTTGAAGGCATTATGCATCCAAGCATAGAAGTATAAGCTCAAAGTTTGTGCTTGATCTTCATCCACTATTTTTGTTGCCTTTCTTACTAGAGGATACCCGTTAATGATAAAAATAAAATCTTTATCTTACCAGTGGATTTTTTGCAGTATTCAGGCTGTGAGCTGGCTGCTGAAGCAATCTCCTCAGTAATTTCTTAACGATTATTATGTTGCCTTTCGTAGATGCCAAGTGCAAAGGTGTTCTTCCCTCACAATCGATTGCGTAAACTAAGTCCACGGAGGATGATTTGAGTAAAATATCCACAACTAGGTGCCCATTAATTCCCTTTGTTGCTAAATGTAAAGAGTCAGATCTGGTTCAACTTATCCGAGGCAACTGCTTTTAACTTCTAGTTCTCGATACAATCATTGCATGAATCAGCTTGTCCAATAAGTGTTGCCCAGTGAAGAAAGGTTCTTCCCCATTTATCCCTTTTGTTAACTTTGTACCATTCCATATATGCTTCATCAACCATTTAGGAGATTTCTTCGCTTTCTGATTTGGCTGCATAATCAAAGAGGGTTTTTCGATGTTCATCTTGTAGAAGCTCGCCCTTTAATAAATTTACCATATTCTGCAGACACTTCGGGTGTCCTTTGAGGATGGCCTTTCGTGCAATCTTCAAACAAACATCTTTACCATTTTTGTTCATGAAATCTTTCAAATCCCTCCGTTCTAGCATTCATCACCTGTATCTTGCATAACAAATGTGATGCGCTACATGCCACGAATATAGTCAAAGGGCCCATCAAAAGGAATTATAGTTTAGCATAGAGTCACTGATCTTGTAGCACAAGAATGTGACAAGATTTTGCCCCGATCCCTGCAAACCGCTCTCATACAGCCTGTAGGCAGACCAAGACACAACATGAGCTCCCTGTGAACACCCACAACATCTTGAGCATCTGGCATGTGGAGTAACTGCATCACGGTATGTTGCGATGGAATTCAAGTGTAGAGATTCTAAATATTTTAGGAAAACTCAAGGAAACCCCTACACCATGCTCTAGGTCCAGGTCTAGCTCCTTCCCGTGCGCTCCATGAACATTAATGAAATTGAAAATGATTTTTGATTTTGAAGTTAAGCCCGTGTTGGTCAAAATTTCGACCAACACGGGCTTAGATTTAAGAAAAATAAATTTTTTCCTTCTATAATCCGACCAACATTTACCTTTTTAATTGATGGTCGAAAATTGAGGTCAAATGTAGTAGTGCTTGTTCTTGTTTTTCTCTATCTTCTCCATGGTTGCAAATCTGTTTTCAAAATTGAATTGAATTTGAAACTCTTGTATGTGATTTTATCATTCTTCATTTGAGAAACCTTTGTTTATGAATTGAATATGAAACCTTTGTTCGTGATATTATTGTTCTTCATTTTAAGATCATTTGTATGTAATTTGGAAATTTGAAACCCTCGTGTTGAAATTATTGCTCTTCTTTCTTGAAAACATTTGTGAATGAATTTAGTTTTGAAACCCTTGTTTGATAAATTTGGGATTCATATATGGATTTGTTAAAATCAAGATGTGGGTTTTTGAAAAGGAAAACCAATTTTTCTTTATAGTTTTGACAGTTTCGTCTAGATTTCTATACCAAGTTTGTATTGCAAAATCTATCAAAATATATATGTGTATATATGTGTGTATGTATATATGTATACACATATATATACATATACATATACATATACACATATATATACATATTTATATATGTATATGTATATGTGTATATATATGTATACATATATATACATACATATATATATAATTACCATAGTAATTGGTAATTACTGTGGTAATTAGATTATTAAAATTTATATAAATAACTAAAAATGTTTTAGGGTGAATTTGTGTTTTGACACATGAAGGGTTTTTAAAAAAATAAAAATATAATAAATATAGTTTTGGGTGGGCGGGGGCTACCACCCCTCGCACCCCCCTTTCTCCTCCTTTCACTTTGTTTCGGTGGTATCTTAGTTGTTGTGTGCAGTACCAAGACTATTGCGGGTAGGCCAAAGGACTAATGCAGGCAGACTTGGCACTACTACAGTAAGCCCAAGGTTGTTGCAAGCAGTTAGGATTTGGTTGGTGGGCCTAAAACATATCTTTTAATTTTTTTTATATAAAATTTAAAATTATTAAAAAGAAATTAATATAGTTATTTTATTATTAATTAATTTAATTAATATGAAATGTGATTAGTAATTTTAAATTAATTTTTATTATATTATTTATTTATAATTATAGTTATTGATAAAATTATCAAATAATAATTATAGTTATTAATAAATTAGTATAATTTTATTAATAACTTTATAATTAATATTTTGAAAATTTTGATAAATTATTATTTAATAAATACATTAGTGTTATTAAGCTAGTTGTAAGTTGTGGAGTTTGGTTTAAACAGGGAAATGGGTTTCAATTATAACGAACTTTTTCTTAATATAAAATAATGGGGTTTTATATTTGAATGTTTTCTAAATGAATTGATAAGTCTTTTTGAGTTTTTGTAAACTTGAAAAACCCCTAACAAAAATACTACTTTGAAAAGACGAAAACTATAACTTGTTTGTTTATTGAATCTTATGTGTGCATAATGAATTGAACTATGAAACAATGTTTAAACAACTTTATTTGAATTTATGAACCATCTAAGATTCTAGTAAACTTGGAAACCTTAGTGAATCTAGCAACTAGAGAAATAGAAACTAAAAACCTAATTGTATATTGAATCTTATGTTTTCTTTAGAAAATGAATTGAACTATGAAAACTATGTTTGAATACCTTGTTATGTTTTGTTGAGTGTTGAGACTCGAGTGGACTTGAGAACATTAGCAAAGCTGTAATACATAAAAATGAAAATGAAAACTTGGATACCTATAGTGAAAATTAAACTTGTGTGTTTTCTAAAACCTAATGAATTATGAAAAGTTACTATTGCATGTGCTTTATGTGAGGTGTGATTTACTGACGTTGGGTTTTGGGGTTGATTTAACTTTGACCAGTTAGGATGTTTACTAGAGACTTGGGAGATTTATTATGTGATGCCATGATGATGTTTTGATTATGATCTTTTATACCCAACCATGGTGATGTGTCATGTGTTCTTTATGTTGAGCTGATCAGATGTTTTGTTATTGCTTTTAGTTTCTCTTGTGTAGAACTGAAGTAAATGGTGTGACTTTTCTCATATAACCTTTTGAGTCTTCAATCAGTTATCTATGATTGCTTCCCAGTTGGTTGAATAGGACTGAGGTGATTAAATGGTTTGTTTTTAGTGATGTCATGTAATGACATGGATTTGGTTTATGTGTACTATATTTTGCATCAGTCCCGTTAGGATGATCGTATTGGTGAAATATGTGATTATGATCAGTAATATTTCAGTGCTTTCTAGTTGCTTGTTTAAGAACTAATGTGTGGTTTATAGTCATTTGAGATCTTTTTCTTTTGTTGAGCTTAGGGTAGTCTTTTTGTATGTCATGTTGCGAAGTGGTTTATAATGGAGGTTGAGGACCTAAAGAGGTTGACAGGTAACCCATTGTAAGTTATTTTAATAAGTGATAACATTTCATTAAACGGGTTTAAAATAAATTAATAAGTTATTAGTACCACAAAAATTCACGAGGGGGTTAGGAGTATTAAAAGACTACTATGGTAACCTTAGAGCTCACTTGTTAGTATGCCTTGTCTATACAAAAGGATATTGATGTCGCATTGATGCACTAGGGGGTCCAAAGTATTAAAAGACTACCATGGTAACCTTAGAATTGGATCATGCGATGACACTTGCCCACTTGCATAGTAGATTTCCTGCATGTGTGTGTTGCCTCTGAGTTTAGTTGATACTTGTTTCTTTTTACCCTTTGAGATAGTTTGTTTTCATGTGATTCCTTGAACCTAGATGTTGGTGCTGACTTTTGAGTTTTTTATCTTGCCTGGGACTTGAGTTCATCTCCTCAATGCAGTCAAAGTGGACCTTTTTGGATTTCACAAGGTTAGGCGATATTGCATTTTCTTATACCATTGAGATTCGATAGTTCGATATGGTGGTAGGAGTTCCATGCTCTGTACTCTCTTTCATTCTTGTTCTTATGTACTATGATGGATGGTTATACTCTAAGTGTATTGTATTTGATTTCATAGATCTTCCAAGATGATGTAATCTATTTCATGATGTATATTATTTTAGCCTCTCATACCCTATGACTTGTACAATGGATGATTGTGCATTCTGTTTATTGCCAACTGGCATCCTATACTTGTATATTGTTTTAATGGAATTTGTACTTGTAGATTATTATTTAATATGGATGTTTTATATATTGGTTTCGGTATTAATTAAACTTAAATGTGATTCAACGTCATGGGACCCTTAAGAATTGTAATCTGTTTATGATGGTTGTTATGTATGTGAATTAATGTTTCCGCTATTATTTTATCTCTTGTTTTTATTGCTTCCATTACTTTATAATTGTTGTTGTATAATATCTTTCATTAAAAAAATTGTTTGGCAAACTTAGTGAAACTTTAGGTTAATTTCTTTTGGGTCACTTGGAGGGTGTTAAATATTTAAAATTATGTTTTAAAGCTTGGAGTGATAAATTTGAATATATTGAAATACAAATTGTTTAAACATATAAATTGTATTTATTCTAAGAAAATAATTTTTCATAGTAGATGAAATTGGTGACATAATCAACACTCTTGAATGACCACATCTTGATATTTGTAACTGAACAGATGAATTTAGTGGGTTTTTCTATTGATTTTAATAAAATATTTATACTACACTACAATGTGTTTAAGAATCAACCATTTCATTGTAATTACACTTCTTTTGATGATAGTTAATTGTTAATTCCTTTCATGTGACTACAGATTCACGATATATTTGAAAAAGAAAATGTATAATTATCATTAAAAATGACTTAAGCTACTATAAATTTAGGTGATTACACTTTCTTGCAACCTTGGGCATACTCATTGCCACTAAGATTTTGAGTATATTATGATTTGAATTTCTTAAATTTTATTTAATCAATATTTTAACTATTAGTTAACATTCAATTTAATAATAATTTTTACATTTAGTAAATTAAAATATTACTTTTAATTGATTGTTTAATTCATTCTATTATGTTTTTAAATTGAAATATATTTATTCTTCTATCTATCATCCCCTCATTTCAAAAATTGAATTCAATTGGGAAAACATAAAATACTAATTGTTCCTTTGTCTCACATGCCACTATTGTCTAGATAATACAATTTTTAAATATGTACCAAAAACTAGAGTTAGTTTTCTTTGAAACATATTCAAAATTTGGATTTGTTCAAAAGATAGAAAACTTTCAAAGAAAATTAAAATTACTCATAAAGCTAACTTAAGCAATCTATATTGACATTAATAGAACCTTAGAACTTCTAAACAATAAGTTTGACAAAGTTGATCTTCACGAATTGGAAGCACAAGCCTTAATGACATCTACCACATTCACTTACACGTATTTCAAGGAATCAAAATCTTTTTTTTTATAGCTTCAAAAACCACCATTGTTGTTTGATAAATTAAATGAATAATCTAAGATTACTATGAAGTACCTGCAAAGCGTGAGTTGTTATTAAAATATATGTATATTTTATTAATTTTTCTCCTACACCACATTAACTTCTTCTTGCATTATTAATATTCTTCAAAAAAGTTTAAAATAATAATTCCCCTCATAGGAAAATAGAGAACAGAGATAAGCGATTATACATCCAAGGCATGGGTTTCTTAAATGGAAAGTTAAATGATTTTGAATATTATTTTTTTGATAGGTAATCAGTTGAAACCTAAATTATTTATCATTCATGTTTATTATTATTGTTAGATTAATTATTATAATGTGTTAATCTTGAGCAGATTTGAACCCAAGACCTCTCTGATGAGAGTCTCAAAATTTACCGACGGGTTGTAGGCTCTTGCCTAATAATATATTTTTTTCCAAATCCAAGGATAAGTATCTTATAATTCTAGAACACCAAACCATGATATTGGGGTATAAATTATTATTTTTATCGTTGGTCATCTATATCTATTCTATGACAAAATTTATGGTAGTTGAAATTCCATCATTTGTTTAAGAGTTAAAACTCCTTGAAGTAAGTACTATGTTGATCATACTTATAGAGCATCAAATATTTGCACCCAACAAGATAATCAATAATATCATTATGTAAAAAAAATTTAAAGATATAACTTGTAATATTAATCAATAATCTTATTTTTTTAAATATATTTAGTTTCTAAATTTTATATTTATATATTTATTTCTTCTTAATTTTTTATTTTAATTTTAAAATAAATATATCAATTAATTTGACATGATATTATTCAACATTTAATATCAGAATTTATAATTAAATTAATTAATTTTTGAATATTTCTATAGTTGTACAATTACACTTTTACCTTGTTTAAACTTTCACACATGCTTAATTACTATTTTAAAATATAGAAGCTATTTTAGTGTTCTTCTTAGTACATACTTCAAAATATTTAATTAGATTGATGTTTCCATCATATACCTTCTACTTACTCTATTCCATATAATATAATATTTGTTTTATGTTTCCAAGCCTCCACTCTAGGTTTTAATTTGATCTTTGCTTTTCAACTTTATTGCCAAAAGGCAGGGACTCGAGCTCTTGCGAGCTCATCAAGAGCTCTTGTTAAGACATGTTCTTACATAAACTACCTTGCATTTGAATTTAGTTGGCTTGTACTATCAAGTAGGAAAGTGGAGACTTGTGCTCAATTTTTCATTTTTAACCTAGCATCGCTCTAGATTTCATCGATGGTAGGCCTCACAAGAGGTTGGGGCAGGGGTGTGGGAAGGGATGAGATTATTGGATCAAAACCTTGTAGATTTGGAGGTATGGTGGGAGGTATATTATTGCTCTCCTAAACAATAGTGAAGCTCACCTATGCTTTCAAAACTCTAGGAATTTGGTAATCTAGGTAAATTTATATGTGACCAGAGTAATGAATTGTAAATATCATATATTAGATTTGGACCATAAGATACATTAAAATAGATTATTATAAGATAAAACTATTTGACACTAATAAACAGAAGAACACGCAACCTATAAATTCATCAATATGTATAAAATAACATATTTTTGAAAAGATATAAACATAAAATTTACTATACTAATTATAATTAAATTTTGAAAAAATATATTATTATATTTTAAAGTAATAATGCAAGTTCCATCTTTATTTAAAATCATCAATTTAACAACTCTTCAAGAGAAGAAAAAATTGCAACAAAATTTTTAAACCTACACAAGATCCAAGAAAGCATAAACAATTGTATTGAAAACTACAAGAAAGAAACACAACCATCGAGAATTTGGAACTAGTCACTCATGGTTGTACAAGCAACCCTACAGCTTTGTTCATCATTCCTCTCCCTAGCTTCACTTGCATATCCCTCTTAGTTAAAATAGTTTTACCTGTAATAATTTGTACTTACAACCTTCATTTATAATACCTCATTACATAGAAAATCAGTTCAATGGCTCTAAGAACTTTGAGACAAATGCATCTCATTTATAGTTGGGTTCAATGAGGAGGAAGTTGTTGACTTGAATAATGATATATGTATACTCCAATTCCCACTCTCGAAATGAGCAGTTTTGTGAAACCATCTTCTTGATTTCAGGCTTAGTAGGAAACAACAAAGTTTGTGCCACCTCATACTCATATTCATTTCTCCTACAAATCCAATTGATAATCCCAAAATTAATGCCATCACTGAAATGTGCTCACCGAAAACTCTCCAAATTGGTTCCTTCTTCAACCTTTCTGGAATTGGTTGCTTGCATTTTTCCAATGGGGGACCACATAAATATTATGAATGATGAAGTGGTGGAGGAGTCCATTGTACAATGGATGATTCGTACTGTGGTTGATTCATACGATGATAGATATTTGTGCCATGAGTGACAGTACAGTGGTGTCGTGATGCTAGAAAGTACAATGGTGACAGACAATATGTGATGCCAGATAGTACGGTGGTGATGGTGTCGAACAATACAATGGTGTCAAATAGTACAGTGGAGTCATGTTGTGTATGGCAAAGCAGTCCATGTTCACTGAAGGTATTCATGTGTGACAAACAGTTGGCAGACCATTTTGCCTGTAACTATTTGTGTTATTCTATAACGAATTTGTAGGTTGTTTTAATGGCTGCAAGAATTCATTTGAATGTATGTTGATAAAATCAGGTTGATTATAAAGGTATTTCAAGCCTGTGAAAATCTAGAGTGTTGTATGCAAATTTAATTTACTGTAATACAAAAGTTTTCTCGAGGTTTTGGGTGGTGGGTTTTTTCCCGTAAGGGTTTCCCATGTTAAATATGTGTTTTCTCTGTCTCTTGTGTTTGATACGTTTTTGATAATTTATTAACCTACATATCTTTTTAATTTTGTTTATGCTTATTTTCCTATCATTTTGCATTCAAAAAGTGTTTTTGCATCATTGCTTTCCTAACAAGTGGTATCAGAGCCTGGCTAGTTGTGTTATCCTTGTAGGGTAGGGTTTGGTTTTTTGTGCCAATTTGGTTTCACTGGGAGTTTGCAAGTTTTATGTCTATAAATTGAGATGGAAAGTACATCTAGATGAGTGGACATTGAAAAGTTCAATGGCATGAACTTCGAGTTATGGAAACTTAAAGTAGAAGATCTGTTGGTTGATCGAGATTTTTGGATTTTCTTGTCTAGTGCTAAACCATCAAGCATGAAACAAGAAGATTGGAAACTAATGGATTAGAAGGCCAGAGGATTAATAAGATTGAGTCTTGCAAACTCAATTTTATTGAATGTCCATGGAGAGAAAACTATAGAAGTTGAGAAAACCAACTTCATAGATCACCAAGAACACTTGCATGCAAATATCTTGCAATGAAGAGAAACTAGAAAACAAAAAAGCAGAGCTCAAAAATTCTCAATGAAGTGAGAGAAAAAATGTATTCCAAGTTATGAAAAATGAAAAGTACAAAGGTTTGACCTTAAAAGTGAACAAAACCCTAAAGGGAAAGAAAACTAGGTTTGTGCATTATAATTAATATAAAATATTAATTATATGCACCTAAAAGAAAGCTTAAGAACTAGAGTAATAAGCCACTTAATTAACTAAATCAAGATGATCTAATTAATAAGTGATACAAAATAATTACTCTAACACCCCCCCCCCCTTAAGTGAAGCTCAGGAGGAAGTTAACCTAGCAAAGCTATGAAAACAGGAAAATGGGTCCTAAAAACAAGGCCTAATCAGGTACCCAATACAAGGAAATCTCTACAAACTAGAGACAAAGGAGAAAACCCAACGAGAAAAACCCCTCTGCAAAAAGAGATGCAAAAAAATAGAAAGAAAATGGCTCAAGAGACTCTTCAAAACCATAAACAACCCCCCAATGAGAGAAAGATGAGACATCAAAGCCCCCCCAGAATGATGAAGCCCCTGTAGAAATGAACAAACCATGGAACTCCAATGCGAAAGAAACAAGGGCATAGAACAAGGAAACCACTAAATGATAGAAAGGCCTAATTGATGCTCAAAGGAGTAGACATGAGGATCTTGAAAAGGAATCCCCATTACAGGTGTGCTTACACTATCATGAAAGAGGAGATGAACATCCTCTGTAGAATCCACAACAAGTGTTCCTGAAGGCTCCATGAGTGGAGCTGGAGGGTTCGACAGAGCTAAAGAAGAAAAGACTTCAACAAGATGTGGTGTGGTGATCTCAGGAACAATACAAAGGTTCAAGTGTCTTGATTGCACCACATGATGCTCAAACAAAAGAGAAGAAGTATGCTCTGATGATGGAGATGGTGGACCAAAGTGCGAGAAGGTGTAGAGATGGGTGGCATGATCAAATGTCCCTATAGCAATAAGGCCTCCTATTTTACTATCCCAAATGTAGACTAAATCTACAGTGAACTCAACTATCTTCCCTGATCCATTGTGTGTAATCTGATACATCGAGAGAAGGTTTGCAAAGAGAGATGGAACATACAATACATCATTAAATGTGCCATTCTGAATGCAAACTGAACCTTTCCTACAGATTATTAGAGCAGTGTTATTCCCCATGAGAATATGAGGAATGGGAGAAGCCTCAATAGAGGAGAAGACCCCTTGAGAAGATGCCATATGGTGAGAAGCACCTAAATCCAATATCCAAGGGACCTGGGAAGGGAATGCAATGGAAGCCCATAATGCATGACCCTATCCAAAATCTGGTGAAGATGTCGAAGAGGTAGAAGAAGACTAAAAGGAAGACCCATGTGAGGTAGAAGAGGATGGGGATGAAATAGAGCTCTTTCGAAGTAGGGCTTGCAAATCTGAAATTTGTTTCTCATAGCCATCAAATCTCTTCTAAAAATAATGTGCCTCATCATGAGCTCCTTTCTGATAATAGGAACATGAAGGAGTCTCATTCTTCTTTTTCTCCTTCTTCTTAGAAGAAGAGGATGGACCAGTAGAGTGCTGAGAAGAGGAATCAGATATCTGCTTTGGCTTCTACTCTTGTGTATTCTTGGCAAGTAATGCTTGTGATGGTGAACCTATAAGTGAATCCATCTGAGTGAGCTTGGACTGCTCACGAGTTAACCTATCATAGAATATCTCAAAATAAGGCATCTGATGTTTATTACCAAAGGCATCCATAGTGGAGTAGAAAGTGAAAGAAAAGATCTGATACTGTCCTCACAACTTTGAGAGTATTAAAAAAATACACTCATCATCGGTTTTGTTTTTACCACATCCCTGCAAGACTGTGCAGAGATTTGACCTTCATCAAGAAGTCCTCAGTGGTGGGAAAATCAGTAGGTGTCAAAGAAGTCAACTCTACATCAAGCTGTAGTGCCCGAAACTCATTCACTATGCCAAACAAAGTTTGGAATTCGGTCCAAATAGCCAATAAAGTGGTCAAACCATCCAAGTGAAATAGTAGACTATCTGAGATGTTCAATGCAATTAATCCCATGGCTTCATCCATTTTTTTTCTATGTTGAAGAACCTCAAAAGGGCATTGTAGAGTAGGTTGGTTCACATCTAGACATGATCATAAGCCTCTTGACATGAGAAGCCTAGTCATATGTATCTTTCAAGTATGATAGTTGTGTGGCATGAGTCGGGTCACAGAAGGATCCGACATAGAGAGAAAGAAGAAGACAAAAGTAGAAGGGTCTTATTCTAAATTAAATTAAAAAATAGAAAATGCTCCCCCCCATAACAAATAAATATCTCCCCAAAAATTAAAGCAACAACTATTGAAAAACACAAAAAATTGAGAAAAGAACATGGAATTTGGATGCTTAGAAGAGGAAAATAGAAGCATCTACTTCAATGCTAAAATTGGAAGCTCAAATGAATTAGAATCAAATGAAACTAGCACCATTGTCTCCATCTCTGAGTCAGCTTTCTGGAGCTTCTTTCAAATCGCAAAAATACATCTATATGCTCAAGTTATGGGCAAAAAACTAACTACTGCTCCAAAAAAGAGGCTCTCTAGAAAATTACAGACACTGTCTTAAAATTGACGCCCATACAACCGTCACAAGTTGTCACCAAAAAAATCTAGCCATTGATTTGCTAATGTCAGTGGCCAGGATGATGATGTCATCTAATCCAAAAATGATGTCAACACTGGCTAGAAAAAGATGACATCACGCCGATAAATAATCATGTCACACAGGAGGATGACATCAGTTAGACACAAAATGATGTCAGCATCAGAGTTGTAAGCGGTAGCACCAAAGTGGAGGAAGTAGGTGAACAACTAGCAAAGGTGGCGGGTTTTGGTGCTGCCACTAGTGGGGGCAATAGATGGGTGGCCCGCTGGTGACGGTCGGGCTCGGGCTAACCTACAGTGGCCTGCAAGCGAGGCGTGTGTTGCATGGTGGTAGCCATGTAGTGGTGATGAGGTGGTCGCCTGGCAGTAATTTTTTAATTTTTTTCTCAAAAAATGTGTCCATACGGCCTCCTGGGGGGCTAAAAAAATTTCCCAGATGCCTGGAAACCAAAAATGACAAGTTTTTTATGTATTTTGATTGCAAATGGCCTTCCAGATCCAATGCAGGTGTCTGCTTGGGCCCAGAGTGCCTTGAAAAATCACCCTTCTCCCTTTTGAAGGAAAAAAACTTTTCAAAAAGTGGAATTTCTAACTTCGAATCATGGCTTCAAGAATCTTCAGACAAGGAAGTAGCATTTCCGCTTTGATACCATGTAGAAGTTGAGAAAACCAACTTCATAGATCGCCAAGAATACGTGCATGCAAATATCCTACAATGAAGGGAAACCAGGAAAAAAAAAAGGCAGAGCTCAAAAATTCTCAATGAAGTGAGAGCAAAAGTGTATTCCAAGTTATGAAAAGTGAAAAGTACAAAGGTTCAACCTTAAAGGTGAACAAAACCCTAAAGGGAAAGAAAACTAGGTTTGCACATTATAATTAATATAAAATATTAATCATATGCACCTAAAAGAAAACCTAAGAACTAGATTAATAAACCACTTAATCAACTAAATCAAGATGATCTAATTAATAAGAGAAACAAAATAATTACTCTAACAAAAACAACACATTCCTTGTGGAAAAAATTAAGAGACATTTATCAGGGAAAATCCTTGGTAAACAAGATATTCCTACAAAAGAAATTGTATTCCTTGAACATGGATGGAGGAACGGCTATGGCAGATCACCTAAACTCATTTAATATGGTGATTGCATTGTTAACATTTATTGGTGTGTTTGTTGATGAAGAAGATCAATGCATGTTACTACTATTCTCGTTGCTTGATTTGTGGGATCATTTGGTAACGGCCATCAGAAGTAAGACTACCAAGTTGAAAATTGACAAAGTAGTTGCTACACTTTTGTCGAAGGAGATGTGAAAGAAGTCCTCTGAGGTAGCCAAAGAATCCCTAAAGTGTCAAAGGAAGATCTAAGGAAAAGAGTAAGAAAAAGGACACGAAGTTGAAGTCTCAGGAGCAATCTGCCACTCTTGGAATGAAGTCCAAGGTGAAGTGTTGGAACTACAAGTAGAAAGGTCATATCCAAAAGGATTTTAAGGAGGAGAAAAAGAAGAAGAAATATACTTCTGACAACAAATCTTCTCAAAGTGATGTTGATGCCTTTGTGGCAGCCTTAGCAGTGCCTGCATTTGATGACATATCGTTGGTGGATTCAGAAGCATCATTCCACATGACATCTCATAAAGAATGGTTCTCAAAATATGAACCATGCAATGGTGGAAAGGTATTCTTGGCGAGTGATTCCACACTAGAAATTGTTGGAAGAGGAAGACTTAGAATTTAGTTTCCAAGCAACAGAATAAAAGGAATTGATAGAATGCTTCACATACCTAGTATGGCTCGAAACTTACTATCTATAAGCAAGTTGAATGATGTTGGAATTTAGGTAACATTTTTCCATGGTGGTTACAAGATGACTAGGGGTTCTATTATTTTAGCTAAGGGAATGAATTGGAACACTGTATAACTTAGATGCCAAAACTATGTGTTGTAATAGTATCTTTGTAAAGTCTGGTACAAGTAATGACACAACCCACGGTGCAAATACTATGGAAAGTTAAACTTCCTATCGAGAAAACAATGCTCTAGCATCATAGGCTTGGCCATATTAGCGAGAAAGGTTTAAAAACCTTGAAGAATAAAAATTTAGCTGAGGGGTTGGTTGATTGTAACCTTGAATTTGATTTCTGCGAACATTGCATCTATGGAAAACAAAACTATGTTCAATTTTATTCCAATTCTCAAAAATCTTTTGGTTTGTTGGACTATATTGATTTTGATGTCTTTGGTCCTATGGATGTTCCTTTCTATCTAATTCAAGATATTATGTATCATTTATTGATGATTATTCAAGAAGAACATTTGTTTATTTTTTGAAGAAAAAATCTGAAGTGTTCAGTCAGATTAAGGAATTGAAAAGCCTTGTTGAAAATCAAATTGGAAGAAAGATTAAATGCCTAAGGACAGATAATGGTGGAGAATTTTGCAATGCATATTTTAATAAATTTTATGTAGATCATGACATCAAGAGGCATAAGATGACACCTTATACTCCACAACAAAATGGAGTAGTGAAAAGGATGAATCGGTCGTTGATGGAGAGAACAAGGACCATGTTGGGAGGAGTTGGTCTAGAACAAAAGTTTTGGGCCGAAGCAATGGCAACAACATGTTACTTATTGAATCGTTCTCATATAGAAACACTAGTTGACAAGACGCCTATGGAAGCATGGTCTAGTAAGAAGCCCTCATTAAGACATTTGTGTGTCTTTGATTGTGAGGCGTACGCTCATATACCTGAAGTGAGTAGGTCCAAATTGGATAACATAGTAGTGAAGTGTATCTTCATTGGGTACAGAATTGGTGTGAAGGGATAAAAATTGTAGAACCCTCTCACTGAAAAGGTCTTGTATAGTAGGAGTGTTATCTTTTGTGAAATGAAACCTAACTCACTTGAGCAGCTAGAGAAAATTGGGAAGAGAAAAGAAGCAATTCAAATCCCTTTAGCTTCCAGACAAGAGGTATTTCAGACTCCAAATGAAGCTGAGAATGAGAATCTAGAAATACCTGAGAATGAGAATGAGGAGAGCTCGAGAAATCATAAAAGTGAAAAGGAACATGATCTTGAACCTTAAAAAGTTTTACCACAAGAAGTGAGGAGAACTACTCAGGAGAGGCGACAACTTGATAGGTACAGTTATTCACCAGAGAGATTTAATTATTCCATGTTGAATTTTAATTGTGCCTATGCTTTTCTTATAGATGTAGATGAGCCTAGGACTCTCAAAGAAGCAATTAATATGCCATATTCAAATTCTTGGTTGTTAGCTATGAAGGATGAAATGAAATCTTTGAAAAAGAATGAAATGTGGGATCTAGTACCTTTGCCTAACAAGAGGAAACTCCTAGGATGTAAATGGGTCTTTAAGAAGAAGTATGGTCTAGACAAAAGGATTGACAAATAAAAGGCAAGATTGGTTGTGAAGGGGTATTCTCAGAAAGAAGGGATTGATTATGGAGAAATATTTTCTCTTGTAGCTAAGCTAACATCTATCAAATTTCTCTTGTCATTTTCAGTAGCTTATGACTTTGAAATTAAGTAGATGGATGTGACGATGGTGTTTCTTCATAGTGATCTTAAAGAAGAGATATACATGTCCCAACCAAAGTACTTTGTAGAAAAAGGTAAAGAGCATTTGGTATGGAAACTAAAAAAGTCTCGGTATGGTTTGAAATAGCCACCTAGAATGTGGCACCAAAAATATGATTAATATGTTTTGTCTTTGGGTTTTAGGAGATCTAAATCGGATCATTGTGTATATTATAAATCTGAAGGTAATAAGATACTTATTATTGCTCTATATGTAGATGATATGTTGTTTATAGGCAATAATAAGGAAATGATTTTAGAATTAAAACCTCAATTATCTCTTAAGTTTGAAATGAAAGATTTAGGGTCAAAAAAGTTTATTTTGGAGATGGAAATCATAAGGGATAGGGTTTGCAGAAAACTTTGGCTCAGGCAAAGAAAATATAATACCAATGTTCTAGAGCGGTTTAATATGACTGACTGCACGTAACAGGTAGTTCCAATGTTACATGGAACGAAGTTGTTCGTCAATGACAGTCCAAAATCTCCTGATGAGATTGAAGACATGAAGTAGATACCTTATGAAAGTATTGTTGGAAGCCTCGTGTATGCAATGGTCAGTACAAGACTAGACATTGCACAAGCAGTGGAAGTATTGAGTCAGTTTATGGTAAATCCGAGAAAGTCACATTGGGATGTTGTGAAAAGAGTTCTATGATATTTGAAGGTTACATCATAGCACCAATTATGTTAGCAAGGTAATTCAGTGGGATCTAATGGGTCAGCTAGCATTCAAGGTTATGTCAACGCGGATTGGGTCTGGGACATTGACAGGAGAAGATCCACTAGTAGATATGTATTCATGGTGAATGGTGGTGCTATCAGTTGGATGAGAAAATGACAAAGACTAACTGTGTTGTCGAAAACTAAGGTAGAGTACATGGCATCTACTCGTGCATGTTAGGAGGTAGTTTGGCTTAAGCATTTATGTTCAGATATTGGCTATGATGCAGCAAGAATTACAATTCTCTATGATAGTCAAAGTGCAATATGTTTGGCGAAAAATCCTACTTTCCATGCTAGAACAAAGCATATTGATGTACAATACCACTTTGTAAGTGACATGGTCAAAGATGGAAAGGTAAATCTTGAAAAGGTTGATACTCAAGAGAATGTTAAAGATCCATTGACAAAGCCAATGAACACAACTAAGTTCAAATGGTGCGCAAACTCCATGGGACTTAATACTCCTGACTCTTGTTAGCCATGTAGAGTGTGTGACTCCGAACTTCGTCAAGTGGGAGATTGTTATGAATGACGAAGTGGTGGAGAATTCAACCATACAGTGGGTGATTCGTACTATGGTTGAGTCGTATAGTGACACATATTTGTGCCATGAGTGATAGATAGTATGTGGTGCCGAACAGTACAATGGTGATGGTGTCAGGCAACACGATGGTGTCATGGTGTCAGACAATATGGTGGTGACAGACAGTATATGGTGCCACATAATATAGTGGTGATGGTGTCAAATAATATGGTGGTATCTAATAGTAAGGTGGAGTCATGTTGTGTACAGTGAAGTAGTCCATGTTCACTGAAGGCATCCGTGTGTGACAAACAGTTGCCAGATTGTTTTGCCTGTAACTATTTGTGTTATTCTATAACGAATTTACAGGGTGTTTTAATGGATGCAAGAATTCATTTGAATGTATGTTGAAGAAATCAGGTTGATTGTAAAGGCAATCTGAGCCTGTGAAAATCTAGAGTGTTGTATGTAAATTTCATTTACTGTAATACAAAAGTTTTCTTAGGGTTTTGGGTGGTGGGTTTTTTCCTGGAAGGGTTTCCCATGTTAAATCTTTGTTTTCTCTATGTCTTATGTCTGATACATTTTTTATAATTGATTAACCTGCACATCTCTGTAATTTTGTTTATGCTTATTTTCCCATCATTTGGCATTCGAAAATCATCTCCACACCATTGCTTTCCTAACAATAAACACCCATTTTCCAGATATGAAGTCTGGTCAAAAGTGGATAACTGTGTTCTATCAAGTAGTGCTCCACAAAGCCTGTTGACGACAACATTAAAGGAAAAAAGAAATTGTAATTTAGTTAGCATTTCACAAACTCGTCCTTGTAATTGATTGTGAGATAGATCCAGCTCTTCCAAAAATGATATTTTCCTAAGAGATGGAGGTATCATGCCTTCTAATTGATTACTAGATAGATTTAGCAATCTCAGATGAATAAGCTTTCCAATGCTTGGTGGTATTTCCCTTACAAGGTTATTGTTTGACAAGTCAAGTATGGTATTTGCTTGCAGAATATAGTTAAGATTGTACACATTACCTTTCATTACAACAACTATTTGATAATAGAATGTCTGGTCAATGTCTCAAAGGATGTCAAACCTTGCAAAGTCATGGAGGCTCTCAAGATTAGATGGTATTTGTCCACTAAACTGATTGTTGGATAAATTTTTCCACTAAATTGATTGTTGGATAAATCCAAAAGCTACAAGCTAGTAAGATTTTTTATCCATGCAATACTACCCTCAAACATATTATGACTAAGGCTTAAAACTCTCAGCTTATCAAGATTGGTAAGGTGAGGAGGCTCGTTGATAAACCCATTCTTCCTCAAGTCAATAACCTGAAGCTATATACAGTTGGCCAAGGATGTGGTCAGAGACCCTAAGAATGAATTTTTTGACAACTTGAGAGTTTGCAAAGAACAAATACCACTTATGGGTGGAATTGTGCTTGACAGATTGTTAGCATGCAAGTGAAGGTTGAGAAGGGTGCTCAAGTTGCCTAATCCTTGATGAATTTCCCCTGTCAATTTTTTATTACTCAGGTTAAGGCTTTCGAGACTACTCAAGTTATCTATTCCTTGAGGAATATTTCTTATCAAATTATTATCTTCCAGGATGAGACTTACTAGTCTACTCAAATTGCCTAATCCTTGAGGGATGCTTCTAGTCAAGTTGCTTCCACTCATGTTCAAATATCTCAACCCTGCCAACTTGTCAATGTCCTCCCAAAGGGCTCTTGTGAAATTGTTGTCACCAAGATTCAGCTTGGTCAAATGAGTCATGTTAAGGATTGAATTTGGTATCATACCTTCGAAATGGTTGTCTCCTAAATCAAAGACCTCTAAAGAGGCAAGGGAGGATGTGCTTAGGGGCAGTTGCTCATAAAGTCTGGTGCCCCTTAGGCTTACCGAGGTGAGACTTGTACAATTTTTTATTTCTAGAGGAATGAAGCCTATGATATTTATAGGCCTATCTATGGCTAAAACTGAAAGCTCTCTCAAATTTCCCAATTTAGGTGATATAATACCCGACAATAATGAATTATTCCCCAAATTCAAAGCTTTCAAGGAAGAGTAATTACCTATAATTGAAGGAATGTTGTTCTCAAACTAGTTGCTTTGAAAATCAAGAACTTCTATTTCCTGAAGCATGCCAAATTCAGAGGGAATCCTTTTTGTCAAGTTGTTATCTGAAAGGACCATTGATTGCAGGTGTGTGCAACTGGCCATAGATTTGGGAATGCTTCCAACAAGGTCGTTGTTTTGTAGGTAAAGATGCCTTTAACTTGCCTAGACCCCCGAATCCAAAGGGAATACTTCCACTTTATTTGTTTCCTGAGAGATTAATCTTTTGCAGGTGTGTGCAATTGGTCAAAGAATGGGGAATGCTTCCAACAAGATTGTTTCTGTATAGAAAGAGATACTCTAACCTTCCCAGACCACCAATTTCACTTGGAATGCTTCCGCTCAAATTGTTTCTTGAAAGATTAATCTGTTGCAGTTGTGTGCAATTGGCTAGAGATTTGGGAACACTTCCAAACATATTACTATTCTCCAGATAAAGATACTCTAACTTGTCCAAACCACCAAGTTTGGAAAGAATGTTTTTCCTTATGTTGTTTCTTGAAAAATAAATCTATCGTAGTTGGGTGCAATTGACCAAAGATTTGGGAATGGGGCCCCAAAGTG
Source organism: Cupressus sempervirens (assembly GCA_028749045.1). Lineage (NCBI taxonomy): Eukaryota > Viridiplantae > Streptophyta > Pinopsida > Cupressales > Cupressaceae > Cupressus > Cupressus sempervirens. The sequence goes on from CM053787.1 coordinate 28,500,973, forward strand.
GATTATCACACAGTCTCAGTATTCGCAACTATTGAAGTTGTCCAAGCTATGAGGGAATGCATTCTGTGATCTTATTCCCATAGAGATCCAGGGTATGCAACAAGGAGAGACCTACCATGGAGGGAGATATAGTACCTTTCAATTTCAGCTGAGAAAGATGTATAGAGACTACTCTCTTGCTGTGTGATGTGCAGGAAATGCCAAACTAGTGGCAGAGATTGGCATAATTGTTTTCTCTCCAACTTGATAGCAAACCAGATGGATCGAGTGTAATACCCTCTCTCAAGGATAAGATTTTGTGTGTGTATTTCTACACTTTAGTCTCATAGTTTATCCAGCCAAAGCTACCAAACATCAACACTCCCTCTTAGCTAGGGAGGATAAATATAATGACCATATATTACCTCAATGTAATATAAAGATATTGAGAGTAATATAAAGATATATATTTCTCCACTTTAGTCTTGTAGTTTATCCAACTGAAGCTACCAAACATCAACAAAGTGAAATAGTATATATTAACTACATGACTTGGTAGTAACACTAGAATGTTGAAAATGCTAAAGATGCCTATAAAAGAAAACTTAACAAACATTACATAAATACTACCACTTGTTGCTAAAAAAGTAGAATTAGATAAAATCTCACTTGAATACCAAATAGACCTACTTCCAATTAATTTCACCTCCTTCCAAATTATGATTCTCAGCCTATTATGTAAAAGAGTTTATATGATTTCTACATATTAATACACTTTTCTAACAAAAAATGATGGCTATGCCTGCTTTCCAACTATCTTTAAAGGTTTATTCGGGCCAATCCTATCGATTGCATCCATTTTTCACTTGTATAGGTCAAATTTCCAATGTAAAGGGATAAGCCACTAAGTCCTAGTAGTGTAAGCAACACATTTGATTTAACCATGAACACAAATCCAACTAGGGATGTTTTCAATGTTGCAATTGAAGAAGTCTAGAGCAGATGTCAACAAATTTTCACATCAATCTCTTCTAATCTAATGTTATTGTCTGGCCCTATGTTTAGCCGATAGGCTATTATAAGTGAGGACTTCATCCAAACCTGTCTAGCACTTAAAACAACTAACAGTTTTCAAAGGTGGTTTGGAAATTGGATTGTGGATCTTTTCATAAATATCTACATGTTGGATAGTGTCAAAAAATAACAATTGTAAGTCCACTGAATCAGACAACCGCCAACTAACATCACGGAAATGGACATCCAAAAAGTTTACTGTAGTGCCTGCCCTAGTTCGTATTTTTGTTATCATTGCCGAACTCTTTTAGGCTAGTTTCATGCTTGATTACTAGTAGCATTACCTTGAGATTATCAGATATTGTTTCAAATTTCGTTGATATATGATGAGATTACTTGGTACTCTATACTTCATATATGCATGATGATTATTACAGTGTTTTCAGTCATTGATGATGATTAGTTAGATGGATTATTATGTGTTTTCTTATGAATACTTACCCCATACTGCATGTGTATGGTATGCATGTTTGTTTTCTTTATGTATGGCATTTCTAATGTGGTTAAGGAAGTGAGTCATAGTCACCTGCTAGTCGAGATCTACAAGATGCACCACTTCTTGCCATTGTCTATTTAGCTTAGTATATATTGTGTTTGTACATGCATGGATTATATGCAAGTTGCAAGTATCAGGTATCGACTTCCCTGAGTTGCTAGGATGAGCATACACAATCGCATTATTTCAATGGTAAGAGAGGGGAGATAAATTCTTAAGTCCAAATCCCAAACCTTTAAGCCATTTGTCCTAGAAAATTAGGACAAGTATCTAAGTTGTGTACCCTCTGAATATGTTGGATGACGTTAATTCGTGATTATAACCCTTTAATTTGATTTTGTATGTCCTTCTATGATGGGTTTTTGTATGTTGTTTTATGAGTCTTTGGTAAATTTTCTATTAATTAAGTCTAATTAAAAGATTAAATTAATGATTTAATTTAATGAAAAATTATTATGATATTTTAATATTTAATTATATTTAATTAATTAGGAAATTAATTAGATAAAAAAATTAAATTTGAAGATAAAAGTTATAAGTATAAATTTTGGAACATGATAATTATTTATTTAATTTAATATTAATATATTTAGAGTTCACTTTTAAATAAATGCTAAATATTATTATTATTTAGATTAATAAATATTTTATTTATTAAGTTTCAAAAATAAATTAAAAAGTGAAAATATATTAATTTATTAAATTTTTAAGTTCACATGATGTATGCATGAATGAATGAGATTAAAATATATGAAATTAATTAAAAAGATAAAACAAGTGAATTTAATAAATAATATTTTAATTGCATAAAGTGCGTGCATGAGATCAAAATAAATAAATTATTTAAAAGAAAAGTCAAGTGAAAATTAAATAAAGTTATTTAATAATTTAATAAACATGCATGGATAAGATAAAGCAAAGATTAAGGAAAGTTAATATAGAGTTCAAGTCTGGTGAGCAGAGAGTTCTCTCAGGTGAATGCACAATTAGTGCCTTGATTTTAGGAGAGAACTCCTTATCAACATTGGAGGGTTCATTTTCAAGGGACTGAAGTTTTAGGAATTTGGATGCAAATTTTGGAAAAATTGTTAGAGAGAAGTTCTTGGATAGAAGCGAATTCTCTCAGAAATCTTTTAGACGTTGCGATTCTAGCATCAGAACCAGGTAGGTTCTTGAGTTTTGTTCACTCAGTTAGAATTATGTTATTTAGATAATCTTGTCTTCTTTGTGATTGTTGAAATCAATTCTTTGGATTTCGTTGCATGAATCTTTTGTTGTCTTGTTCTAAATCTATGATATGTGTATTGTATCTCATCTATATAATATGATTGAAAAAAAAAATCAATTTGAAACTTCGTCCATAGGAAAAAGAAAATTTTATTTAAAACGAGGAGGGTTTGAGATCTAGAAAGGAAAATTTTAATTTAGAAATTCGAATGGTTAGTCAAATTTTTCCTATTAGACTAGGATTGCAAACATTTATAAAAATAAAAAATATATATACATATTTAAATTGCTGGGGAGTATTGTTTTATCAAATTTAAATAATTTAAATTTTAAAATACATAAAATTAATGTTAACAAATATATATATATATATATATATATATATATAGATAGATAGATAGATATAGTGGGAGGTGGGGGCCACCACCTCCCTCCACCCCCCTTGTTTAAACACCACCGGCAGTCAACTGCTAGCACAAGGACTATGTCAGCAAGGCTGCTGCAGGCCCTGCATCAACAGGAGGCCACGCACAACGATTTTAAAAGAATGGTCAGTGGGCCATAAAACAATATGCCTTTTTTTTTTTTTTAAGAAAAATTTTTAATTTTGTTTTATTATGATTTAATTTTTTAAAATTTTTTTATTAATTGATAAAAGATGTTTAATAATTTTATTAAATTTAGTTTATAATTGTTAAAAGATATATATAATTTATTTAGTAATTTTATTAATTACTTATTACTTAATAAGATATATATTTTAATTCATTTAATAATTATTACTTAATTGAATTGAATATAGTTTTTAATTAAGTTAAATTAATAATATGTATTTTCTTAGTAAATCCTAAATTTAATTTTTTATTATTATTATTAATTTGATTTTCAAATAATATGGAAATTATTTTTGAATCAACAATTATTATTTTAATACATTTTATAAACAATTACTTTTAAAGTATTTAGAACGTGTAAATCTGATAAGGGTAATTGGACTTTTACTCTAATTTAAGATTGGGGAAAATTGTAAGAGTTAAATGGTAAATTGTAGGTATTCAAAAACTTACATTGAATGGAAACAGAAACTTTACAGTAACTCAACAATATATTATCAATCAACCTAACTGTGAGATTGTCCTATTTTTTGTGTGATGTCTATGTTTGGGGATTGGGGTTGACTAGAGCGTTGACCAGTTTAGGACGTTTACCAGAGGCTTGGGAGTTATATAAATGTGATGTTATGATGTTTTAATCTCGATCTTTTTAAACCCAACCATGATGATGTGATTAAGTATGCTCTATGATGGGATGTATTTACTATTTGTTATTGCTTTCCAGTCTTCTTGTGTGAAGTTGAGGTGTATGTATATGAGATACTTGACTTAACCATTTTTGAATCCTCGATCAGTTATATTTGAATTTCTTTTTAGTTGCTTGATAGGATTGAAGTGTTTTGCTTTGTTCTTGATGATTTCATGTTGTGACATGTTTGACTTAACCATGTTGAATCGTTGATAAGTATTATTGGGATACTTTCTGGATGCTCATTTGAAAATCGATGGGTATTGTGATTTATCTTGGGATGCTTTCCAGTTGCTTGTGGAGAACTGATGTGTTATTAGATTTTGATGATTTTCAATCACTTGTTTAGGGTTGAGGTGATTTTATATGATTTTTTGATCTGTGATTTCATGAGCCTAGGGTAGGTTATCTACATGTAGTATTAGGAAGTGGCTTGCAATGGGGGTCAGGGCCCTAAGTGGTTGCTAGGGTAACTCATTGTAAGTTGTTTAATAAGTGAAAATATTACACTAAATGGAGATTAAAATGAATCTAATAAAAGCCTTTGTATGTTCTTGACCATGCCTCGAGTGCTAGTACAGACTAGGATGGGAGTAGAGAGAATGCTTGGTTGCAACATTGCATTCCGTAGTATGCCTTGTCAGTACAAGAGGATACTAGTGGCTGCATAAGGATCACTAGGGACCCTGGGGACCTAAGAGACTGCTAGGGTAACTCCAACATGATTCATGCGATGACACTTGCTCGCTTACATAGTAGGTTTCCTATGTATCTTATGTGCCTCTGGATTTAGATGTCAATCTATGTTGAAACCTTTGAGTTAGATGGTTTTAGGATTTCCTGGACTTAGAGAGTATTTTGATATTTGGTTTGATATCCTGTTTGGGACTTGAGACTATCTCCTCAACACGGCGGGTGTGGACCTACGGGTGCCACATGGTTGGGAGATGTAGCTACCTACACCATTGCTAGGGACCAATGTACAAAGACGATCTATTGTCCTAGTGTGACCATTGCTGGATGTGTTCACTTGGTACTCTGGGTTCTAGAGTATGCCTTCTTGTGATTTATGCTTTCATTGGGATGCTTGTTTATCATGTTTAGATGATGCTATTTACTGACGCATTTTTTTATATTGATGATTGGCATGTGATAGGTGATGTTATCTACTTTGTAGGATCATCTTATGCTTTATTCTAGCATGTTAGATTTCCTTATGCTTATATTGTAGCATATTTTAGTATTGATGTCCCTATTATGATAGTATTGATGATCTGATCAGTGGCTTGGGATGTTACGAGCGGGGGATGGCTAGGGCCCACGATGGTCTTATGATGCTATCGACAGTTGGGAGGAACCACGTACTTAGTTAGTTGTGCTTTATGATGGATGATTATATTTCATGATGGATGTTTATATCTTTAATGATGGATTTAGTATTAATTAAATTTAAATGTGATTCAACATCATGGGATCCTTAAGGAATGTAACTTGTTATGTATGCTTTTAGTTGATTGTATGTTACTGCTTCCGCTACTATGCGTTTGATGTGTATGATTTATCTTTCTTGTTTTAAAAAAAGAAATGTTTAGCAAACTTAGTAAAACTTTAGGTTATTTCTTTTGGATCCCTTGGTGGGGTGTTACATTTACCCTATTTATTTTGATAATCTGTAGAAACAACCTTCTGACCGTTTTATTGTTTTTTAATTGAATAATGCTTTTAAAATGCAATAAATTTGTAAGCTTCTAACCTTTTTTTTCCTTTTTTTTTCAATTGAATAAGGCATTGAAAAATAATAATAAAGTTGTAGGCTTCGGACCATTAGTAGAGATTGGTGGGTGCTTGAGCATAAGGGCACAACCTTACAGCCTAATTATTTTTGCAACCCACAGATTTACAACCTAATTATTTTTGCAGCCCCACAAATAGAAGATAATGACAAGGTAAAAACTTATTCTATCATTTTTTTACAGGCTTTTAAGTAAGCAAAAAGCATAAAGTTCTTATTAAAACTAATAAAAATGGGTAATCTACTTCATTAGCGAGTAGGATCCAACAACTAATGGTAGTGATATGAACATTAGAATGTGGTTTAGATAAGATGTCTTATCAACATTCCACATCTTGCTTTGTTGTTTTTGGAGTAGTTCAGAGGGTGTGAAAGTTTTGTTTCTAGTGGTGGATAGAATACAATAAAGTTTGATTTCTGTAGTTATAAAAATTAGTTAAGTTTTAATTTGGGGTTCAACTCCTTTGCAACATATGTAATAAGTTGTTGCAAATTTGTAAGAAGCTTACCAATATTGTATAAGGCAGAACAAAAGTTAAAATTTATACCACTTAGGTTTTACCTCAAGTTCATAAATTCTAGAGTTGTCTAGTAAAGTGACTTTGGTTTGTGTATATTAGAATTGATCATAATCCATTCTATGGTGATCATTAAAGACGTTGAGAATGGTTACAAGGACCATGAATTCAATGTTCATATTGTGACTAATGGGTTGGAGTAGCTAAAAAATATAAGAAAAATGGAGCTCTCGAGATTTAAACTCATGTTAAATTGGAGATCTCAAAGTAAGTCATTGCAATAAAATGGAAGGCTCTTTAATTTAGTACTTGAAGTTTGGCTGGATGTGTCATATGAAATGGCATTAGTGTTTTAGTGGGAAGGATCATTGATCTCACTCCCACAATGGTAGAGGGTGCGATAATGAACTGATATGGTTGATATTTTCCAACAAAGGTGACTAAGAATAAATAATTCAATCTCACTCCCAATTTCTTAATTTTTCAAATACTTTTCTAGTTGAGAAGTCACATAAAGAAACACACATCTCAAAACTACCTATCCTCTCTGCTCGTACCTTTGTGGGATTAAATAAAGTGTTTTGTAGACTTATTATCAATTTTTTAATTAATTTGAGTATATATCACTACCTTATAATCAATTTCTATAATTCATTTTTATTTAATTATCCACATTTAAGTATAGTCATGACATTTTATTAGTTATTTATTTTTATTATTATTTACTAATTTAAATCAACCACCATTCCACATGCAACAATTATCCAACACTCAATTGGGTGAAGAATTGACGCATTTTGGATCTTCCTTGAGGAGAACCCTAACATATCGAAGAAAATGTCATGGTGAGCTTTCAAATATGATCGACTAGTTAGGATCCCATACTCTATTCTTCACATTTAGTGTCACGAATACTAAATGGCCAACTAGTGGTATAGATAAGAATGAAAAATTAATTTAAGAATAAAATATGTAAGCAACCCAACCATTTATTATTTTACTATATCAATTTATCTATATTTATTTTTTCTTCTTCTCTTACATTTCCTTTCATATCATACCAAAAATAATATATGTATCAACTATATTATATAAGCTTACATTTTTTGTCACTATCTGATGGAGTACTACTCTGATACCACTTGATGAAGGTATGCTCTGATACCACTGACGAAGGGCCACACCACCCTTACCAACTCACAACCAAGAATGCAACAATATGAAGACAATAAGATGACAAAACAATTATATTACACTTGAAAATCCAATAGTAATTACAATAACATTTTTGCAAGATCTCTCAAGATCCAATCCAAGCCCAAGCTAGTCCAGATCCACACTCTGGTAGAAACCTCCAAGATTTCAACTTGTGCTCGCAAGCCACCAAGCAACCTCCTTGTTTCTAAACCGCAGTCACTAGCTCTTCTCCAACCTTATCCAAGATCCAACTGTAAACTGCATCACATTCGGCGCTCTGTCTACACACTCACAAGTCCATTGCAATCCTGTTGTAAACTACCTCACATTCGGCGCTCTGTCCACAGACTCAGAAAACTCACTCTTCACTTTCCTCTTTCTCTTTCACACCTTGAAGCCTTCCAAGCGTTCCAAGGTTCACCTTCCATGACTTTTACCTTTCCAAGCTTTCCTTCCAAAGCTTTCACCTTTCCAAGCTACTCCTTGAGCTTCTACTTGCCAAGCTACTCCTTGAGCTTCTACTTGAGCTTCTCCTTCTCAAGCTTCTCCAAGCTTCCACTTCTCAAGCTTCTCCTTGAGCTTCCACTTCTCAAGCTTGATTAGAAATGCTCATATACCTTGCTTAAATAGGCACTTACCACCCAATACATGACTTAGCCACAACCTTCTAGAATTCCTCCACAACCTTCTACAACTTCCATAACTTTCTACAATATTCATAACTTTCTAGAATTCTACCCACACACCTCGATAAATGGAATGACAACCATTTTTATTTTATTTTTTCTATTATGCCACCTATGCACCTCAAAAATAGAAATTTCTCCTTTTCTCCTTTTTTCCATTTATTTTATTTTTTATTATTTCTCCTCTAATTTTCATCACTTTCTCTCTCCTCCAAATTTATTTTTTTTCAATTTTTTTTTTTCAACAATTTTTCCATGCAAAATGCTCCTGCATCAGACTCCTCCAGTAGATAGAAAAGTGTGTCCCACACTTTGACACCAAAAAAGAAAGATCTACCACCATCTTCATCTTCACCAAAGGTTTCCACCTCAATAGGGACAACAAAACCACCATGCAAATCTTCCACATCTGCATTACTCTATCAAACACCAGAATCTCAACCATCCAATTAGCATACTCACTCCTAGGAACAAACTGAACATAATTCTTCATTACCGAACTCCTATTCACATCAACAACTAGTGAATCCATACCAGCAATAATAAGCTCCACATCAACAGCCACATGTAGATTTCCATCAACACATGCCAAACTCTCAACACCAGCAACCTCATTGCTCACAACAAGATGCTCTGCAATACATAACTCACCTCCAACAACCGGATCATCCATGACCAAGTGCTCTGCAACATTCAAGTCACCACCAACATCAACTAGATCATCCATGACCAAATGCTCTACAGTCTCCATGTCAGACTCAACCAACTCATCATGAAAACCAACCTCTGTCCCAACATCAACAATATTAAGAATATCTTCAGCAACAACCTCTAGTTGCTCTACAGGTTCTGCATCAAACTCCACAAATTGATCAGCAAAACCAACCTCTTCCACCTTGACCTTCTTAGCTTGATCAGTCAATCTAGCATCCAACCGAGAAATCACCTTAGAAAAATTTCTCTCCACTATATCATGATTTTTTGCAATCATCTTAGGGTCCAATCCTCTTGGAGCCATCTCCCAAGATCTTCGTAAACACTCTGCAACAAATCCTTCCCATGCTCCTTGTGACAACCAAATTGTTTGCAAGTTAGATCGCAACCTGCCACCTTGCACAAACAATCAGGAACCACATCACAAGTCTAGGACAACGGATCTGCAATCCACAAGCTCTCTACGATCATGCCACAACAAGTTCAGCCTTCCATCTCCCCATTCATCAATCTTTATGTCCTCCCAAGGTCCTGGTGCAAACTGCCTTAGCTTCGGCGATCTGTTTACACGCTCAAGAACTCCCACTCTAATAAACTTCACCCAACCAAGGTCTTGGTACAAACTGCCTCACACTTCGGTGATCTGCTTGTACACTTAGTAACTCCTACTCTGATAAATTTCACCCAACCAAGGTCCTGGTACAAACTGCCTCACACTTTGATGATCTGCTTGTACACTCAGGAACTCCTGCTCTGATACCACTTGATGGAGTACTGCTCTGATACCACTTGATGAAGGTACGCTCTGATACCACTGACGAGGGGCCACACCACCCTTACCAACTCACAACCAAGAATGCAACAATATGGAGACAACGAGATGACAAAACAATTTTATTACACTTGAAAATCCAATAGTAATTACAATAACATTTTTGCAAGATCTCTCAAGATCCAATCCAAGCCCAAGCTAGTCCAGATCCACACTCTGGTAGAAACCTCCAAGATCTCAACTTGTGCTCGCAAGCCACCAAGCAACCTCCTTGTTTCTAAACCGCAGTCACTAGCTCTTCTCCAACCTTATCCAAGATTCAACTGTAAACTGCCTTACATTCGGCACTCTGTCTACACACTCACAAGTCCATCGCAATCCTGCTGTAAACTGCCTCACATTCGGCGCTATGTCCACAGACTCTAAAAAACTCACTCTTCACTTTCCTCTTTCTCTTTCACACCTTGAAGCCTTCCAAACTTTCCAAGGTTCACCTTCCACGACTTTTACCTTTCCAAGCTTTCCTTCCAAAGCTTTCACCTTTCCAAGCTACTCCTTGAGCTTCTACTTGCCAAGCTACTCCTTGAGCTTCTACTTGAGCTTCTACTTGAGCTTCTCTTTCTCAAGCTTCTCCAAGCTTCCACTTCTCAAGCTTTTCCTTGAGCTTCCACTTCTCAATCTTGATTAGAAATGCTCATATACCTTGCTTAAATAGGCACTTACCACCCAATACATGACTTAGCCACAACCTTCTAGAATTCCTCCACAACCTTCTACAACTTCCATAACTTTCTACAATATTCATAACTTTCTACAATATTCATAACTTTCTAGAATTCTACCCACACACCTCGATAAATGGAATGACAACCATTTTTATTTTATTTTTTCTATTATGCCACCTATGCACCTCGAAAATAAAAATTTCTCCTTTTCTCCTTTTTTCCATTTATTTTATTTTTTATTATTTCTCCACTAATTTTTCGTCACTTTCTCTCTCCTCCAAATTTTTTATTTTATTTTTTATTTTATTTTTAATTTTTTTTCAATTTTTTTTTTTTAATCAATAATTTTCCCATTCAAGGTGCTCCTACATCACTATCGGCATACCCCTTGCTCCTTTCCGTGCAAGTGCTAGTGAAGGCTCTATGTGAAGGCTCTACGGTCTACATCTCTCATATTAACATTATTATGACACGTTCTTACATAAACCCCCTTGCATTTGAAGTTAGTTGGCTTGTACTATGAGTAGGAAAGGGGAGACGTGTGCTCAATTTCTCATTTTTAACATAAATAGTTTTACCTGTACAACCTTCATTTATAATACCTCGTTACATAGAAAATCAATTCTGTTCTAATGGCTCTGAGCACTTTGAGACAATTGCGTCTCATTTACAGTCGGGGTCGATGAGGAGGAAGTTGTTGACTTGAATAATGATATATTTATGCTCCAACTCCCACTCTCGGAATGAGCAGCTTTGTGAAACCGTCTTCTTGATCTCAGGCTTAGCAGGAAACAACAAAGTTTGTGCCACCTCATACTCACATACACTGCTCCTGCAAATCCAATTGATGATCCCAAAATTAATGCCATCACTGAAATGTGCTCACCCATAACTCTCCAAATTGATTCCTTCTTCACCCTTTCTGGACCTGGTTGCTTGCATTTTTCCAAAGGGGGGCCACATAAACACCGATTTTCCAGATATGAAGTCTGGTCAAAAGTGGAAAACTGCATTCCATCGGGTAGTGCTCCACAAAGCCTGTTGAAGGCAATATTAAAGGCCGCAAGACGTTGTAATTTAGATAGCATTTCAGGAACGCGCCCTTGTAATTGATTGTGAGACAGATCCAGCTCTTCCAAAGTTGATATTTGACCAAGAGATGGAGGTATCATGCCTTCTAATTGATTACTGGATAGATTTAGCAATCTCAGATAAATAAGCTTTACAATGCTTGGTGGTATTTCCCCTGCAAAGTTATTGCTTGACAAGTCGAGTATGGTATTTGCTTGCAGAATATAGTAAAGAGTGTACAAATTACCTTTCATTACAACATCTATTTGATAGTAGAGTGTCCGGCCAATGTCTACAAGGATGTCAAAGCTTGTAAAGCCGTGGAGGTTCTCAAGATTAGTTGGTATTTGTCCACTGAACTGATTGTTGGATAAATCCAAAAGCTGCAAGCTGGAGAGGTTTTTTATCCATGCAATGCTACCCTCAAACATATTATGACTAAGGCTTAAAACTCTCAGCTTATCAAGATTGGTAAGGTGAGTAGGCTCGCCGGTAAACCCATTCTTCCTCAAGTCAATAACCTGAAGCTGTATACAGTTGGCCAAGGATGTGGTCAGAGGCCCTGAGAATGAATTTTCTGACAACATGAGAGTTTGCAAAGAACAAAAACCGCTTGTCATGGGTGGAATTGCGCCTGACAGATTGTTAGCATGCAAGTGAAGGTGGAGAAGGGTGCTCAAGTTGCCTAATCCTTGAGGAATTTCCCCTGTCAATTTGTTTTTACTCAGGATAAGGCTTTCGAGACTACTCAAGTTACCTATTCCTTGAGGAATATTTCCTATCAAATTGTTATCTTCCAGGATGAGACTTTCTAGTCTGCTCAAATTGCCTAATCCTTGAGGGATGCTTCCAGTCAAGTTGTTTCCACTCACGTTCAAATATCTCAACCCTGCCAACTTGCCGATGTCCTCCCAAAGAGCTCCTGTGAAATTGTTGTCACCAAGATTCAGCTTGGTCAAATGAGTCATGTTGAGGATTGAATTTGGTAGCATACCTTCGAAATGGTTGTCTCCTAAATCAAGGACCTCTAAAGAGGCAAGGCGGGATATGCTTAGGGGCAGCTGCCCGTAAAGTCCGGTGCCCCTCAGGCTTACCGAGGTGAGACTTGTACAATTTCCGATTTCTGGAGGAATGAAACCTGTGATATTTACAGGCCCATCTATGGCTAAGTCTGAAAGCTCTCTCAAATTTCCCAACTCAGGTGATATAATACCCGACAATAATGAATTATTCCCCAAATTCAAAGCTTTCAAGGAAGAGCAATTACCTATAGTTGAAGGAATGCTGTTCTCAAACCAGTTGCTCTGCAGATCAAGAACTTCTAGTTGCTGAAGCGCGCCAAATTCAGAGGGAATCCTTCCTGTCAAGTTGTTATCTGAAAGGACCATCGACTGCAGCTGCGTGCAATTGGCTACAGATTTGGGAATGCATCCAACAAGGTCGTTGTTTTGTAGGTAAAGATTCTTTAACTTGCCCAGACCCCCGAATCCAGAGGGAATACTTCCACTTAATTTGTTTCCTGAGAGATTAATCGCTTGCAGGTGTGTGCAATTGGCCAAAGAATGGGGAATGCTTCCAACAAGATTGTTGCTGTATAGGAAGAGAGACTCTAACCTTCCCAGACCACCAATTTCACTTGGAATGCTTCCGTTCAAATTGTTTCCTGAAAGATTAATCCGCTGCAGCTGCGTGCAATTGGCCAGAGATTTGGGAACGCTTCCAAACATGTTACTGTTCTCCAGGTAGAGATACTCTAACTTGTCCAGACCACCAAATTCGGCAGGAATGTTTTCCCTTAAGTTGTTTCCTGAAAAATAAATCTGCCGCAGTTGGGTGCAATTGACCAGAGATTTGGGAATGGGGCCCCAAAGTTGATTATCATCCAGTCTTAGTATCCGCAGCACTCTGAGCTGTCCCAGCTGTGGGGGAATCCCTCCCGTGAGCTTATTACCTTTGAGATCCAGAGTTTTCAACAAGGAGAGAGCGCCAATTGAGGGAGATATGGTACCTTCCAGTTTTAGATGAGAAAGTTGTACAGAGACCACTCTCTTGCTGTGCAATCTGCAGGAAATGCCGAACCAGTGGCAGACGTTGGCTGAATTGTTTGCCCTCCAGCTTGATAGCAATCCAGATGGCTCCAGGGTTATGCCCTTTCTGAAGGACATGAGAGCTTCCACATCCATTGCATCCCTCTCAGAATACATTTCCCCCAAAGTGAGATTGGTATTCAAGGTTGCAGTTGCCCGCATAAATTGCAAGGCAAGAAAGAGAGAGAGGGAGTAAATAACAGAACATCCTTCCATTTGCAACTTGTTCTGCTCCAGTCCACAGCATCTGCATAATGTTCTGTTTCGTCCTCAACTGTAATAAAGAAGAGGGAAACATCCCCGCACTTCCCCTGAAAGACCGCACAGTCGACACCGATGAACCGCATTCGGTCTCTCTACCGGGTCAAACACCTTTGTTGAACCCCGCGAATCCCGACCAAATCCCCTTTTTTTTACTTTATTTATTAAATAAAAAAATAGAAACTACTATGTAATCATTTTAAAATTAACTATTAAATTTTGAAAATGATTTGTTTGGGATTTTTTTCCTGCTTGTTAGACGCTTCCAGAATTCAATGGGTCAATTCTTATCTTTGTACAAATTTGACTCTTGTTTTTAACTTAAAATAAAATTTCAGCTCTTAATATATGTATTTTTTTCAATGGGTCAATTCTTATCTTTGTACAAATTTGACTCTTGTTTTCCACTTACAATAAAATTTCAGCTCTTAATATATGTATTTTAGATTATTTATTACTCATTTATTATTATTATGTGTTAATCTGAAGTAGATTCGGACCCTAAACCTCTCTAATGAGAGGCTCACAATTTACCCGAGCATTGTAGGCTCTTGCCTCAGTTAAATTTAAGTACTAATGAAAGCAAGATAATTATTTTTCTTCTAAATTTTTGGTTTTCATAGGAATAAAATTGAAAGATCTTTGACATCTGGTAAAAAAATTCTTCTAAGCTGGTGGGCAATTTCAACCTCTATCCTATTTTGACCCGCTCAAATTTAGAGCCCTAAAGAGGGGCTCCTAATTTGGAAGAATAAATTCCAAATAATTCTACATGCTCCAAAAAAAGAACTCTTGACATCTCCTATATCTAAAAAGTAGAGTTCTAGCCATCGTCCATGGAACCCCTACCTAAGAGGGATGTATTGACAAAGTGAAGAAGAACGAAAAATACAAGTCTTGAGTCTAGAAGTATTATATGAGAATAAGATGAAAATATTACGGAGGGGAAATTTAGAAATGCAAGATAAGGCTAGCTCCACAAAGCCCCTTAGAACACAAGTAAGACTAGAAGGAAGCAACAATGAATCACCAACTGTTTATAGATCATATATTTTACATAAGATATTTCCTTGAATACATTATACATGTACTTGTTTGTTTATAAGAATAAAAGTAAGTGATTAAACAATGTTTTTTATAATAGGATTTAATAATAAAAATTAAAAATACAAAAAAATAACAAATAATAAAATACATTTACAAATTAATTAAGTTCAATGAAAGATTAAGAGGCATTTATTGAAGAGTTGTGAATCTCTCGATATAAACATATAAAAGGTAGGGGCTCGTTTGGTGAGCGGAATAGGAATACGTATTCAGGAATAGACGTATTCATGTTCTCCATTTGGTTCAGCCAATATTTGATGGGAATTCGCAGACCCAAAAATTTACGTTTTCTAAAATTTAAAAAAATGGAATAGGAATACGTATTCCAATACCACCTATTTTGGTGGAATTGCAAAACCACATTTTTGCTTCGTATTCCAATCCCGTTTTGGTGCATCCAAACAAGGAATTCACAATTTTTGGAATACTTATTCCTATTCCGCTCACCAAACGGGCCCTAGAAGAATTCATTTTAAAAATGAGATATAGAAGGAAGGAAGAGGGAATGTAGGAAATAAAGCAGAATGAATGGAAGAAGTTAGCCACTGTTTTTAAAATCTTGCCATTGGTCACCTCTGAAGTCTATGGTGCTTATTGAATCGTCGACTGGTAGTCTGTAAGAAACTTCATCTGTCCTTCCTCGAAGACTGTTGACCAAAATTCAATGTTCTGCTATTTCTTAGTTACCTTCACTAATCGTGTCTGTTTGAATGATTGAAATACCTGCAGCGCGCAGAATCCGAGCCAAAAACTTGGAGCATTTGTGCACAACATCAGAACATCTACAGTATGAGGCATTTTTGCACGCAGCCTGCTCCCGTTATTACTCTTTTATTCTGCGCGTCAATTCTGACTCTTGCGTTCTCTCTCAACACCACACAAGTCGAAGTCATGAACGAAATTTCTAGTTATTCATCTGACTGGAGCCGTCAAGTCTCTGGTTCTGACCCATGCCAATGGTAAGGTGTAAGTTGCAGTGAAAATGGAGGGGATGATGTTGTAAAACTCCGCTTGGCTGGTTTTGAGTTCAGTGATAGCATTTTCCAAAGCATTTATAAGTTGCCGGCTCTTCAGGTTCTTGATCTGTCCAGCAACCTTCTTGCCGGTGAGATTCCGCAAGTGCTTACTCAATGCACCAATTTGATTTCGATTAACCTCAGCCACAATCACCTAACAGGCCCAATCCCTTGGAACATCGGTAACCTTGCCAATTTGGAAACTCTGTCTCTCTCTTCCAATTTTTTATCTGGAAGCATTCCATTGCAGTTATCATACATGAAAGATCTGATGTTCCTTGATCTCAGCGTCAACCAACTAACTGGATCTATTCCTTCACAATTGTTTTCTCTCAGTAATCTGAAGACTCTGGACCTTACCTCCAATTTGCTTTCTGGAGGCATGCCTCAATTTTCTTTAAGAAATTTGATTAGGTTGAGCATAGTTAACAACAGGCTGAATGGAACCGTCCCTTCTACAATTTCAAATGCCCCAAATTTGGTGTACCTAGAAATGAATAACAACCATTTGAATGGCCCAATTCCAGAGCAGCTAGGAGATTGTGGGGAACTCCAGCGGCTTGATCTTGGAAACAATGAATTGAGAGGCCCCTTGACCTCTGTGCTGCCTAAACTCTTCCAATTACAGTTTTTGAAGCTCACAAATAATAAGTTTGAGGGAACAATTCTAGTTGAGCTCTCTAATTTGTCTAGCTTGAGCTATATAGATTTGAGTGGCAATCTATTATACGGAGACCTACCTTCAAACCTTTTCAAGCTTAATTGTCTGCAACATCTGTGTTTACAGAATAATCGTTTTACAGGAATTATTCCAGAGAATATACAAGATGGAGTGTCCTTGCTGGAGCTCAGATTGGACAGAAACAATCTTAATGGAGCAATCCCACAGGGAATTGGCATGATGCAGATTGTTCATCTCAGCTTCAGCTACAATTCTTTGAATGGAATAATTCCCAACTCTCTATCCTATCCGAGCACACTGGAAAGTCTGGATTTTTCGAGCAACATGTTGACAGGTGAGATTCCAGAATCCATAGCAAGTATGAAGCACCTTGAGGTATTAGATCTCTCAAACAATGAATTAACGGGGGAAATCCCAGAGTCTTTAGCACATGTGATGCAGCTTGAAGTATTAAAACTGTCAAATAACAAATTAACAGGACAAGTCCCAGAGTTTTCAAGAAAAATGAAGACTTTGGACCTGTCAAATAACAAATTGACATACAGCATTCCAAAGGGGAAAAGTCACTCTGCATACCTCATAAAAATATTGGGAGCAATAGGTGCTATTGCTGTTTTTATAGCTTGCTGTGTATTTTTTGGGTTTCTGTGGACAAGGAATTTGCATAGAGAGGGGTTCAATAAAACAGTTCGTAAAATGCTTCAAAAGGTGGAGCATCCGCGGATCTCGTACGAAGAGCTCCTGACGGCAACTGATAGATTCAACAGCTCCAATCTGCTGGCAATAAATAGCTTTGGATCTGTGTATAAAGGAATTTTGACTGATGGAACCCGCGTTGCTGTGAAGGTTCTCAATTTTAATGCTGGAGGAATCAAACAAGATTTTCAAAGTAGAATGTAAAGTGCTGCAGAGGGTTCGACACAGAAATCTTGCTAGAATCATTACAACATTTTCAAGCCTTCAGTTCAAAGCTTTAGTCTTTGAGTATTTTTCCAATGGAAGCTTAGAAAAACATTTGTATCGAGACATAGGTCATGTTTGTAGATTGGGACTGAAGGAAGTGCTGAACGTAGCCATAGATATAGCCCATGCTGTGGACTACCTTCATTATGATTGCCATGTGCAGATAGTGCACTGTGACATAAAGCCGAGCAATGTTCTTTTAGATGAAAGCATGACCGCTCATCTTGCAGATTTTGGTATATCTAGATTCATGGGAAGAAGCTCGGCCAATTCAGTAACCTCAACAATAGATCTTAAAGGTTCAGTCGGCTACATCGCACCAGGTATGGTCTCTCAAAAATATCTCTTTTGAAAAGATTTATCGGTTTCTATATTGGTATAATGGAGGAAACAAGTAACATTATTCTTTTATTGTAGAATATGGATTGAGTGGCATCATATCACTTCGAGGAGATGTCTATAGTTTTGGCATTTTGTTATTGGAGATGCTGACAAGGAGAAGACCAACTGATAATATGTTTAATGGAGATGTGAATCTCCATAGTTGGGTGAACAGGGCATTTCCAGACAGGGCTGCTGAGGTAGTTGATAAAAGCTTTCAAATGGAAAGGGCTGGGAAGGAAACAGTAGAATGTCTTATTTCATTGATGCGAATTGGTTTGTTGTGTTCAAGAGAATCGCCTGAAGCACGACCGAGTATGAGAGATGTGTCGAATATATTGAAGGGGATTGAACAGGATTGGACAACACACGTTTCTGCCATCGACTATTTCCAATCTACTTTGTGACAGAGCTGCAACAGTGGATTGCGAGAGAACACCAGATTCCCACAGCCCTACATTTCTTGCAAGAACATATCAGAGAATCGGGGCCGCACTCTCTGAACAAGGGAAAGTTGGAAGTCAGAGTTTTCCACACATGCGGAATGTGCACAATTTAGTCACTGGTTTTCCCTATTCTACCTGTTTCGTCATGCATTATAGTCTATCTATGTTCTTTCAAGCTCCCATAGTTGAGTGTTGTGAGTCTTGTCTCCTTGTGTGTGCTCATATCAAATAGAAACAAAGATAAAAGACATTTAATGTTCTTATTCAGTCCTAATATTGTTATTAGGAATCATGTCTTGTGAAGTGGTTTACCCAAGTTCATTTTTCATGCTTAGCATTTATTACATCTATTTTGCTTCATAAGATTTAGTTTTATTTCTTTTTTTTTATCTTTATTTTTTGTTCTCTTTGTAATATCTATTTGGTTTTCCTCCTTTATACCTTTTTTTAAAAAAAGTTGTACAACCTTTCAAATTCTTATTTATCTAATAAAAAATATTTCTCACCATGATAAATCAAAGTATATTTTTAAAAGTTTCAATTATAATAATAAAAAGTCCTAGAGGATTCTATCCCAAACAATTCGTCTTCTACAAGTTTCATGGAGAGTTTTGCAAAGTATCTGAAATGGAGAAAGTCAGATTATTGGGGTCTATAGCCAAACCAAGATGGAGTGGGAAGCGAATGCCTCATCCAAATTGACAACCTCTTAAGTCATCTTAAGGGATATTTCTAATGAATGGTTCATAAGGCACAACACTTGGTGAAGGTTTTGCAAATGGGGTTGCAAGCAGAGTGAGTTTAACTACGAAGGAAACTTTGTTGTTAAGCATGCTCAAGTTGGAGTTACTAGGATGGCGACCTCCCAAGAAGGCTTGTTGTTTCACCTCTATGAACATCACCTAGATCCATTGAGTACTAAGTGTTCCATTCATTTTCATAAGAGATGGGCTCGTGTGAACCACTACAATTTATGAAACATGAGTCAATGAGTTTGACTTAAAAACTAGCGAGTCAAATCCTAACAACAATATCATACTTATCTATTTTATTTTCCATTTGGACAAAAATTTTAAAAGTAAACCATTTAAAATTTTCACTATATATAAGGCCTCTATTTTATTCAAGAAAAACATCTATTGAAGTTACTACCAAAATCATCTAACTCGGAGATTAATTTAGTTAAAAAGAACCTGGAAGTTTCACAATATCTAATCTAGAAAGACAAAAAAATTGTTTCAAATCCTTTAGTGATTCATCCCCTCATCATTTCATGTGAGTCCCATCTTCCTTGAGATCTATGTGTCCTGGCGTTTAATATCCCTCCTCCTCTTTGTTTATTTCTAATTTGCTGTTACCTCCTCATCCAAGAATCCTCAATGTCATGTCAATAGCATGTAGACTATCATTTATTAAAAGTTTTGTCTCCCTTATGTCGTTGATCTAATTAAACCCACTTCCCCTTTTACTTACCCAATTGATAACTAGCACTTGCACCTTTGAAGGGTGCGAGGGTTAAGCCAATAGTCTTGTATACTTTTGATGATGTTCTTGAAAATTTATTTATAAACTCTCCATGTCTACTTCCTTGCCCCAATCTTTATATCTCTCTTATTCAAACACATGATAGTCCTTTCTCCATACATGTCTCTATTTTCGCTTACCCTCTTTACCGTTTCCATCTTATTTCTTTATTTTTCTTTGATTTACTCTATGTATGTGCTTTGTCTATATATCTATCCTCTATCCATTTGTCACCTCATATGTCTTTATCATTCTATCTTTATCTCTCTCCTCTGCTCTTCCTATTTCTCTCCCTTCCACTCCCCTCCTTTTTGTCTCTCTCTTTATAACTATCCACCACCCTGATATTCGATCCTAATCCATCTATCTATACACTGACTCCCCCTATATTTTCCTATCTATTTTCATCTCTTTCAAAATTTTCACATCTCTACCCCTCTTTTTTCTTTATATTATTCATCTTACTCACTCTCTCCCCACTCTCCTCTCTCTCTTATTATCTCTAATATAATTATATATCCCTCTAGTGGTTGTTTTCTATATGAAATGAACAACATAGCTATTGTTTCTATCTCATCATCTCTATTATTTCCTCTCCATCTTAGTCTACATTTGTATATTTCTCTAGTTTTATATCCACATGTCTCTCTAATTTGCAATATATTTTTTACACACACATACACTCCTTTCTCTATCATCGTCTTTATCTTACCCCAATATTTATATCTCTCTTATTCACAAACATGAGCAATCAATTCTCCATCCCTATCTCTATTTATTTTACCCTCTTTATTGTTTGCTCTTATGTATCTATCTCATATTTCTTTAGTTTTCTTTGATTTACTCTATTCATTTTTCCTCTCTGTCTTAAAAAAAAACTTGATCACGAATTTTGTTTTTTTAATTCTTTGATAGGTAACATTTTTTTATTTTCATTGATAATAAAAAGGGAAATTACATCAAGAAGCCAAATTCAAAAGTTGGCCAAAAGCATTACAAACATATATCATCCCTACCCCACAAAACATATATAGCCACTAAACGTTAAAAATGTATTAACACCTTACCAAAACACCAAAGCAACTCAACCTACAAAAGATTAGAAAAAAGAACATTTAACTACCCAAGGCAATTCCAACGTCCACCTCCGCCATCCACCTGTGCTTAGTCTTTAAACCACTATGTCATCTCCTCCCTCGTGAAGTTGGGAATGGTTTGGTCATCCTGAACTAACCTTGGTGTGCCTAGAGGACAGATTCCATGGCTCCGCTTACTACCCATATCACTTGTGCCTGCCTCTTCAACCATGGAGATGTTGAGACACATTCCATGCATCGTAGATTTGCCAAGATTCTTCTGCACTTTCCTCTCAATCTAGTGTCACAAGGGTTGTCTTGGAGTTGTCACACTCTTGCGTGGTGTTGCTTTCATAAATCCTCACCTCTCCTCATGCAACACCCATATCTTCTCCTATAGAAAATTCACAACATTCTTCCACCCTTGCTCTTCCTGCAGAATATGCACACCTTGTGGATTTGTCGATGACTAGACAACCGGGGGTTGAACCAAAGTATCCCCTTCCTCGATTAGTCTCCATTGCTCTTGACCCATCTCCAACCCCTCACCCAGAACGACTTTGTTTACAATTTCATCCAGCCCCTGCAACCATTTTAGGTCGACACATGTTGCCATGACCCTTTGAACCTCCTCCTTGGTCTCGCCCACAATCAGCATCAGTGCAACAAAGAGTGAAACCACATCCAAGTTGAAGTGTCTCCTCTAGTAGGAGTCCAAATACTCCATTCCATACATTTGGTGCATGCCTTCTAGGAACTCTGCTTCATCAAACATGAAAATGTTCTTCAGATGCCTAATTGTGATCTTTCCTTCATACATTTGTGTTTGATTATCTGACTCAAGCACAATATTTGCCTCCATTTCCTCCTCGCTGCAAAAAACTTTGTGAAGTGCCCTACCTTTTCTCCTTGAAAACACACACTTCAAACAATCTAGAAGCCTTTGCAATGTGGGGTGTCAATAAATAATTGCAAAGTCTTATCACATGTGAGGGATTGATATTCCCTGAGTGTCATCAGGAGTATTGATTCATAATTGTGTTGTAGTCCCTTCATTAATCAGCAAAAAATGTTTTTTTGGCCTCTTCATTATGTTTTCCAGTCTTTATTTCAAATCAAGAAGTCTAAGGTCTTCAAATATTTCATTCTGAATTCTCGAAGCTGCATTCGCACCCATATTCGCCAGCTTATCTGCCACCTTATTGGCTTCTCTGTAGACATGAGAAACCTTAAAATCCTCACACTTCATTAACAGGCTTCTAATTTTCTTAATGTGTTTTTCAAGATGTCATGCTTCCAGCTTCCCTTTCTTGATTTCATTAGTGATTATCTCTGAGTCACCTTCAAGGTGCACTCTACAAATACCCAAAACCCCTAAGATTAAAGCCTCTTTAGTCGCTACACATTCTGCCACATTATCCATTCCATCCTTTAGTTGTTTGGCCACAAAAGCAAGAGTGTTGCCCTAATGATCTCTTGATATACAACCACAGCCAGAGACCCTTGTATTACCTGAGCAGCCCCATCAAAGTTAATTTTCACCCATCCTTCCTCTGGTGGTTGCCAAAACAATTTCTCCCTTTTCTATTTAAGATTAACCCTTAAGATCTCATTAACGGGTCAATCATGAATTATATTTACTATTAGAGTAAAAGGCTAATTTAATTTCATTTATTAAATTACCTTTACTCCCTCTTAAGATTCCCCTTTATGCACTTGCATTTCCATTTAATAATTAATTAGTAATTATTAAATGTCATTTACCTCTTAGGGTTTCCCTTTTAGGTTTTTCGATCTCCTTCTATAAGGATTGATCATTTGTAAATATCTATCATTCTTTCAATCTAATAATAGAATTTTGCATATTCTCATAGCAAAACCCTTGCCTTTTCTTTGTCTTTTCTTCTCTGTGATAGGTTCCTGCATGCATGTGTTCTTCAAGTTTTGTGGATTTGTATTTTCAAATTCTTCATTTACTTTTTATATTAAGAAATTTATGACTTACTTTATCATCTAGAGAAATATAAATCCTCCTATAAATTTTTAATGAAGTTGTGACATAAACTAAACCATCAACTCTTAAATAAATCAAATCAAAATACAGAGAAACAAACACTCAAATTAAACATGTATGCTACTACAACCAATGCAATTCATTTTATTTCACGAAAATTATTCTCAAGTAGAACATAATCATTAATTAAGTATTTTAAATATAATTCAAACATTGTCACTACTTTGTAGGAAATATTATCCCAAAGATCGCTCCTCATTTTCTGATGTTAACAAACATAAGGTTTTGGAAAAAATTTACTTAATTATCTCCTCTCTTTGGAACTATTTTTCTTTTTTATATTTTTTAGTAATCTTCCAAATTATAATTATATTCATTAACTACCTATAATTATATCTCCTTCTCTTAACATTATTTATATTTTTTAAATTTTTAGAAACCTTCACAAATTTCTTTAAAATTATTTCTCTTTTAATTTTCACTAAATTTCAGTCTACTGTAATGAAAAATTACAATCATCTTCACTACATATCTATATTTTTTTATATTTTTCTTTAAAATTGTTTAGAACATATTACCAACTACTTTTAGAAAGATTCACTAGGTTTGAATTTAGTTGGCTCTTGGAGAATTTATGGTTGGATGCCACTCTTTCATTGGAGGTCTACTAAAGTAAAGCCAATTGATACTGGGATCAAATGACTCTTGTAATTAGCACAACACTTTGCTAAACTAAGCTAATTCATTTAATTGTGTCTCAAAATAATCATTTTCCCTTTCTTTACCCCTTCCTAAACATATACGACTTGCATGAGTTTAGCTTTTGTTTTCAAGAATTTTTCTAACTTCATAAATTCTATAAAATTGATTAAATCGAGAGGATTTCCCTACTAGTTTGAAAATAGGATTCTCATATCTATTATGTTGAGACAAAAGAGACAAATAGAAAACTAACATTATATTCAACACAAATATATGCAATTTACAATGTAAAAAAAATTCACATGGCTAAGTGAGAATTACTAATAAATATTACACGGAATCTACATAATTCTATCTAATTAGGTTTTCTAAGTAAGATTTTTTTTTCTTTTGAAAAAATAATATTCTTAAAAGAAAATTTATGCTTCAAGATTTTCTCTACAAAAAATTCAAAAGATTAGAGAGTTAAAAAGCCTCTTCCATTATGCCTATTTTTGTGATTTGACATTGAAATTTTTTTATTGCTTTGAGTAGATGCATGTGTATTCACCTATTTCTTTCCATAGGATTAGAACACACTAAAATACACTTAATGTCCCTGAGCTTATCTTTCATTGATGATTTAAGAGGCTATTCTGATTGCGCAAAATAATCTTAGAAAAATCGGATTCAAATCCTCGAACACGTAGCTAACATAACCACAAGGAATATAGTCAAATATAAAATATAAGATCTATACATAACTACATTGCAGCTAGTGGATTCTTGACATGTATGACTAAAAAATGAAATATAAGTATTCCATACAACTAATTAAACCAAAAATGACAATGTATCATGCTTGGAATTTAGTATAAGTATTTTGTCGCTCCCAAGGAGAAACATTGGAAAGAAAACCACTAAGTCAAACAACAAATATAAGGATAAATGGGTAAACAATAGATGGATATTCTTTCAAAAGGAATGAGACTAGATATCCCTCTGGAGGGAATAACTAATTGGAATATTCAAAATGAATGCATGTATAATGGAAAAGAAGTGTGGGTGAACATTCAAGGATGGGTTAGTAGAACATATACAAAGGTCAAATGTAGTGACCACACATAGTTTATTTTTCCATTATATTTACCAAACTATGTGTATGCCTATTTCATGGATGTGTTAGTTTCAAGGATATTATTACATAACTTGGACTAGAGATATATCAATAATGATTACTTAGTTAACTATATTTCATGTGTTGTTTAATGATTATGGTTACTGATGCATTAATGATGCTTTAATGATTCGTAGTTAATAAATGTGATTTATTTTATAGCAATGTCAGATGATGCTTTGATGATGGTTACTTCATATTTGTAACAATGCATTATTTTATCTGAGCATTTGATGTTTGACTTATAATTATTATGGTACTTACCCCATACTTACATGTGTATGGTGTGTGTGTTTGTTTTATCTTTTTATTTCTCATGTTTGATGTGGTTAAGAGAGGAAGTCGTAGTCACCTGCTAGTTGGGATCTACATGATGTACCACTCCCTGTCATTGCTTATTTAGTTTAGATATATTTGTATACATGTCATGCTTGTCTTTTATGCAGAATGTAAGAATCAGGGTTCGACTTCCCTGAATTGCCAGGATGAGTGTGCCTTATCACAATAACTCAATGGTAAGAATGGGAAGATAATGTTCAGGTCCAATCATAGCCATAGCCTAAATACTTCTCTTGTAAGGAGGACTCATAACTGACTTTCCACCATTTTTTTAAACCTGTGAGTTTATCTTTCCCTGTGTTGTTTGATTTTGAGTTTTTGTCTGTTTTGGTAATGTTGTTTTTATGTGGATTTTGCTATGTGATATATTTGCTAAATGATTTAATTATAATATTTGGGTTGATCATATAATTAAATATTATTCGATTAAAAAAAAATATTAAAGCATGAGAATATTTACTTAATTAAAAAAATTAATTAAATATGTGCTTTAATTTAGAAGTCTAAATTTAGAAAATTGGTTTAAGAAAAAATAGAATATGATGATATTTAATTAATTATAAATTAATTAAATATGTACTTCAGTTTAAAAGATTTAATTTAAAAGTCTAATTTGAGAAGTTGGACAAAGAGATAATTAAAATATTAAAATATTACAGATTAATATTACTTTACTATAATTATTTATTTAATAATAATTAAATTAGAGTTGCATTTAAACAATGAGCTTTGATTATTATTATTAATTTAAATAATAAACTATATTAATAAACTGGAGGAAAATAAAATATAAAAGAATAAAATTTAAAAATAAAGTTATAGTTATAATTGTGGTGTAGCTATATTTATTTAATTTAATGATAATTATCTAAGAGTTTTATTTTAATAATAAACTCTAAATAATGTTATTAACATTGAAAATTAATTAAAGAGAGAAAGCTAATTATTTAAATTAAGATATTTTATAATTAAATAACTAAAAGAGTTGTGCATGAAAATATAAAAAAGTAATAAAGTAATAAACAGTAATCGATTAGTGAGTTCCCTCTCGTGATTGCACAACAGGGCCCTAATTTAGTGGAGAACTCTTTATCACAGATCTAGAGCTCATTTTGCAATTCACATGTTTTGGAATTTTATTGAAAGATTTATGTACTTCATATCTTTCTGGGAGTGTGCATATTGCTTATTAATTTATAGTATTGATCGTTGAATAAGAAATTATGTTGTAGATTTTGAAAAGGAAAACTTATTAATCAAAAAAAACTTAAGTGAGAAAAATTATGGAAAAACTGTAGAAAATTATTATGATTGTATTCTTTTAAAACCCTTTTAGATAATATAGGGAATATTTGATTATGGAAATTTGGAAGAATGTTATAAATTGAATAGTTAGGGTTTCAATTTTAAATTTGTCATTAGAATCCATCTTATTATCATGAATTTTCTAAATATAGATAAACATTATTCTTATATCTAAAATAATTTAATCACAAAATTTATTAGAAAAAAAAAAAAAAAATTGAGAGGAAAGCATATTTTAACTGAACTTATGCATGCATGTAAAAATAATTATGCTAAAAATAGAAGCTAAGTATAATATGGTTACATGCATGTAAAAACAAATATACTAAAAATAGAAACTAAGTATAATATGGTTACATACATGTGAAAATAATTATGCTAAAAATAGAAAGCTAAGTATAGTAGGGTTATATGTAAGTAAAAAAAAATGTTAAAAATAGAAAACTAAGTATAGTATAGTTGCATGATTTAAGAGATCAAAGACATGTGAAAAGACTAATTGCATATGTATTTTTATTTTATATAGTTTAATTTTTAGATTTATTTATTTAAAATAATAATCATAATAATTTATTAATTTCTAAAATGAAATAAATATTAACCATTTAGTTATAAAGTGAATGTTGGTATTAGTGATTATTTAACTTTAATTAAACTCTTAGTTGCATATAAATGATTTTATAATTATTAATGCAAGAGGGAAGTTAATAAATAAATATTTATAATTTTATTATATTTTGAGAGAAGTTGTAGTAGAGTTCATTTTGTAATCATTTAGTTAATAAATATTTGACTTTATGAGAGAAATTATAAATAATTAAATTAAATTTATAATTTTATCTCTATTTGCATTATGAATTAAATAAAAATTAAATATTAATATTGGACTAAAATAGAAGTCAAATCAATATTTTAGAAATGAAATTGATATTACTATTTAATCTAATAATATATATTTATGTTATTAATTAAATCATTTATGACTTAAGATTATTTAAATTAATAACATGATAATATTGCATGATATTTTATATGCAAAGAGATTGGATATTTAAATACTCATTGATTTAAATAAGTATATTAGCATAACAATTTATACCAACATGTATATTCTTACCTTATTTCTAAACACATCCTTATGACCCAACTTAAATAGAGAAATTGATGGAATTAAATCATGTGGCTAAAAAATGTGTTTTTTAATATTCTATTTATATTCTTATGATATTTATTTTCGTGATGATTTTTATTTGTGGGTTGTTTAGTTGGCCAAATTAGGATGTGAAAGTGTCATTTGGATGGAGGGCCCCTTAGGTTGGACTACTTGGATGGTCAAGTACTATGATATTCTTAGTTAGATAGTCCTTCTTCTCCTCTTTTTTCTTATGTTATACAATTGATGATGTTCTTCCTTAGTGAGGCTTGGCCTCCTTGTTGATTTTTGTGGTGATACTTTGGTTGCTTTGTATTTTTTGATTCTTTTATATCTAATAGAAGTTAGGATGTGAACTAGAGGCATTTTTGAGATTTCTTTTATGGTTATTTGATGGGATGTCATGATGAACTTTATGATTTGAATTAAGATTAATGTTTTATGAGCTATATGCTATTGAGTATTTATGAAAACTTGGGTTTTGAGAACCAATGTTATTTTTGAGTTGCCCGATAAGAAACCAAATTTGATCAATATTACTCTTGTGGTATGGGACACTATTGTCGTTTGTGATTTTTGGGAGGTTGTCTAGGTACATATCCTTGGGAATGGCTTAAAATAGGGGTTTGGGGCCCAAAGTGGTCAATGTCAGGGTAATCTTTTGTAAGTTATGTAATAAGTGATAATGTAGTAATTAATATTTTGGGGAAACACACTAAAAAAATAAGTTAGAGATATTTGCCCCTCCTAATGCCTTGAGTGCTTATATAGACTAAGGATGGGAATGGGATGATAGTATGATAGGTTTGCCTCATCTTCTTGAGAGGGTTTTCTGGTTCTGCATGTGTCACATTAAAGGTCTAGAGTTTAGAGTAGCCAGTCTAGGGTAACTCAACGCTTGAGCATCCAGGGTCTATTGAGAGACCAATCCAAGGTAACTCAAGTAGTTTGACCATGTGATGACACTCCCTAGAATGTAGCATGAGTCTCTTCCGTAGTTTTTTTTTTAATTTTCCTTTGGTGTTGTACTTGTTGTTGGATATATTTAATGTGGTTATTTACTTTCATTGATGGTGATTGGTGATTTATGGTTGATGCACTTTTGGCATGTGGCTTTTGTCTTAAGGTGGGTATCTTTTGTTGACTTTATCTTATGATTTTGGTGATTTGATCTATTCTTGATTTATGAATGATGTTTTGTTATGTGATGTTGGTATTGGTTTGAGTGTTCTTTCTTTTGGAGTATCTTATCTTCTTGAGTAGTATGTGTTACCTTTCAGGTAGTTTTGGCTATCAAGATTCCTTGCCTAGGATTATTTTATGATTTGATTATCTATGTGTGGATCATACATTATCTCTCTTGCATGGTGGGAGTGGGAGCCTGATCAGGTGACCACGCGATTGGGAGGTAGTGTATTCTTACTATTTGGATCCCCCTCAGATTGGTAAATGTTGGATGCTCCTTAATATAGTGGTACCATTATCATTCTTCCTCTTATCTTGAAGACTTATATTCATTTAATGTATCTATGTATCATGTGTTTTGAGATCCTACTGGATATTGTATTGTATATTGATGTACTTATATCTATTTTCACATACACTATGACATGTGTAGTGGATGTTATTCATTAGATGCGCTTTCATATTACTAGTTGTACATTATGTATTTTCTTATATGACTATGTATGTGTTTGTTCATTTTATGATTATGGAAAATATAATTGAGACTTAAACTTATTAATAAAACTTTCTTAAATGTGACTCAACGTAAAGGAACCCTTGAGGAATTGAAACTGTATTTGTAATTGATTACGTGTTATTGATGTGTATGTATATATTGCTTCCGCATTATTGTTACTTTGATGTTGTTTAAACTTTTTTTAAAATTGTTCAGTGAACTTTGTAACATATTAGCTTTATTTCTTTTGGGTTCCCGAGTGGGATGTTACATTTGGTATTAGAGCTTGAGTTTCAACATTGGGAACTTTGTGCATATCATGCACCATCACTTGATCAATTAGTAAATTTGAAACATGATTTAAAAAACAAAGATTTATTAACATCAAACTTGAACTTAAACATCTTGAACAAAAAAAATTAGAAGCAGTGAAATTTTTGAACATGAAACTTGGAAACTCGTAACATTTATGTTCTTGCCTTTTGATTTATGTCTAAGCATTATAAATTTTATGTTTTCCAATGGATTGAGAGATGTTGATCTTTTGTTTGGAATTTTTTCAATATTTTCTAAAAAGATGAATGTTGGATCAATAAGGTTTTCGGTTTATTATTAAACTAGAATCATATTGCTTTAAGTGACTGGAAGTGTACACATAGTTAACCTTTTTTGTATTAGTTTCTTAAATGACCTTTTTGTTTAACATGGTAGATAGTATTTTTTAACTTTTAGTTACCCTAGTCATTGCAGTAGGCTCTTGAGAGTAAGCCTAATTCTAGCGGGGGTGGATGTAGTGCCCACAAATAGTTTACTTTTCCATTATATTTACCAAACTATGTTTATGCCTATTTCATGGATGTGCTAGTTTGAAGGATATTATTACATAACTTGGACTAGAGATATATCAACAATGATTACTTAATTGACTACATTTCATGTGTTGTTTAATGATTATAGTCACTAATGCATTAATGATGCTTTAATAATTCATAGTTAATAAATGTGATTTATTTCATAGCAATGTCAGATGATGATTAATGATGATTATTTCATATTTGTAACGATGCATTATTTTATTTGAGCATTTGATGTTTAACTTATAATTATTATGGTACTTACCTAATACTTGCATGTGTGTGTGTGTGTGTGTGTCTGTGTGTGTCTGTTTTATCTTTATGTTTGTCGTGTTTGATGTGGTTAAGGGAGGGAGTCGTAGTCACCTACTAGTCAGGATCTACACAATATACTACTCCCTGTCATTGCTTGTTTAGTTTAGATATATTTATATACATGTACATGCTCGTCTTTTATGCAGAATACAAGTACCGGGCATCAACTTCGCTGAATTTCTAGGATGAGTGTGCCCTATTACAATAACTCAATGGTAAGAATGGAGAGATAATGTTTAGGTTCAATCCCAGCCATAGCCTAAATACTTGTCTTACAAGGAAGACTCGTAACTGACTTTCCACCATTTTAAAAACTCATGAGTTTATCTCTGTCTGTGTTGTTTGATTTTGAGTTTTGGTCTATTTTGGTAATGTTGCTTTTATGTGAATTTCACTATGTGATTTATTTGGTAAATGATTTAATTATAATATTTGGGTTAATCATATAATTAAATATTATTTGATTAAAAAGAAAATATTAAAGCATGAGAATATTTAATTAATTTAAAAAACTAATTAAATATGTGCTTTAATTTAGAAGTCTAAATTTAGAAAATTAGTTTAAGAGAAAGTAGAATATGATGATATTAGATTAATTATAAATTAATTAAATATGTACTTCAGTTTAAAAGACTTAATTTAAAAGTCTAATTTGAAAAGTTGGACAAAGAAATAATTAAAATATTATAGATTTAATATTTTTTATTATAATTATTTATTTAATAATAATTAAATTAGAGTTGCATTTAAACAGTGAGCTTTGATTATTATTATTAATTTAAATAATAAACTATGCTTTAATTAGTGCTTGCACTAATTAATCAACTAGAGGAAAATAAAATTTAAAAGAATAAAATTTAAAGATAAAGTTATAGTTCTAATTGTGGTATAGTTATATTTATTTAATTTAATGATAATTATTTAGGAGTTTTATTTTAATAATAAACTCTCAATAATGTTATTAATTAAATTAATAAATATATTATTAAAAACGCTTCCAAAATTAATTAAATAGAGAAAGCTAATTATTTAAATTAAGATATTTTGTAAGAAATAAACAATAATTGATTAGTGAGTTCACTCTCATGATTGCACTATCAAAGCCCTAATTTAGTGGAGAACTCTTTATCAGAGATCTAGAGCTCATTTTGCAATTACACAAGCTTTGGAGAGCAAAATTAGAATTGGATCAAAAGAATTATTGAAAGTTTTGGAGGGTTTGGATTTGCATGCATTCACAGATTGTCTCAGATTTTAGCTATGGTTTTGAGGTAGGGTTTGAAAACCCATTGTAGAATTTTATTGAAAGATCTGTCTACTTCGTGTCTTCCTAGGTGTTTGTATATTGCTTATTAATTTACTGTATTGATTGTTGCATAAGAAATTGTGCTGTAGATTTTGAAAAAGAAAACTTGATTGAGGAAAACTATGGAAAAATTGTAGAAAATTATTATGATTGTATTCTTTTAAAACCCTTTTAGATAATATATGGAATATTTGATTATGAAAATTTGGAAGAAAATAATAAATTGAACATTTAGGGTTTCAATTTTAAATTTTCCATTAGAATCCATGAAATTATCATGAATTTTTAAATATAGATAAATATTATTCTTGTATCTAAAATTATTTAATCGCAAAATTTATTGGAAAACGAAAAAGATTAATTGAGAGGAAAGCATGTTTTAACTGAACTTATGCATGCATGTGAAAACAATTATGCTAGAAATAGAAGTTAAGTATAGTATGGTTACATGCATGTGAAAACAAATATACTAAAAATAAAAACTTAGTATAGTATAGTTACATGCATGTGAAAACAATTATGTTAAAAATAGA
This sequence comes from Cupressus sempervirens, assembly GCA_028749045.1. Lineage (NCBI taxonomy): Eukaryota > Viridiplantae > Streptophyta > Pinopsida > Cupressales > Cupressaceae > Cupressus > Cupressus sempervirens. The sequence continues at coordinate 28,533,427 of CM053787.1, forward strand.
AAGCTAAATATAGTAGGGTTATATTTACGTGAAAACAAATATGCTACAAATAGAAAACTAAGTATAGTGTGGTTGCATGATTTGAGAGATCAAAGAAATGCGAAAATGCTAATTGCATGTGTATTGTTATTTTATATAGTTTAATTTTCATATTTATTTATTTAAAATAATAATCATAATAATTTATTAATTTCTAAAATAAAATAAATATTATCTATTTAGTTATAAAGTGAATGTTAGTATTAGTGATTATTTCAATTTAATTAAACTCTTAATAGCATATAAATGATTTTATAATTATTAATGCAAGAGGGAAGTTAATAAATAAATATTTATAATTTTATTATATTTTGAGAGAAGTTGTGGTAGAGTTCACTTTGTAATCATTTAGTTAATAACTATTTGACTTTATGAGAGGAATTATAAATAATTAAATTAAATTTATAATTTTTCTCTCTATTTGCATTATAAATTAAAGGAAAATTAAATGTTAATATTGGACTAAAATAGAAGTCAAATTAATATTTTAGAAATGAAATTGATATTAGTATTTAATCTAATAATATACATTTATGTTATTAATTAAATCATTTATGATTTAAGATTATTTAAATTAATAATATGGTAATATTGCATGCTATTTTATATGCAAAGAGATTGGATATTTAAATATCCATTGATTTAAATAAGTATATTAGCATAACAATTTATATTAACGTGTATATTCTTACCACATGTAGTTTGGATGAATGAATGTACACAAAAATTCGGGTATAAAGTGAGCAATTATAGGAATGGCTAGGGATGGAGAGATCTTTCCCTCATATTTGAAAATCTAAATCTGATTATGATTATATTAAACACTATGGTTCTTAGTAATAAGAGAGATGAAATAATTTTGGGGGATAATCCTAATGGAAGTTATTTTGTTGCTTCAGGCTATAACTCTCTTTGGTGTATGAGGAAGAAACCCCCTTGGGAAAATGCCTGGCTTCCTAGCCTCATTCCCAAGATCAACATCTTTTATTGGCTGGCCCTTTAGAATAAAATTCTCACTCAAGATGATCTTAAAAAAAGAGGACATGTAATGCCTAATAGATGTACTCTTTGTAAAAACTAGCTGGAGACGGGAAACCATCTTTTCATTCATTGTATTTACTCTAGGGAGGTTTGGGAGTTCCTAACTTAGGATTTTGAGATTAGCTAGTGCATGTTGGATAATCTTCTAGATTTCTTCAGTCAATGGAAAAGTCTGTTTAAATCTTATGTTTTGAAGAAATTAAGCACCTGGATTTTGCCTCACTTATGCTGAAGTATCTAGAAGGAAAGGAACAACAGAATTTTTAGGGATAGAGAGGAGCTGGCTCTTGTTCTTGCGAGGAAGATTAATAAAAATATTAAGGAAAACTATCAAGTCAAGAAGGGGGGAGATTTTGAAGTTGTTGGCAACAAGATAGATGAGGAAAAAGACAAGAAGCTAAAAAGACAGGAAGCCAAATGGCTTCTTCCCTCGGAGGGATGGTACAAAGCCAACTTCGAAGATGCCTCAAAAGGAAATCTAGGTCCCTCAGGAAGTGGTGGAATAATAAGAAATAATTTTGGTGAGGGAGTCACGGCTTTTTCTCTTCCATTGGGAATCCAAACTAATCATTTTGTGAAAGCCAAAGCAATGTGCCACGTGGTTAATTTAGCTTTTGAAGTCAAAATAACTAAGCTTTGGTTAGAAGGGGATTCCAATAGCATAATTAATTGTATTAATGGAAAATCTCATCCTTCCTGGTCGATTGCCAATCTAATTGAAGAGACATGTGACACCCTTGCTAAATTTGAGACTGTCCACATCACACATGCGTTCAGAGAAGCAATCCAGTTGCGGATTGGTTTGCCAATAAAGGTGTGGGATCTGAGAAGTTGATTACATGGCAATCATGAATAGATATTCTAGCAGAAGCCAAGACCCTTATCGACTTGGAAAAAATCTAGGGGTGAACAGTGGAGATCTAATGGTAATAATGAATATTAAAGGTATATGGGATATTAGTATGAGTCATAAAGACCCTTTTGGTTTACACAAGCAGTTGAGGCTTTCTTTGTCTTTTTGACACGTTTTATGGGTTGAAATTATCATTTATTGTTTGTGTTTTAGTAAGGGGAATTATCTTGGCACGTATCAGAGAAACAATGCCAAAATTTTGTCTGAGAAGGATTTGCAGAGCCTAGAATTTATGAGAATTGTTGGAGCAAATTTTGAAGAGATGGTGGGAGAACGCTATAGAAAGGAGTTGATAGGGGATCTAGAGAAATGAAGGAAAAGGGGAAAAGTTTGGAAAAAGCTGAAAAAGGGAGGGATTGCTAGTTACATTGCCAAACTTCATGGTTTCAATCTTGAGGTCACCAACAATATGGTGAATTTGTGGAAAGATGGCAAAGTGAAAGTGAATGGTGTCTCTTTTTTATCACTGAGAAAGTTGTCGCTACGGTCACAGAGATTCCTATGGAGGGTTTCAAGTTCTATAGGGATAAAAAACTCTCTACCAATGATGTGAAGGATTTTGTGAAGAGCACCGAAGAAATGAATGAACTGATTAAGAGCGAGACTTTTTATGTGACAGAATCCATCAAAAAGCTCTAGAGGCATGTGTTGCATGCTATCATTGAATATATTACTCTGGACCCTAGGTTTGATCGAGTAAGAACCCATCATTTTGTTCTTCTTAATCATTTCTACCATGATAAGAAAATTTCTTTCCCTTACTACTTAATTCCATGAGTAAGGCTATCACTAGCTTTAAGAAGAAACCCATTGTCAACCCTGCTCTGCATGAGGGATTGTTCCTGCTAATCCATGAGTACTTCGAAGCTCAGATGATTAGCAATAATCCTTCGATGGATGCAAACGAGGACAATGGTAGCTCCAACTATTCTTCTAACTCTAATGAAATTTAGAGCATAAGCTTAGAGGAGGGGAATGTTTCTTCTGGAAAGAAAGTTAAGGGTCATGTTAAGAAGTAGTCCTCTGATTTAACCCCAAGGAGAAAGAGCCCTAGAGACCATGGCCAAACCTCTAGCAAAGAGGATATGGATTACAATGAGGATGAGGAGGACATGGATTCTAAGGATGAAGACAAGGAGATGGAAGAGGAGATTAAAGAGGACCATGCCAGGAGAAAATGGAAGAGGGATAATGCGGATAAAGAGAGGGTTTTGAATTAGGGGTCAGATGTTTCGATTCTCCCCCTTTCCCATGTTCATCCCCACCCTTAATCGCATTCTGAGGAGAAGGAAGAGGACAATGCTAGTGCTAAAGAGGGGGAAGTTCTTGTCAAAAATAGGAGAAAATCTTGGAGGAATTTCAATGTTAGGACTACGACATTGGGAATTTATAGAGAAGCTATGAATCCTCAGATTCTGGTGGAGAATCAAGAAGAGCCTCGACTTGAAGAGTTCATTAATATTGCTATTATGGCCATATCTGATAATGCAAGGGAGACAAGAATGAACCTTCTAAACAATGCTCATAACAGCATGATTGATAATTTCATATCAATCAAGTGGTTATACCATGAGTTGGAAGAGGTTAGAGAGAAGGTGCGTCAGTTGGAGGGCAACAACAGGAAGACTAAAAATGAGAACCAGGAGGATCAGAGTGATAGAGCTAGTCTGGTTAAGAGAAGAATTAAGAATCTTGAAATCTACAATCACAATTTGGCTAGTCAAATGAACTCTCTCCTCAATTCAATCAATGATAATATGCTCTCTTTAACCAGTGTGATCAAAGAAAAAGGCCTAATGGTTGGTGAGGACGGAAAGGACAGAGAAAGAGCCAGGTCTAATGATGATATGGCTACTGAAATCACCTTTACCAGTTTGGACAAGGAAATGGAGAAAGTCCAGGAACACCAGAAGATTTATGAGGCTGCCCAGACCATGCAGGATTTTGAGAAGAAGAATGAAGAGTAGTCCTCTAGTTCTGTCTTTTGTGTTATTGCTTTGGCTTTTCATTTTGGCTTTTTCTTAGTTTTGGTAAAGATAGTTTGTTCTAGCCTTTTTGTTGGCCTTTGGTGTTGGCTAGGCCTCATGCTTATTATCAGCCTTTAGACTCATTTTTTCTGGCTGAGTTTTTTTGCTTATTATCAGCCTTGGTTTGTAGCTACTTTTGGGTTTCAAGGTCCCTTTAAAACTTGTTTATCTTATCAAAAACATGTATATTCTTACCTTATTTCTAAACACATCCTTATGACCCAACTTAAACAAGATAAATTGATGGAATTAAATCATGTGGCTAAAAACTATGTATTTTTTAATATTCTATTTATAGTCTTGTGATGTTTATTTTCGTGATGGTTTTTCTTTGTGGGTTGTTTAGTTAGCCAAGTTAGGATGTGAACTGGAGGCATTTTTGAGATTTCTTTTATGGTTATTTGATGGGATGTCATGATGAACTTTATGATTTGAATTAAGATTTAGGTTTTATGAGCTTTATGTTATTGAGAATTTATAAGAATTTTGGTTTTGAGAACCAATGTTAATTTTGGGTTGCCTATTAAAGAACCAAATTTGATCGATATTACTCTTGTGGTATGGGACACTAGTGTGGTTTGTGATTTTTGGGAGCTTTTCTAGGTAAATATCCTTGGGAGTCGCTTATACTAGGGGTTCAGGACCCAAAGTGGTCAATGCCAAGGTAACCTATTGTAAATTGATAATCTAGTAATTAATATTTTTGGGAAACACACTAAAAAAATAAGTTAGGGATATTTTCCCCGCTCATGCCTTGAGTACTTGTATAGACTAAGGATAAGAATGGGATGACAATATGACTAGTTTGCCTCATCTTCTTGAGAGGGTTTTCTAGTTTCACATGTGTCACGTTGAGGGTCTGGGGTTTCAAGTAACCAGTCTAGGGTAACTCAACAATTTAGGGTCTAGGGTCTATTGAGAGACCAGTCTAGGGCAACTCAAGTATTTTGACCATGTGATGACACTCCCTAAAATGTAGCCTGAGTCTCCTTCATACATTTTTTTGTATTTACCTCTGGTGGTGGTGTTATTGGTGGTGTACTTATTGTTGGATGTACTTAATATGGTTATTTACTTTCATTGATGGTGATTGGTGATTTATGGTTGATGTACTTTTGGCATGTGGCTTTTTTCTTGAGGTGGATATCTTTCATTGAATTTATCTTTTGATTTTGATGATTTGATCTATTCTTGGTTTATGTATGATGTTTTGTTATGCAGTGCTAGTATTGCTTTGAGTGTTCTTTCTTTTGGAGTATCTTATCTTCTTGAGTAGTATGTGTTACCTTTGAGGTAGTTTTGGCTATTAGGCTTCCTTGCCTAGGATTATTATATGATTTGATTATATGTGTGTAGATTGTACATTATCTCTCCTACACAGTGGGAGTGGAAGCCTAATTAGGTGACCATGCAGTCGGGAGGTAGTGTATTCTTACCATTTGGATCCCCTCCATATTGGCAGATGTTGGATGATCCTTGATACAGTGGTACCATTATCATTCTTCCTCTTATCTTGAAGACTTATATTCATTTAATGTATCTATGTATCATGTGTTTTGAGATCCTACGGGATATTGTATTGTATACTGATGTACTTGTATCTATTTTCACATACACTATGACATGTGTAATGGATGTTATTCATTAAATGTACTTTCATATTATTAGTTGTACTTTTGCATTTTCTTATATGACTGTGTATGTGTTTATTCATTTTATGATTATGGACAATGTAATTAAGACTTTAAACTTATTAATAAAACTTTCTTAAATGTGACTCATAGTGAAGGAACCCTTGAGGAATTGAAACTATATTTGTAATTGATTACGTGTTCTTGATGTGTATATATATATTGCTTCTACTTTATTGTTACTTTGATATACTTTTAAAAAATTGTTCAGTAAACTTTGTAACATATTAGGTTTATTTCTTTTGGGTTCCCGAGCGGGGCATTACATCAACATTACTACACTGGACAACATTAAAAGAACATTACCAATTGGATATCATAGTTAATAAATAGTTTCATATATATTTGGGATTTTTTTAGTAAAAATGATCAATTTCACAAAATCCATGAATCGGTATTCCTCGAGAATGCAATAAAGAAAAACACTGGAGTGATGCTTATAGAACAATGAAAAAAATGAATTGACTTTGCTAAACCTAATGAATAGGAAAAGACTGGTAAATCAAACCAAATATATATTGAAGAAATACGTGATTCGTTTTGCAAAGAATAACAAATAATTGAATGTATTCAACATACCAACAAATATGTATTCAAATAACAACAAATATTTTTTAAAATTTTGTCTAAAATGATAAAACAATATATTGTAAAATTAAGAGGTGATGTGAAAAAATATTAAAATGAATTCAATTACAACAAAATAAATTTTGAATAAATAACAAAAATGGATACCAAAAATATTCGATTTATTTAGATTTTCCTTTGAGTTCAATATTTCCTAACAATATTGAAAATTTCAATTTTTTAAATAAAGTAAATGTTTTCATTTGGCTCCTGGTCCTGATGGCTATCTAGTTGAGTTCTTTTAGGAATTCTAGGACATCGTTAATCATGATTTGTTGGAGGTGGTTAAGGAATCCTATTCTAGCAAGCAAATACTTCAGGCATTGAATTCTACTTTATTGACTCTTATTTCAAAAAGAGAAGGGACTAATCAACTGGAGTTTTTTAGGCCAATTGCCTTATGTAATGTGGTTTACAAAGTCATTACTAAGTTGATTGCTGAGAGAATTAAAAAGTGGCTCCCCATTATCATCTCAGAGGAACAAGGTGGTTTTTTTTGTTGGAAGACAAGTTTTGATGTGGTGGTTATTGTTACTAAGGCTATTCACTCTATGGCTAGTTCAAGGGAGCGATCAATGTTTATTAAGCTAGATATGGATAAGGCCTACAATAGAGTTAAATGGAGTTTCCTAATGAATATTCTTCTTACCTTTGGCTTTAACTCTGACTAGGTGAGTTGGACTATGAGTTGTGTTACTTCTGCCTCTTTCTCAATTCTTTTTAATGGTCAACCTTCCCAGCTATTTGATGCCTCTAGAGGTCTCCGCTAGGGTGACCTCTCTCCACCTATCTTTTCATCATCAAGGCTGAGGGCTTGGGAAAATTCATTAAGTATTAGGTGTCCTAGAATTTTATTCAGGGATGAGAGTGGGGTAATGGTTTACCTACTTTTTCTCACTTACAATTTGTTGATAATTCTACTCTTGTAGGTCATACTATGATCAAGGAAGCTGAAGCCTTTCGACATAATCTAGATATTTATTTGGCAGCTTCAGGCCAAAAATTTAATGAGCATAAATCTTCCATTTACTTTTTTAACATTCCTAATTCTATTCAGCAAAGGATTGTTGATATCCTACGGTTTCAGATTAGGTCACTTCCTTTGACTTATCTTGGTATCCCTATTGTTGTTTCTAGGTAGCCATGACTCTTCTGGCAAAATTTCATTACCAAGCTTCAGGATAAGGTAAATAATTGGACTCATAGATGGCTTTCTGTTGCTACTCAAGTTACTCTTCTTCAATCTTTTATTCAAGCTCTTCCTACTTATAGAAGCATGGTTTGGGTTGCTCTTGTTTACTTTCTCAAGGAGTTTGATGCTCTTTCTCAACAATTCCTTTGGAATGGTAATTTTCATAGCACTAAATGGAGTTTGATTAGCTGGGAGATTATTTACAGGCTTAAAAAGGAGGGTATTCTTGGTCTTCAATCAGCTCTCTTGAGTAGTCAAGCATTGGATGCTAAACTTTATTGGTGATGGTGCTCTAGACAACATCAACTTTGGGCTTGTATTATCACCCATAAATATTTTTGTGGTGTTGATCCTTGCTCTATTTTTGCACTTCCTCTTGAAGGTCGTGGCTCTATGGTCTGGCATACTCTGAAGACTAGTGCTATATTAGTCAAGAGAGGTATGTTTTTGATATGTAAGGGAGGCTCTAAGGCTTTGTTTTGGTCTGATGCTTGGGATGGATTCCCATCCATATTATCCATGTACCCTCACCTTCAGACTCTCTGTGATTCTTTTCATGCTACTAGATGGGATAAAGTGGCTCATTATAAGACTCCTTATCGACAATTGGGACTTGTTGCTGGTTACAAATGGAAGCACTCTTCTAATTGGCCTCTTGGAGGCACAAAGGTGGATCGTTAGGAGCTTTCTCATATTTTTTCCTCTAGGGATTGTTCTTCTCTACTAGGACCAGATGTTATGGCTTCAGGAGGTACCTTGTCTGGTAAATATCATATCTTTGCTGGGTATCAAGAGATAACTAGACAATTATTCAGGGATGCTGAGGTCCCTTGGTGGAAACAAGTTTGGAATAAATTTTCTTGGTCCAAATGCAATTTTTTCATGTGGCTAGTGGCTCACAACCATTGTCTTATGTGGGATAATCTTTGTAAACGTGGATTTTAGGGCCCCACTTATTGTGTTTTGTGTGGTAATGTGGAGGAGTATGTCTCTCATTTGTTCTTCCATTGATCCTTTTCTACTCAGTTATGGCACCTTTGGTGGAGTGCTTGGGGTTGCTCTTGTAGGCATGCTTCCTCTTTTCCTGAGTTCTGGGCCCACTTGGGTAGTGCTCCCTCCAAGTCTTCTCCTCTCCATGCTGCTTGGATTGTTGGCCCATCATTCATTCTTTGGCATATCTGGCTAGAGAGGAATCATCAAATATTCCAAGATGTTCAGATTGGTGTTATGCATCTTAGGTGGAAGACCTCACATTCTCTTTAGGAAAATATTCAAGTGAAGTGTGTGCTAGATGGGGTAATGGATTCGGCTAATCTTACTAAATCTAATCACCTCAATTTTCATCTTCAAGATGGGGTTGCAGCTCAATGGTATCAAAGAGTGCCCAAGCAACCTCAGCCATAGAGGAAAGGATAGGTGAATTGGGAGGGGCATTGGAATCCTCCTCATGGAGCTTTGAAAATTAACATTGATGGTTCTTCCTAGGTGAATCAGGCCCTGCTAGTATTGGGGGAGTGGCTCGTTGCAATTTTGCTGAAGTTAAATTCTTTTTCTTAGTGCATAGGGTTGACTACACTAACAATCTCATGGAGGCTCATGCCATTTTATATGTTGTGGAACAATGTCATTTGCGGGGATGGCACAAGATTATTTATGAATTTGACTCCCAAGTGGTGGTGAACTTTCTTTCCTCACAGGAGCTTGAGGATGTTAGTTGGCAGCTTGCTACTATTGTTAATCAAACTCTTCTCTTTTGTACCTCTCTTGAGTTCATTAGGTTTACTTGCATTCCTCATGAATGGAATAGAGCTGCTAATTGTTTGGCCAAATGGGCTTATGGTCATGCTTTAGGCTAGAATATTATGGATAGGGGATAGCTTCCCTTTGAGCTGATACAAGAATTTGATGAACTCATTTCTCAGGACAAAGCTCCTTGATGAGCTCTCCTTGTTGTAATCCTTTCTATCTTAATAAATTTTTACCCCTCTTTTTCCAAAAAGACAACTTTTCAATGAAAGTCTGTAGATTCAAATAAAAATTTAGAAGATTCATGACTTTATTCAACTTATGAAATTCGATAAACTTTTCAAACCATTAAAATCACAAAGAAATTCGATCTTGTCGCAAATTTAAACAATAATTTTAAAGATTTCAATATTTTGGTACACTTTAATGCTAATTTATTGGAGGCATGGATTCAATTACAACCTAGTATTTTTGCCATTTTCTTAGATTTAAATTCTATTTCCATTTTAGAGCATGAAATAGGCAATCTACACAGATGATGCAGCATGAATTTTTAAAAATAAAGAAAAATTTCTCCTCAATGAGTTGCAAAAAGGAGACTCTGTCTTGCTCCAAATGACCACCTATTGGCCATGGATCAATAAACGCAACACAATGGTTGCAAAGTTGAATCCCATTCTGAATTTTCCATCCCCATTGAGATTTAGTTTCTTTGAGGGAAATAGAAGCTTTAAACATTACTAAGACGATAATTTTTGTCACTACAAATTTGCACCTTCAACTATCTCAGATTCACAGTCAAGTGGACATTTATCCATTGCACGTCATTGTAATTGCCCATCATTTTACCTGATTTCAATAGCGGCTCTAAAGACTCCTTATCCACATTCTCACTATCACACTATCATGATGAACCCTAACTAAAATTCTCAGAGATATTTTGATTGAATTTCTCTTAACAAAAGATCACCAAAATGGTCCATGCAAAATGTGAATCGAGAGCCATGTGGCTTATGTGGTTGTTTAGTTTTGGTGTAATATGCTACCGACATTCATGGCGTACCTCTCACTCTTTCTTGATATGGGTGAGACATATACCGACCACATCTTTCGATGATTAAGTTAATGCCACATTATGTTATCAAGATAATGGCTTACATCTCAAAGACTTTTCAAGCACATCTTTTTTTATATCATTTTCTTGTTTTAGGTCTCGCAATGTCATTTTCCTATTTTCTTTGTCGTTTTCCTACTTTTATGGCATTTGACCACACTAGGATATGATGATTGCGATAGGAATCCTCTCAGGAATAAACCTATCAACTTAAAAAAAACTTTTTGTTTCTTTTCTTAAATATTTCAAAAACATATTATATATCATACAAAAAAATAGAGTAAAATTTAGATTTAAAAAAAATCAATAAATTGTTAAATTTAAAATAAAGAATATTTGATTAATAATATTTTCAAACTTTCTATAAATACATCAAATAATTTATTAGATCTCAATAACTCTCTTTAAAAAAAAAAATGACTCTGCAAAATTCGTATGTGAATTCTACTTTGAAATATAAGGTTTCTTCATACTTTGGCAAAATAAAGTATGTAGTCTCAAAAGCAATTCCTATTGTAAACAAATTTGATATTGTGTGGTCGATGACTGAATCCCCAACACCAGTAAGTAGGGACAAATGCAAAAAAGATTCATTGTACACAAAATGTGTAATTCTAATCTCCCACAAAAGAGCCTAGATGATGTCGTAATCGAGAAGCAAAAGGATCTTTATTCAAAAACTAAGTATGTAGAAAACAGAGGGGTAGACGCTTATAATATTCAATCATTGCTACAAATGTGAAACACATAGATGGGATAATTCCCAATTCACCTATCATACGAAAAAGATTTGACCTCAAAATATTGTCTTCAACCAATTAGATCCAAGGAAGTGTAATGCCTACCCCTACTTGACTTTTCTGATTGTATTGCCAGATTCTTTTAGGTTAGTTTTTTTAATCATGTTTTATGATTATCGGTACTTAGTTACTAGATTTGATTATATGTCATTTCACACTTAGTTGATATATATATATATATATATATATATATATATATATATATATATATATATATATATATATATATATATATATATATATATATATATATATACACATTATATGTTGAGCTACTTAGTTATTTCAGTTATCTCATGATTGTTCGATGATGATATATATGTTCATGTAGTTACTTTCAGCTATTTAATGATGCTAGTAAATGAATGATTTTTATGCAATTTCTATGTATACCTACCCCATACTTGCATGTGTATGGTGTGCATGTATGTTTTCTTTATGTTTGACATTTCTGATGTGGTTGATGAAGGGATTCATAGTCACCTACTAGTCAGGATCTACATGATGAACCACTTCCTACCATTGCCTATTTAATTTAGAATATTGTGTTTGTACATGCATGGATTTTATGCAGATTATAGGTACCAGGTATCGACTTCCCTAAATTGCCAGGATGAGCGTACCCTATCGTAGTATTTTAATAGTATAAGTGGGGAGATAACTCTTGAGTCCAAATCTTAAACCCTAAGCCAATTGTCCTAAAAAGTAGGACAAGTATCTAAGTTAGTTTCACCTTTCTGAATTCATCAAGTGACGTGAATTCATTATTTTTACCCTAGAGTTTGTTTTGGTATTCTATGCTTTATGACGGATTTTCATATTTAGTCTTGTCAATCTATGATGATGTTCTATTTTAATTAAATCAAATTAAAAGATAATTTGATGATTTAATTTAATAAAGAAAATTCAATATTTAATTATATTTAATTAATTGAGAAATTAATTAAATTAAAGAATTAAATTTAAATATTTATATTAAGTTCTATTTTTTGACGTATTTATATTTACTTAATTTAATGATAATTATTTAGTAGTTTTATTTTAATAATAAACTCTAAATAATATTTGTTTGTTTTTTGTTGATGTAAATAGCTGAAGCCTAGATTAATTGTTGTTATTTATTGTAATTAATTATTTTGTGTGTTAAATGAATTCAAACTCAAGACCTCCCACATGAGAGGCTCACAAGTTACTAATGTGTTGTAGGCTCTTGCCTATAAACTCTATATAATGTTATTAATTAAGTTAATAAATATATTATTAAAATGTCTCGTAATTAATAAGAGTATGCAATTATTTAATAAAGTTTATTTTAATTAAATTGCATAAAGTGTATGCATGAAATTAAAATATAATAAATTAAATAAAGAGAGAAAGCTAATTAATTTAATAAAGATATTTTCAATTGCTAAAAGTGTGCATAAAGATAATTAAAATAAAATTGATCAACAAGTTCCCTCTCATGATTGCACAATTAGAGCCCCAAATTTAGGGGAGAACTCTTTATCAGAGATCTAGAGCTCATTATGCAATTACACGAGTTTTGGAGAAGCAATTTCGACGAAGGAAGTTCTCAGAGAAAAGGGATTGTTTTGTGTGCTTCATGTGATTGTCATTTTAGCATCAGATCTAGGTAGGATCTCGTGGTTTATTTGTACAGTGGTTTTCCGTTCTTTGAATTCATGTCATCTTTGTGTCTGGATAAATCTATTTTTAGAGTTTTTAAATGTGGTTGAAAACCCTTGTGTTGAAATCTTCTCTGCCTTGTTCTTAATATGTCTTTGAACGAAGTAATTTGATTGAAACCCTTGTTTGAGAAATATAAATTTTTGTTATAGAATTATTTGTGATTTAATCTAAAACCTCGTAGTGGATTTATTCTTTTGTATTTCAGAAACATCTTTGAATGATTATAGCTTGGAAATCTTTGTCTGATTGATTAGAAAACGAGATGAGGGTTTGGAAAGTAATCAAAATTTAATTATAATATCCGATTGGTTAATCGTGTTTTCTCTATCAGATTTATTATGAATATTTTATATTAAAAGATATATATATATATATATATATATATATATATATATATATATATATATATGTCAATAAAAATTACCATAGTAAAAATTTCACTGTGGTAATTTTTATTGCATACCATTTTATGGAAAAATGTGAAAATACTATTTTAGAAGTGGGTTGTTTTGGTTTTAAAGAAAATTTAAAAAATACATATAAATTTATGGGGGGGGCAAGGACCCCATCCCCCATCCCCAGTTGCCTCAAAGCAGTGACTGTCTACAGACAACACGCTGCCATGGCAACGTGCAGTTGTCCAAAGATAGTTTGTCGCTACCAAGGTAGCATACGCTACCTTGGATAGCACATTGCCTTTGGCAGCCTTCCCTTTTGGGGAATATGCTATGGAATTGCATGTAATGTTTGCATTTTTTTATTATTATGATTTAAGTTTTAATGTTATTTTTAATATTATTAATATTAATTATTAATTATTATTATTAAATTGTTACTATTATTATTAATATTATTAATATTATTATATTACGTAATTTAATAATTATTATTATTAAATAATATATATTATATATTTTTATTTTATTTTATTTTTAATTAAATAATTATTAGTATTAATAACTTAATAATAGATAATAAAGTTTTAATAATAATATTCAATTATGAGTTGTTGTAAATATAATTAATTGAAGTTTTAATTAATTTGTTATTATTATTTCTAACACAGAGGTATCCTCATGGCCTAGCCTAGCACTTAGAAGAGGCGAGCTGAGGCGAGACTAATCCTCTGTGGGTGGGGCAACAGGCTCATACAGTGGTCCCACCAGTTAATCGTGGAGAAAGGTTTGAACCCAAGACCATAGGGGTAACCTACAACCTCAAGCCTCTGCTCTCAACCAAACGAGCTAGCACCTTTTAGCTTAATTAATTTATTATTACAATGTAATTATGAAGTAAATTAATAATTGAAATTGGGAAAATTGGTAAACTTGGGTTTTTCTTAGTGATTCAAATTTTATATGAAAATGAATTTTGTTGTGATTTGGGAAATATTGGTAAAATTTGTTTTTGATTAACAATTCAAGGTCATGTTTAATTGACTTTCAATAAGATTTATAAATCTATTATTCTTATATACTTGGAAACATTAACAAATCAACTTTAGGGGAATTTTATGATTCGGGAAATTGAACTCTGATTGTAATTGAGAACTTTAGTGAATCTATGGCTTAAAATAAAATAAAAACATAAACCATTTATTGTAATCGAAAAACTTGGTCATTATATACTTTGAAATGGAAAATGAAAACTGAAACCCTAGTTTTAAACATTGAATCTTATGTTTGTTTCATAATGAATTGAACTATGAAACTAGGTTTAAGTAACTTTATATGATTTGTTGAATCGTCTAGAATTCTAGTGAACTTGGAAAACCTTAGTGAATCTGGAAATTAGAGAAATGAAAATTGAAACCCAAATTGAGATCAAAAAATATTATGAACTAATATACTTGATAACGAAACTAAAAACTTGAAAACCTATAAGTGAAAATGGAACTGGTGTGTTTTAAAAACCTAATATATTGTGAAAGTAACTTTTGTATGCACTCTTTTTATGACGTGTGATTTTACTATTGGGCTTCAAGTGACTTAGCTTTGACCAATTAGGTTGTATTACCAGAGACTCAAGAGTTTTTTTTTGTGATGTCATGATGATGTTTTGATCACGATCTTTTATACTCAACCATGGTAATGTGTCTTGTATGCTCTATGAGGTGTTTTGATCTATTGACTGTTATTGATTTCTAGTGTTCTTGTGTTAAATTGAGGTGAATGGTGTGACCTATCTGATATAACTTTTGAGTATTTGATCAATTGTATTTGGATTGCTTTCCAATCACTTGTATAGGATTGAGGTGTGTGTATGATTTGTTCTTGGTGATGTCATGTTATGATGTGGATTGGTTTATGTGTACTTTCTTGGATCAGTCCTGTTAGGATGATCTTTTTAGTGATGCTTGTATTTTGACCAGTGATTTTGGTACTTGTCAGTTGCTTGTTTAAAAATTGATGGGTGGTTTATGGTCGTATCAGATCTTTTGATTTTATTGAGCTTAGGGTAGGTTATCTGTATGACATGTTGGGAAGTGGCTTGCAATGGAGGTTGAGGCCCTAAAGAGGATGACGGGTAACCCATTGTAGGTTATTTAATAAGTGATAACATTTCATTAAATGGGTTTAAAATGAATTAACAAGATATTAGTACTATAGAAAGTCACTAGGGGGTCAGAGGATTAAAAGACTAGCTAGATAACCTTAGAGTTGACTCGTTAGTATGCCTTGTCAATACAAAAGGATACTAGTACCACATAGAGTCACTAACGAGGTGGAGGATTAAAAGAATAGCTAGGTAACCTTAGAGTTGGCTCATGTGATGACACTTGCCCACATGCATAATAGATTCCCTACGTGTTTGTGTTACCTCTGGGATTAGTTGATACTTGTGTCTTCATACCCTTTGAGATAGTTTTCTTTCAGGTGATTCCTTGAACCTAGATGTTGGTTTTGATTATTGAGTTTGTTATCCTATTTGGGACTTCAGACTATCTCCTTAGCGCAGTGGGAGTGGACCTTTTTGGGTTCCACGAGTTTGGGTGGTAGTGTTTTTTCTTATACCATTGAGATTCAACCGTCAAATGTCGTTGTTGGATGTGTTTGTGTAGATGTTCCTTTCTATTTGATCTTGTATTTCTATGATGGATGGTTATACATATTGTATTATATTTTATTTCATTGGTCTTAAGAGATGATGTAATCTATTTCATGATGTATATTATTTCAACCTTTCATACCCTATGACCTCTAAGTGGATGATTGTACATTATGATTATTACCAAGTGGCATCTTATATGATTGTATATTATGTAAATGGATTTGTACTTGTAATTATTCTTTAATGTGGATTTTTTATATATTGGATTTAGAGTTAATTAAAACTAAATGTGATTCATTGTCATGGGACCCTTAAGAGTTGTAACATATTTGTGTGTTGTTGATGTATGAGTGTATGTTATTGCTTCCACTATTCTATTACTATTGTTGTATGTTATCTTTATCTTTAAAAAAATTGTTTGGAAAACTGTGTGAAACTTTAAGTTAATTTCTTTTGGGTCACATGCAAATGTGTTATGGGAAGGGAAAAAGTGGCGAAGGAGAGTGGGTAACAGGAACAAGAAGGAAAGATCATAGTAGGCATAGAAACCCATCACATAGATCTCCCCCGCTCCTGCTTTTGAAGGCTAATATAATCCCTTTAGGTAGAAATGTCAGGAAAATTCCATGGGATCTAAATAAGATAATTTCTAAATTAAGGCATCAAAATTTCATATCCAAACCCCTTCTTATAAAAAATATTGATAATGGATCCTCCCTCCTTCTAGATCTACCGCTTCCAGTACAAGTGATATTATAAGGCCTAAAACTCTCCTTGGTAGAAGCCCTCTTCCCATGCTACAAACTAATCATTTTTCCAATGACTCAATGTCATAGCCTTAAGATGTCAATAGGAAAAAATATCTTAATGTTGGTAACAAAGAACCATACATAGGAGATATCAAAACAAATAAAATGGCTAGGGCAACCAAGCGACAACTAGAAAGACATCGACAACATATTAATTATTAGCAAAGAATACAATGAGGATCATTGGGTTGAGTATAAAAATTTGGGACTCTTCACATTTTGGAATGGTCCATAATCAATGAAACCTAATTGGCAAAGTGGTTGAAATATTTTTGCAGGGAAAAAGAAAGTGTTTCTTCACTATCAAATTTTTTGGTACACTTACATTGTAGAAGTAAAAGCATTAAAGATTATTTTCTTTCCAGAACTCTCTGTTTTCTTAAGGGATACAGCGTGAATTTCATTAAATGATCCCTTAATTTTAATGAGATATCAATTAAAATTCTATGTTTTCTAACATGAGTTATTATTAAATCTCTATCAATAGAATTATGATGCAGGAGCATCTTGCATGGGATGTCATGCCCAAAAATACTAGGGCAAAAACACACAACATTTTTTATTTTTTATTTTTTTAGATTAAATTGCTCTAAGTTCGATATGGTTGTCTTCACAGTTAAAATATAGGTTCTCTACGTTCGTCATAAGTTAAAATCTTGATGAGGAATAAATCGCTAAGTCTAAGCTCTCGTTATAAAATCGATGTCACCTTTTGTTTCGTTATTACATTGCTTATACAATCATTATATTTAAATTTATTGAAAACTATCTAAATGAATACGGGTCAATTAAATTGAATTATTAAATCAAGAACTAATTAAGATAGAAGTCACAACACGATTTTTTTTAAATCACTTGATTCAAATCACGAGTCTTATTTAAATCCATGAATACATTTTTTGAAAACAACATTCCTAATTAAATAATAAATTTAAAACTTAAATTCCACTGGATGTTAAAGCAAAACAATTTAACCTTTCTTATTAGTCTCGCATAAATTTACGACTAATACTAATTTACAACTTTTAAACTAATAACTCAACAGGCCATTCTCAAAATACCACTTTAACAATATTAATTAATCTAATTTTAAGACTAACTAAAATAAATAACTAAATATTATCTAACAACAATTCATATCTAAAAGTAAATACTAATAAATAAACTAATTTATCTTAGATTTAAACTAACATAAGAACCACGTATCAGAACTTAATAATTAAAATGATCACAAAAATTAAATATATACAAGATAAAATTCCAAGCTAACTAACTAATATTAATCATTAATTTTAAACTTTCTGAAATAATAAAACAACTAAATTAATACTAAACTAAACTAACTTCAATTTAATTTCTATCTAATTTTTCTTATACAAAACTTAATTTAAATCCTTAAAATAAACTAACTCTAATTTAAATATCAATTACAAAGCTAAACTAAATTATATATATTAAAATATTAACTAAATTAAATCTAAACTAAACTAAATTTAATGCTACTCACATCGTAACTAAACTAAATTTAAGATCTTTGTTCTAAACAACCATACTTAAACAATTTTAATTAAAACTAAAACTAATAAGCAAATTTCTAATCACTACTATAACATTTATTGCTAACTACTTTTAACATTCTTTATAAAACTAACACTAAAACTAATAATGATAATAATAGCATACCATTTAATAACATAAAATTTAAACTAACCTAAACTACATACTAACAACTAAATACTAACAAACTATACTAAAATTTAATACTAAACTACTAAATTAACCACCATACATCCTATACTTAAAAACTTCAAACAAATCTAATCCCAACTAATCACATACTATCTAACCTAAACTTATTAAATTTTCTCATCCCTAAACCATACTTAACACTAACCCTATAACCTTGGCCACTTGGCCTCCTCTCCGTCCACACCCCAAGGCGCTCAAAGCGCAACCCAAGACCACTGCGCACTGCCCAAGCTTGTCAGGGGCGTGCAAGCTTGTCTCCTCTCACCTTGCGTGAGTGTAGACTAAGGTCAGCGCCCAGCTTTTAAGGGAGGGAGCGCTTAGTCTAAGTTATCCTTATATTAAAGGATTTATATGCTTTAAAAAAAACTTCCTTTACCTCCCCACATGGGATGACATACGTACCTTGCTGCAGGCAGGAAGAGATTTGACATGCATAGCAATGAAATGGAATTAGGAAAAAGGATAGGAGATAGATAAAATAATAACAAAGTGGGTGGGGCTTAGATTAGATTGATTTTTTTTTTAAAAATGGACATAGAGTTCTAGACTAGAGCCTTGCCTCCTAGCCTCTAGGAGTTAATGAAAAAGTTTTATTGTTGTAGAGGAATGTCAAAGAAATGTTCCCTTACATATAATAATTTCAAAAGCATTATATATATATGATTAAATATTAATTTTAGTTGCAATCTAAAAGAATAATGTAGAGAATATTCTCTGTGATCATGGGGGAATTAAAATTTCTTCCATAAATTTTTCAGAGAGGGTTTTTAGACCTGGAGGTGCACATTTAATTTGAAAGCCAATTTTGACTAAGTGTTGGCATAATTTATATATTTTCTTATTCAATTAGAAATTAAATATGTACTTATTGATATCATTGATTTCCTAAGCATACTAACAAGGATGAGTAAAAAGGTTATATTTTCTCCCTCTCTTCTATAATTTATGTTTTATTAATCATTATACATCAAGGTTTAAGATCTATCTTTTGAATTCAAGGAAGTGCATAATCTCTTAATCAAATTGATTTTGTTCATTATGAAACTTATCAAGGAGAGATAATTTTGAATACACAATGTAGGAATTGGATTACATTTGATACTTAGACATCAATTTGAGAACTTCAACATAACAAATGGCCTTCCATTAACATAATTGAAAACTTGGAAATTCATAATTCAAAGACATTACCTATCATTCTATTTTCTCACATACATATGCCAAAATTGAAAATACATGAGAGCATTGCAAGGAGAATTTCATAATCTTTTCCTTTCTATATTATTCATCCTGGTTCAAGGCTCCATCGGGAAAGAACCAGTAAGAAAACCCGATGTCTTTCCCCGCCAATACATCAAAATTCAATTACATTTTACATAATTTTTCAAATCAATTGAAATTTCTTCAAAATCTTTCACAAGTGCTTTATTCCAATACCTTCAAAACTTCAAGGAAAAACAAGGAGAAGACAAGAGCTAACCCGAGTAAATAATCACAACATCAAGAACAATTCAAGCATGCACCCTATCCCAATTTTGCACAATAGGTCCAAACATAGAACCTGACTAGGGGGGAGGTGGATTTTCTCAATGGGAGACATCAATCACCGTGCCATAACATAGCCCTTTCGAGGCTAAAACATCAAGAACTTATGTTCTTCCACAAGGCCCTTTCGAGGCTAATACCACAAGGATTTTCATTCATTTCCATATTCAAGAATTCACAATATTAAACAAGGCATGTGATGACAAGCAGGGGCCCATACACCCTACCCTCTTTCCCTCCTCTCACCATGAGAGGATACTCTACACCATTGAGGTCCAACTAAGGCCCTAACCCCGTACATGGCCACTTCATCCCTATCCAAGGGTGAGCGATGCCAAAAAAATCACCATGAAATCCTCTCAAAACACAAAACATCAAGACAAGCATAAGAATGCATCAAGAAACAAACAAGAATCCCTCCAAACCCATCCCAACACACAAGAAAGCACAAACAAGGAATAACACATCAACTTATATATGATTCAAGCATAGACAACATGAAGAACAATTCAAAGGAGTCAAGAATCCCTACCTTCACCAAAGAGTTATGGTAAATGATCAAATTGAGAAGAGCTCTTTCCTTCCTTGCTTCAACCTTCCAAGATTCCTCTCTAAAAGTAGAGATTGGGTATCAACCTAAACTACTCCAAGAAGGGCCTCTAAATAAGCCTCCAACTCAACCACCAAAAGGATCAATAACTTCTCCCACCCACCTACAAATCTAGAAGCTCCTAACTCAACCCATACTATGGTTAACCACTAAGTGGAGGTGAGGTGAGACAACTCATAGTAACCATAGTCAATTTTCGCACAAAGGCAAAAAGAGACTTTTTGAGTGACCTCAAAAGTCCAAAAAAGGGGCTTAGGGGTTGGAAAAGACCCCCAACCCATACCCATACCCCTTGAGTATAATTATTTCATGTTTTAAAGCCTTAGGAATAGGTTTGGAACCAAACAAAAGCTAAGAAATAATTAGGACCATCTAACAACTCTAGAAATGCAGATTAAGCACTAATCTGAATTAAGGATGACTAAACTCGATTAAGAACCAAATTAGCAAAAGATACTAACTTAATTTGACTTAGGTCCAAAGGTTACATAGCTAACCCTAGCTAGCACATTGAAGAACATAAAAAATTCACGAGTGTCAAGCGACACTAAAGAAACATAGTTACAAACATTAACATTTATTGATCACATACAAATACATACATACATCTTACAATTAATTTAATTACGAACAACAAGGTTTCCAAAATTAGCACATAGGGATCAGTTATGTTCCTTCGTCGGTTTCCTCGGCTAAAATATCTGCACACTCATTGCACAAATCAGTAGTCTCAAAAATCACATGTACATATGTATATATACATATCAGGAATCACATAAATTAAAACATCCATCTATAACAAAAATCAGGGTTCCTCTTATCCTATTCAATTCTTAACCATTTAAAATATCTTAAACCAAAATGTTAATCCTACCTTTTACTTAATTCATCAACATACATCTACATAAAACATTAAATGACGGACATCAAATATTTGAAAATAACATCACACAACATGAAATAATATGATATGTTCAAAGCATCAGATAATGCCTTGACATCTCGAGTCGTGAGTATCAAAATGATAAACTAACAACTAAGGCTACAAAGGGTCGAGGCGAGCCCTCACATCCTCCCCCACTAGGCATGAACTTCCTCCTAGAGTTCATCAAAAAGATAAGGATATTGAGATCGCATCCGTGTTGCATCTTCCCATGAAACTGTGACCTCATCATAACAATCCCACTCATCAAGTAACAACTGTACAAGACTTCCTCAAATGAGGGTTCGAATTAAGCAACTTGTCCCTATTTTAAGGTTAAATACTTTCCTTTAAAGTTTTCACAATGCACTAATTCTTGATAGGATACTCAACAAGTTCATCACTACACATGCACCTTTCCATCTAGAAGTCCTTTCCGTTAACCCGTAACCTTAACCAAATTTATGTTGGGGTGCAATTTTCATTACTCAAAACATCCAACGGATATCACTAGTTCTAATCTCAAAGTCTTAGAAAAAAGGGTGGGGCACGAATATTCTCACGAATAACCCCATACCCTAAAGTTGAGAATCCATGTGATTGTCGAAAATCCCTTTGGTAGGCTCATCATATGTCACTTTGCCAATTTAAAAAAAAATTCAAAAGAAAGTGCCTCAAAATTTAAATTCAACACCAAAGATGAAACATCCAACGCAAAAGTTAGAAATAAAAGAAATAAAGAGTGGCCACAATAGTAAAATTTCAATAAAGATATAATCAAAAGGCAAAATAGAATCATCAATAATATTGTTGGCTAAACAGCCCCACATCACACTGTTACCAAAAAGGAAGAACGTTAAGAGTGAAATTTGAAATCAAACAAATAAGTACATAAATCCAATTACTTACAAAATTTATATTACTGACATAATGCGGCCATACCAGGGTCACTGAGAAAAATAAGGGATCTTGAATTGATTTTAGATGGTAATCTAACGACCATGTCGGTCAAACTCTTATTGATCCCACATACTAACTACATACTTATCTGCATTTAATTTCATTTTTAGCACCATATATTTTAGATAGATACATTCCTTGCTATGAATAGGGAAATTTAAATGTCCACACTTATCATGGACCCATTAGTGCCCAAGTGTCATGAAATCTGGCTTTGATATGGGAAAATTATTAATACAAAAAAAAAAAAAAAATAGAGAGAGAAAGTGACAAAAATAGAAAGAAAAATAATTTTAAAAATTAGAAAATGGAAAAAAAGGGAGAAAAGAGGAATTTCTATTTTCAAAGTGCAAAGGTGGCATAAATAGAAAAATGAGAAAATTAGTTGTCATTCCATTAATCGAGGTGTGTAGGTGGCATCTTAGAAGTTTGTGGAAAGTTTCTTAAATCATGCATTTAATATTTGTTTTGATTTACAAAAGAAATGTAATTTTCTAATTAGGCCACATGGTGGTGCTTAGTTGTATTTAGGTGAAATTCTTGAAAGTTGTGGATATTGTAGAAGGTTGTGGATATTGTGTAGGTGGAATTCTAGAAGGTTGTGGATAAGTCATGCATTGGGTGGTAAGTGCCTATTTAAGCAAGGCATATGAGTATTTCTAAAAAGCTTGAGAAGTAGAAGCTTTGCAAGGGTCAAGCTTCAAGGTGTGAAAGCTGGAAGGTGTGAAGACTTCAAGGTGTGAAAGCTCTAAAGGTGTAGCTCTTCAAGTAGAAGTTCTTGGTGAAGCTCTTGGTGTGAAGACTCTTATTTGGGATTTCTCTTATGTTGAAGAATTTGTAAACTTCTTTTTGAAGAATTCATATCTATGATATCATCTTGTGGGTGTTGTAAGGATTTTGAAGTATAATAAAATTTCTTGGGAAGCATTTTATCTCTCTTGCCTCCATATTGTTGCATTCTTGTTATGAGTTGGTAAGGGTGGTGTGGTCCTTCATCAAGTGGTATCAGAGCATACCTTCATCGAGTGGTATCAGATTTTGGCCCTTCATCAAATTATTACATTTTCATATACTAAAACGTATAAAGTTTTCAATTGGGGAATTTATAAGTTTCGAAGATAAGCACAAAGAATCTAATCAAAATGATATTTTAGTAAATATTAGATTAGACTTTCTAGATTCCATCCCTATTAGAATTATAACTAATAGGTTAGTTTACAATATCAAAAATTCAAAATTTGAAGGTAGCATCCACAATATAACACTCCTACTAGAATTTGGATTGACCGGTGATCCAAAAATTTAAACTTTAAACATGCCAGCAGAAATTCTAATCTTAACAAGATATTCCCAGTGGTCACTAATCTTAGCCAAGATAAGGAAAATGATTTTATGCACCATCATCCTAAACTCACTGTCGGAATGACACACCAAAATAACATTTCAAAGCCTATCCTAGCTAGTAAAATCTATTTTTCTAAATGAGATATAGAGGAAGGGGAAATTGTAGAGGAGGGTGAGATTTGGAGACATGAAATGATTAGCAAGTAAACAATGATCAAGGAGAGATCCCAAAAAATACTTCAATAGATGATATTAATATAAATGAGTATCACAATTTCGAGAACATCAATAGCCTACATCAATGTGAACATTATAGGCGTCAAACCTATATATAGGATATATTAAGAAAAATATGAGGAAATACGGACAACTTATCTAGGATATTATCATAATTTAGAATGACATAAGCAACCAATTAATCTTGTGGAAAGAGTCACATAAAGATCATCATCTAGTTGTATCTCAACCTATACAACCAAAGTCTAGAGAGGATTTTCCAATATCATATAATTGACAACATTTCCCTTAAAACATCAGACATTGATTTAGAGAAGGAAGAGAGTTGAGTGCCTTCCAAAATCACAAAATAGAGTAGGAAAGGAAAAGTATTCATTTTTAGAGGTGTCCTAGGAAATTACACTAGAACCTTCAGTTGATCCTCTGGTAGAAAAAAATCCTAACTATATTTCACAACTTTGGCAGATAGTAAAACAAAGCAATAGTCTAAGGTTACATGAGAAACAAGAAGTAGTTAATATGATGAGGAGTAAGTTAGACCTGAATAAGTGCAATGATAAAATAAATAAGGATGAAGCCCAAGAAATTAATCTTAAAGGGAAAGAGATACAGAATAGCCCAAATGCAAGAGAAGCTAAAAGACAATCTAAAAATTCAATGATTAGTTGAAAAGGGAAAGAGAAAAAGACATTAGGTAGAAACTATTGAAGTCTAGGCAACTCCCAATGGGAGAAAATGATCTAGTCAAGGACAATATAATATCAATGTCAAAACAAAAATCCACAGCCTTCAAAAGGAAAAAGAAACATAAGAAACTAAAGAAGGCAGTTAGTCACTGGATAATCACAAACAAAGAAAAGACAAAAAAAAAAAAGGAAGCTCACATAAATGGAGATATAGAGGTAAGAGAGCCTCAGAACAAATTGATGACACTAAATATAGAAAGGCATCTAGAAAACATGACAATCAAAAGTAACAAGAAAAGATAAAAGAAGAAGAAAATGGAAGTTTGGCAAACTCCAACTGAAGGTAAAGTTCCTTTTGTAAACAACTGAGTTCCATGTTTTTCAGAACATTGGATAAATAAACTATTAGAAAAAGAAATGATAATCAACACAAATGGAAAAGATAAAAATGCAACATTAGCAAATGAATTTGAAGTCTATAAGGAGCAAAGTAAGAAAATTGAGACAGGAATTAATCTCTAAGAGACTAAAGATCAAGAGAGCATTATTGAAGAAGAATTCTTTGTAGATCATACTAAAGCTCATATTCAGGAAGTATAGCTCATGGAACAAGGTAAAATAAGGAATGAAAATTCAGAATTAGAGTTATTCTAAAATCTGGTTGAATCTGGTATTCAAGAAGAAGACAACTCAAGTGAAAAAGGGATTCAACAAGAAGAATGCATTAACATAGATGAGGTTGACAAAGACATAAGCAACATAATCATAACCAAATTGAAAAAAGAACGAGATGGAATAGAAGAGGATAAAATCATTTCTACAAGTATACAAAATGCAAGCATTTCTCCAAATTCCTTAGGCATAGCAAAAAAATTGGAAGGCTTAGAATATCCAAACTTTGGTAAGTCTAGCAAAAAGCAAGGAAGGAAATCATTAGCAAAACTTAGAGAAGCTATAGGAAGGGAAAATGATCAAAAAAAGATTAATGACTTATTCCAACCAAGGAAGGGAAAGGTCCTTCTCATGGGACCATGAGGATAACTACATGGAATGTTAGGGGTCTAAACACAACTAACAAAAAGTGCTTTCTCAAGCACAACTTAACTCTTTTTAAAGCTAATATAATTATATTACAAGAAACTAAACTCAATAAAGAGTAAGGAGAGAGACTAAGTAGGAAATCAGGTGTATGGAAATTTGAAATGATAGGATGAGTTGGAGCTTCAGGACGCATTAGGATTATATGAGATCCAAAAAAGGTATCTTTTATAACACAAGTCTCTAACAACAATTGGCAAAGTGGTAAGGTTAAAACTTATAGAAGCGAGTTAAGTTATACATCAATTAACATCTATGAACAAATCCTAACAACAGAAAAAAGAGTAGTATGGAATGAGATCAATGAGTTTATGGAATCAAATCAATGAGAGAATTTTTTCATAGGGGGGACTTCAATGTTCTCTTATCTTTAGAAGAAAAGGCTAAAGGCACCAAAATAATATAGTAAGCTATGTTAGATTTTCAAAATTGGTTCACAAATAGTTACTTATTAAACATCTTGACCTTGAATTGAACATATACATTGAATAATAGAAGAACATGTTTTTGCAACATAGCAAAAAAATTAGAAAAAAATTTCTTTAGAGGGGACCTATGTATCTTTAATTTCTCCTTTAACTCATCTATCTTGCCTAATGGAGGTTCAGACCATTTCCCAGTTAGACTAATAGTCACAGGATTCTTCATTAATTAATAGTCACATGAGTCTTCATAAACTTTCAAACCCTCTTTAACCAATTCTTCCAATTATAAAGAAATTATCAAAATAGAAATATCAACATATCCCCTTACTAGAATAAAGGAAACAAGAATAGTACATAGACTAACTAACTATCTACATCTCAACACAAGAATAAAACAAGATTGTGACATAATAATAACACTAAAATTAATATACACACATTTCATACCAAGAGTTTAACCAACACAAGAATAAAACAAGATTGTCACATAATAATAATAATTCAGATTATAAACATAAGAAAATCACAAGACCATTTAACATAATATTATGATAACTATCACACAATTCTTGGGTAGCATAAGTGTGTGATTTAAAATCAAATTACAAGTTTCAAGATATTTATATTTCACCTTTCGAAAGTAAGTTCCTATCAGGAAATTAGTAGGTTTCCTATCCTCATATATGTCCAATGGAAATATCATTTATAGAGCTTTCATGGATAATGTAGGGATAGCTTAGTCTTCTTCAAGTTAGAATCAAGTTCTTTAAATCTCTTTGATACTGACCATTTGTTAGGTTTTCAATTCTGTGTGTAGGATTACTTAATTGGTCATTCTTATATAAAGTTAACATTTCCAAATTTGTAGTTACTTCACCTTTAGGATTTATTCTTATTTGTTTTCACTACTATTTCCCAATAATTAGAACTAAATTTGATAATGCTAAAATTAGAAAAGTAACCTGCAGTGTTATATTACAATATTTATTTAAGCTCCATCATTTAGTTTTGTTCAAATACAATGGAAAGGTTTACAATTAAATCAATTTATTCATTTTTTAAATCTTTAATGTTCTGTAGTTAACTCTAACCATTTATAGTAATCGGATTGTATTCATTTTATCAAATCGTCAATATATATGGAAGATGGTAATATAATTAATTATTTAATTTCTCATTGAATCATTCCTATGATGATCTTGTCTTAGAAGAAATTGTATGCAGGATATACAAAATGGGATGCTTACAAGGAGGTAAAACAACACAAAGAACAACTAGTAAAAGGAAACTTCAGAAAGTGTCAAAGAATGATAGATTTAGATATTAAATATTTTTTCGTCAAAGGGAAGAGCCTTACAATATCATTATTTTTAAATAGGGGTATGCCTCTATATTATTATATGTATCTTTAATGGACACAACTCCCCGGGAAAGATCGAAGATTTTCTTGACTCTGTTCTTTTCTACCAGTGCCCATTTGAATGAAGGAACCATGTAAAATTTATTAATGATTAATATAAAGTATTGGCTTTGACCTTTTACCAATCAAAAAAATATTATTAAATCTCAATCTAGAAATTAATTTCATTTTCTTACATTTATTATGAAATCCTATTTATATCATGAAGAGAAGAATCGTTTAAAGTGCCTACTAAAATAATTTCGTATTCATGTGTGGATGATTAGAAATTGAATTTTAAAAATGTAATGTGAAAAGAAAAAAAACCTAAGTGGTGTGTGCAACTAGATTTTTTTAGTTAACCCTTATCGAGGAGCTAGCCTCCTCTACCTCAACCAGACCCATTCCTTCGATCAAACCTACTAAACATCTCATTCCACTTGAGATACCATCAATAAATTACTCCATAAATCATAGTCAAATTAAAATGCATCTATTTTCATTGCAAATTAAACATCATTTCATCATTTATATTTAACATATTCAAAGAGAAACATCATCATGAAACATAATATCATGATTTACATAAGATACATCATCACCACATTATCATCATATATGTCATAAAAATCAAAATAAATTCAAAATCAAATACACATAACAACTAA
This sequence comes from Cupressus sempervirens, assembly GCA_028749045.1. Taxonomy (NCBI): domain Eukaryota; kingdom Viridiplantae; phylum Streptophyta; class Pinopsida; order Cupressales; family Cupressaceae; genus Cupressus; species Cupressus sempervirens. The sequence continues at coordinate 28,561,809 of CM053787.1, forward strand.
CATGTCTAACCAAAACATACTGACTTCAGTCGAAGGTACTCAACAAAGTCAATAAAAGTCATTAAAATTCTCAATCATGTCCTAAATAATATGAGTTGAATAGATCGGGGTAAATTGGTGGTCTAGGAAAGTTAGAGCTTTTTTGTTAATTTTGTCCCTCATCTTGCATCATTCAACTCACGTCTTCATAATCAATTTCCCCTTGCAAAATAAATGATCATTGCACCCATTTAGTGCTTAATTATCACTTGATACTAGTGGTATATCTTCATTTAAATGTAACAAAGAATTGGTTATGTGTTTCATTAGGGAACCACTCTAGAACCCCTTATTGTTTGTCTAACCATATTTCTTTTTGTTACAATATGAAAGGGTTCATTTGTAAGTATTATGAGGTCCAAGAAATTAATGAGAGGGGATTGAATCAGTAATCTGTTTGAAAATTCAAAACTTTATCAACTTATTATGCAAATCATATCTACTCAATAAAACATTCAACCACATTCATCCAATGTTAAATTGTGAAGCAAAAAATAAAAGAACACATAAAAGCATCCACACCAATAAAATAATAATACTAGCATCTCTCACATGGAAACCCTTGGTCAAAGGGAAAAGTCACAAGGGAATTAATACCCACAAGTAATTTGCACTCTTCTCAAGTATGCCTGATTAAAGGCCTAGCTTTCTTAGGATTTTACAATAATGTCTAATTTAGACCTTGTTAGGAGTCACCTGATTAAGGGGTTTTACTTTAGCCCTACTAGGATATTTACCATTTTAGGAGTAACCTCATTGGAGGATTTCTAACTCAAGTTAATGAGCCACCCAATTAAGGGAATTAATCTTCAAACATGTTACGATCCTACTCACTCTTTTAGGAGTGACCCAGTTAAGGGAATTATCTTGGATAACTTGTTAGAATTCAACAAGGAAGATGATATAAAAGTAGCACTTCTCCTTTGCATGTACATATCTAATTAAGCTTAGATTTTTCTTCTTCTTTTAGATATTCAACAAATTACTTGACCACACTCAGCATATACGATCTAGTAAATACATCACATTGAAACATAAATACATGCTTCACTTATTAGGGTGGCTACCACCTTAACCAAAATGTATTACATTTGATTTTTTCTTCTATTCCACTAAAACATGTTACTAAACCATAATACATCATTGTCCAAAAAATCAGTCAGCTACCAAATTCAATCGCTCATCAATCAAACCAAGAATAGCTAAGATTTTTCATTTTTTCCAACATTCACGCATAACACCAAGAAATGTGATCACCACGATCGATGCAAGACCATACCATTTATCCATGTCATATTACCATATCACCAGAACACTTGGATCATGAAAAGATTCATTGATGTCATCCACAACATCGTCGGTTAAGGATCAAACATAAACTATTTGAAGTGTTATGTGAACTTCCCATGGAATGATCCTTAATCAATCCAAAATATGTCTTCCAATTAACCAAACTTAGTGTGATGAAAACATCAATCATAAGACTGACTCTAGATCATATATCTAGAATATATCGATGCACGTGATCCTAAAATGGTGTCTGCATCTGCATCTGCATCGGTTTTCCATTTGTCAATGACGACTAAACCACAAAATGTCACGGCAAGTGGAAATGCCTTGCGGACTTGTGGCTCACTTTATTATTAGTGTCTGTTTGGACGTGTTTTTACGATCTCAACGTGTGAGAAACGGTAATTGATGTGCCCTGTGAAAATATATTGGGAACAAATAGTTCTACATGGTGTATAAAATATCTCACCGTTGAAAAGATGTTTAATCAAGGAAGTCGAAGGTGAGGAGCTGGCGACGTAGTCTGTCTCTCGCCACATTTTCATCCATTTCTTTTTAATTTTGAAAATTCTGCCTAGTTCCTGTCAATGCGTTTAATGTGTATGGATTATTTGGACTCCTATGCGGTAGATAATGGAGGAGAATCAGTCACAATAGCCTTTATGTGCTGGCTAATTCCTTTGTCCAGATAGCAGTTCCAAAAAAAACAAAAGTTATCATAGGTGTAGATGTAGATATTATTTCTAAAAAAAAAGACATTATAGGTTTAGGTGTAGATGTAGATGGATTAAATATGAAGCCACTATCTTTATGTGACAGACTAATTATCTGACAAAGAAATGGGTTGGTTTGAAAATTAAATTATGTATGAAAAGTTTATAAATGTAGTAATTGTTTTTTTAAAACCTTTTCAATTTTATATAGATCTTTATTATACATAATATTTTTCAAATAACATAAGTGATTTATATTAGTTTTTGTGTATTAAGTCTAGAGATATCTTTGTAAAGGCACCTATTGTACCGAGACAAATTGATAAATATAAGTACCTTTAGAATGGTATCTCTCACCTTATTTTTAATGTATGTAAGCTATTAATAGTTGTGGTTCAAGATGGAAAAGAAATTAAATAAATTATGAATATTGTTCATGCTACTTAGTGCAATTATGAATATTTTGTTTTGCTCCTTTTTTAAGAAGCCTTGTTGCATTGATGGGTTCAAATAAAAACGATTGCTTTTTTTAGGAAAAAATATCTACAAATATGATAATAGTTTTATTTTAAAAATTGAATAGCTTTTTAAATTTGTAAGGTTTTTTTATTATTTAATTCTTTTAATCTAGTATAATTTATTTTGTACAAATATTTAAAAATAGAGATTTGGTAAATTAAAGTTAGAACCATTTTAATTGATATTTTCTTTTATTTTGATATTAATGATAGGTTAGTGATGAAGATTTATTTTGAATAAAATTATAGATTTTAGTTTCCATTTTGAATTCACAATATATTTTTTATATGAGGTATGTGTATATATGAATTTTTATTCAATGCGAAGGATTATAACAAATAAAACAAAACAAACACTTGAAATTGTGAAGAAAATTTTAAAAATGAAACCCTTTACTAAGTTACTTGTTGCATTTGATTTGACCAATTGACAAAATGATGTGCTCTCATGAAAACATGACAGCATAGTTTGTTGCTTTCTTGAAATTTTATTAATGGGATTGACTTTACTATTCGATGAACAAATATGTGCTCTCATAAATTTTTGAGACCATGGTGTTCATTTCTTGATATTGTGAGTGATGGAAATGACTTGAAGTCTTAGATGAACAAATTGATTTCGAGGTTGGAAAGATGGGGGATGGGATAAGGATTTAGATTTCTTGAGTTGCCTCAAGAAAGGAGACTGTGTCAATTGTGACAAGGAGGTTGAGTGTGAGGGTATAGGGTCTTATGATGTACCATGCATAAATGCCTCAAATGGAAACTATTGTTTTCTCACTCAAGGAAAATAAAGGAATTATGAATTATTTATATGTCTTAAAGAAGGAAGACCATACCTCCAAGGACAAAACGATCTTTTCCAAAGATAAGGTGAATTTGAGGTGAGAGGACAATGATGTTGGAGTGAGGATTTACAGTGGGTTAATCCTACTTAATCATGATTAATATTGATTGTATGTGTAATGGGAGGATTGATGAATATTATGAGAATAATAGAAAAATGTGGAGGACATCAAGTGAGGGAAAAATTAAACAAATAAAAGAAATTTAATAAACTTTTAGGAGGAGATGGAATAAGATAAGAATGCAAAAATTTTAATTAGAAATAGATATCTACCATAGATTAGGACTTAGAGGTGATAGAGGAAATTAATTTGGATGTTGAGCATTAATTAAAATAATAATATATAATTAATTTAAATATGTAGTAACAAGGTCTTAGTCTAAGTATATAAACTGCAAACATATTCATTCACCATTTTAAAATTTTGCTTATTTCATATGGGAACAACCAACAAGGTTCAACTTTAGTTCTCAAAAAGAGATAAACACTTTGATTAATAGTTCTCCTTTTTATTTGATTTAATTGCATATGATTAGATGCAAGATCTAAGTAAAGTAAAAAAAAATGGATAAGATACAATTCACTTTTGATGTAGGAGCATCCTGGGCTTGGTAGCAATCCTGTATATTGGAGGGATTTGGCTTGGAGTTGTGTAACCCGGTTGCTATTGGGTATAGTTTTGGCTGAGGAGTTTGGTCAATTGAAGCAGCTTAGTGTATACTATGGTGCTCGGCATGTATTGTTGTGTTCAACGTATACTATGGTGCTCGGCATGCACTGGGAGCTTGGCAATGCTTGTGGTTTGGTTGATGCTTGGCTTGGTTTCTCTGGCACTCATCTTGGTCTTGGTTCCTGTGGCATCAATTTGTCAATGAGCTGACTTTTGTCATTTAATTTTGGTACAGGTATTTAGTTTGTGTTGTAGCCAACTTGTGGCTCAATGTATATTTAATGTAAGGGTTTTGATTTATTTGTAATGAACTAGGCTGACCTATGACTTAGTTGGGTATAAGTAAGGCAATTTTGTGGAGTCTTAAGTCAAAAGATGGGAATCATCCAGCTTGGAAAAGAGGATGAAGTTTAGGAGAAAACTTTGAGAAGGGCTAGTAGTTGTGGCTTGGAAAGCTAGGAGATTGCTAGGTGGGCTTGTTAGCACAAGTTGAGATTTCCTTGGGGTTTCCTTCCATATTGTAGATCTAGACTAGCTAAGATTGGGAAAGTGAGTTGGATCTTGAGGGATCTCGCAGAACTATTTGTTTTGTAATTGTTGTTGTATTTGGCCCTAACCTGGAAGGCCTTACAACTAGGAATATTGCATTTAAACAATTATATCTATAAATAAAGTATTGTGATTTGGTATTAGATCTTGCTTTGTTGTTGTGCTTCCATTGTGTGGGTATTTGCAAGGATCTAGATTAGCTCCAACTGGGGTATCTTTGGATTCTCTCTGCATTAGGTGGCATCAGAGTGAAGGTTGTTCCTAAGTGTGTAGACAAATTGCTGAAGTTGAGCAACTTGCATTAGGACTAGGGTTTGCAAAATTCTTGGAAGATGCCTCCAAGAAGATTGGACCCTAGGGAGATTAATGATCTTAGTGATTTTGTGGAAGAAAGGATCACATAGAAGGTTACAACAAATTTTAGATCTAAAATGGAGGAGCTTAAAGCCATATTCAAATCTCAGATGGCATTGATGAAGAGTGAAATGATTTATGAAATTGTGAGTGCTATAGGTGGCATACCTTGACATGTGGGTACTAAAGGTAGTTATGAGGAAGTTGGTGAAGATTTTTGATATTGGTAGATCGAGTGGTGAGGATAGAACTAATCAAGTTGAGAGACCTATTGGAACTAGGGCTAGTCAGTTTGCTAGGCCTAGATCTTAGTTGAAATTTAAGCGTAAGATGGAGGTTTCTAATTTCTCAGGTACTTTGAATCATGAAGACCTGATTGATTGGATTGGTGAATTGGAAGACTACTTTGAGCCTAAGTATATTGAGGATCCATGCAAAGTAAGGTTGGCACAAACTAAGTTGAAAGGACATGCTGCTCTTTGGTGGAAAGAATTGCAAAGAGACATAGAGGATGAAAGTGAAATGAAGATCACTAGATGGAGGTTGATGGTGACTATGTTGAAGGCTAAGTTCATTCCTGCTAATTATGAACTTGAATTATTTAATAGGTTGCAGAATCTAAAATAGAAAGATATGTCTATGAAAGATTATACCAAGGAGTTCTACAAGTTGGCTATTCGATCTGGGCATAGAGAATTATCAAAGAAGAAGGTAGCTTGGTACATCAATGGTTTGAAATATCCAAGATGAGGTTGGTATGTTGAAGATTGATACAGTTGAGGATGTTTATCAGTATGCCCTAAAGGTAGAAGATAAGTTGAAGAGGAAAAGTCAAGGCAATGCTAGAGGAAAGGAGAAGCAGGATAGCTCGGCAAAAGATAAACTGAGTGCAAAAGATGAACCAAAACCTGTTGATTAGAAGAGGAGGATAGGTAAAGGTGATTTCAAGGGTACTTGCTACAAATATGGAGATGCAGGACATAGATTTTATGAATGTCCTAAGGTTGTTGACAAGAGAGTTGTTGTTGTGAATGAAGTTGCAAAACATGACAGTCAACCTGAGCAAGGAGAGAGTTTATTGTCTCAACTAGTACTGATTGGTCAAAGGACACTAGATTCTTGTTAGAAGACTAGTTTGTTCAAGACTCATTGTAAGTCTAGTGGTAAAGTCTACAATATGATTGTGGATGGTGGTAGTACTGATAACCTTGTTGTTAAGGAGATGGTTCAAAAACTTGGTTTGAAGAGAATGAGACACCCTTATCCTTATAGGATTGGCTGGTTGCAAGGTAAGCATGCTTTGGAAGTGAGGGAACAGTGCCTTGTTGATTTCCAAATTGGGAAGTATAGGATCAAGTGTTGTGTGATATTATGGACATGAAAAGTTCTCAAGTGTTTCTTGCTAGACCTTGGCAATATGATTGTAGGGTTGTGCATGATTGTGTCAAGAATGTGTTTATTGTTGTGAAATCTGACAGGAAGCATGAACCCTATTCCTTTGTAGAATGAAGATCTTGGTAGGAGGAACCTAAGTATTGGTAGTTGAATTGAGTTGAAGGATTTTGAAAGGGTTGGAGATTAGCATGGAAGATAGACATGTGGAACATTGAGGATGGATGTGAAGAAACAAAAGAAGAACAAGGGAAAGAGTGTACAAGTTGAGAACTTGGAGGATATGTATGTGAAGAACCAATTTGAGATTTATGTGTTGAATCCTAGAAGATGTTCTTCCAGCTATGAAGAACATTTTTTCAAACCTGGGATGTTTGATGTAGGAGCATCCTAGGCTTGCTAGTAATCCTACATGTTGGAGGGATTTGGCTTGGAGTTGTGTAATTCAATTGCTATTGGGTGTAGTTTTGGTCAAGGAGCTTGGCTTGTACTGTGGTGCTCGAAGTATACTATGGTGCTCAGTGTATATTGCGGTGCTTTGCATATACTATGGTGCTCAACATGCATTGGGAGCTCAGCAATGCATGTGGTTTAGCTAACGCTCATCTTGGTTTCTCTGGCACTTGGCTTGGTCTTGGTTCCTATGGTATCGAGTTGTCAGTGAGCCAACTTTTGGCATTTTATTTTTGTATGGGTATTTAATTTGTGTTGTATCTAACTTGATTCAACATATATTTAATGTAAGGGTTGTAATTTAATTTTTAATGAACCGGTCTGACCTGTGGCTTAGTTGGGTATAATTAAGGGGGTTTTGTGGAGTCTTAAGTCATAAGATGGGGATCATCCAGCTTGGAGAAGAGGATGAAATTTAGGATAAAACTTTGAGAAGGGCTAGTAGTTGTGGCTTGGAAAGCTAGGAGATTGCTTGGTGGGCTTGCAAACACAAGTTGAGATTTCCTTGGGGTTTCCTTCTAGAGTGTAGATCTAGACTAGTTGAGATTGAGATTATGAGTTGGATCTTGAGGAATCTTGCAAACTTGTTTGTTTTGTAATTGTTTTTGTATTTGGCCCTAACTCGAAAGGCCTTACAGCTAGGCATATTGCATGTAAACAATTATATCTATGAATAAATTATTATGATTTGGTATCAAATCTTGCTTTGTTGTTGTGTTTCCATTGTGTGGTTATTTACAAGGATCCAAATTACCTCCAACAAGGGTACCCTTGGATTCTCTCTACATCAACTTTGTTGTTTTAAGGCTCAAAAATGGTATGTGATGTAGAGACACTTTCCACTATGCATAAATCTTGAAATCACATGTTACTCTAGGATTTGACATGATCTGGATCAACATAACAACAATCTAAGGCAAACATCCATGTTAAACATGAACCATAACATTAAAGAACACTATATATATATATATATATATATATATATATATATATATATATATATATATATATATATATATATATATATATATATATATATATATATATATATATATATATATATATATATATATATATATATATATATATATAATTTTTATTATTATTATTTTTTGGTTTGTTTATTTATATTTCTTCTATAAGATGTATTCCAAACACCCTTAACTAACTTCACAAGAACCTTCACAAAGGTTCATTCCCACTTATCAATCCTCAAAATCAAACATCAATACAACTTTATGTGCTTGGTTCCATTTACAAAAATTCAACTCATCCATACACGTGATGATGTCATATCATCATAATACACATTAATATGTCTTACCTTTTGGAAAGGTATTCATACCTCCTTCCACAATCTATCACTCACACAAATAATATTCCCTTCATATGCCTTCACATACTTAAACATTGTCATTGAACATCAAATTACCAAATAACTAATCAATCTTGAAAATAGTCTTCAACCTAGCATTTTAAATAGACATGCACAGAGAGGTTCATAACTTTCAAAATAGACCTTGTTTCTTAAATTCAACCATTGGTTTTGGGCGTAATTTGGCCCCCAAAAATATATCAAAAACTTAGCAAAATCAAAAGTTATGGCCTCTATATAGAGACCATTTTGATTGTCATAAAGGAATTTTTAAAAAAATGCATGCCTAGTATGCCTAGGGCAATAACATAAATATTCATAAACTTAACCAATCAATCCCAAACTAGATTCATTTGAAAGCTACATGAATCCCCTCTAAGAATATGCAACGTTTAGATTTTTTCATCAATGCATTTAGGAGAAGGGAAAAAAAATCTTTGAACAACCTTTTTGTGAGATTTTCTTGATTGCTTTTACCAAAACATTCATATTTTTCAAAATAATTATGAAACCAATTCGAGCTAGAAGAAAATGAAATATTATTTAGGGTAAGTGTTTTAGCGTAGACTATACTGTAATAGACTGTAGTAATTTGCAAACAATTTCTGTTGTGTTCATGATCCACATGATTTCTCTGTATTTAGTGGATTCGTATCTCATGCATAAGTCTCACTAATGACATATCAAGATTACATTAATGTATGCCTATTCTTCCACCATAAATCATGTGTGAAGGGTATTTTCTTCTTATCCAAACTATTGTAGGCATTGTTTAATATAGTAACATTGATTTCAATCACCATTTACACCTTGAGTTTGATCCATGATTTATGGAGAACTTTCGCTCACTATTGGAGAACCACTAACCAATTTCAATTTCTACAGTGACTTCATATTGTATAAATATATGCAGATTGTAATCAATGATTAATAGAATTTCATTCCTAATTAGCTCTTTTTTTTGTTTGTTTAATTTGTATATTTTTCGTTCAACAAGATTCTTCATTTATTTTTTCGGATTGATTGGAAAATCTTCCATGGCATCAGAACTTAGGGAGCTGGAAGAAGAAGTATTATTTTTGTTATAGGTATTGTAGATTAGAGCTCTTTTTGTTAGATGAATTTTGTTCATTAGCCTAGGGGTTGTTAATGTGTTTCTATTTTTAATTACGGGCTGAGATAAAGTTCCATTTTGGGGCAAATCAATGATGTCTAGTATGTAGTTTCTTCCATCTGTTGTCAAGCTAACCTCAAAAAATTATCCATCTTGGAAAAAAGGGATAAATAATCATTGCATTGAGAAAGATCTAATGCCATATCTCCTTGGACACATTTCCGAGCCAAGCGAGTATGAAAAGAAAATTACATGGTTTAATAGTAATGATATTGTCTATGGACTACTATGTCTTACTATTTCTGGGGATATTTTATTTCATATAGAGCACATAGAGTGCCCTTTCATTTCTTGGACCATCATCTGGGAATTGTATGGATACATTAGTTCTTCATCTAAAAGTGATGATTCCTTGGATAATCAAGCTTCTATTGGTGATACTAAGATTTTAGTTGCCTCATCTTGTGTGGACACATCCTTCTTGAATGATCAATTTATTAATAACCCTAGTGCTCCTTTTGTCTCCTCTGAGATTAGAGTTTCTTCATTTTAAGCTTCCAATATTTCTTTGCAGTAGAATCATTTTTGTCTTCCGAATTTAGTTCATTGGGATAGAATCATTTTTGTCTTCCGAATTTAGTTCATTGGGATATATTCCTATCATACATATCATTTTTATTTGTAGAATCTCTCATTTTGGATCTAGATGATAGTATTGATTTCATACATCTTCTCTTTGATAAAGGTGATTCTTCTTCAATCATTGTGAGGGAACCTTTTATCCCTCTTCTTCCTTCTCTACATTGTCATTCTTCACATATTGATACAAGTTTGGATACATTTGCACAATATTTTGAGGAGATATATTTTCCTTCTGAGGAGATAAATATAACTTTTGATTATTATATCCATCAATTTTTTAAATATTCATTCAAGATCTACAGAGAGACCATGGAGCAGTTTTTAAAGGCGTCATACATTTTAAGATTTCTTCCTGCATATTCCTTTCAAGATTGGGGAGACTTCATTCATACATCTTCAATTTTTTTTCTTCCTAAAGGGAAGAATGTTGTTTGAAGATCATGGACCACCTTCTGCACACAGTTTCGAGAATCTGCCATAGACTATGCATTATGGAGGGATCTATCTTCTCTTCCATTTCAATTTTTAAGAGATCTTCTCAAGGTGAAGAAAATTGTAGTACGGTAGTTCTATTGCTTTATTTCCATCTATTTTGAGGGATGTTTTTAAGTCCACTGGGTTTTCCCTCTTTCCTCTCCTTAGATTTCTCTTTTCTCTCCTTACTTAGACTTAAGGGGGGCTATTAGCATAGACTTTACTATAATAGACTACAGTAATTTATGAACAACTTTTGTTGTGTTCATGATATGCATGTTTTCTCTATATTTAGTGCATTTTTCTCTCATGTATAAGTCTCACTAATGAGATCTCAAGATTGCATTAATGTATGCCTATTCTTCCATCGTAAATCATGTGTGAAGGGTAGTTTCTTCTCATGCAAACTATTGTAGGCATTATTTAACATAGTAGCACTGATTTTAATCACTATTTACTCCTTGAGTTTGATCCACAATTTATGGAGAACTGTCGCTCATTGTTGGAGAACCACTAATCAATTCCAGTCTCTACGGTGACTTCATATTGTATAAATATATGCAACTTGTAATCAATGATTAATAGAATTTCATTCTTAATTAGCTCTATTTATTTTATTTTTTTGTAATCTGTATCTTTTTCTTTCAGCAAGATTCTTCATTTATTTTTTTAGATTGATTGGAAAAACTTACAAAGTGCACCAAGATGGTGTACAAAAATGGGGTATAAATCGATACTTTTTTTTTGAAATCGAATAAACCTAAAATTGGACGAGACATTTGAGGGTCATCCACTAAAAATGTCAAGATGCATAAAACATATAAATTGTAGTACTCCGAATCTACTTTCTAAACTACTAGATTTTTAACAAAATGGATAAGATTATGTGAATCAAACCCTGCACACATGATAAATAGTTCCTAATCTTTTTAGAAAAATAACATAGTTGTTTTCCTATGCAGCACAAAAGACATAATTATATTTAGTATTTTGCATATCCCTTTGGTGGGATGATAGTTAAGATTCATATCTATGAGTTGTGTATTTTTTTTAATTTTATGATGAGTTTTTTATTTGTTATGAATTATTGAATAGACTACATCCTGAAATTTTGGTACTTGTTCATGTGCTGAGCATAACTTGCAGAAAAATGATTGAAAATGGAAAAAGAAATTTAAATGTGTATATAATCAAGTGTAGAATAGTAATATATAATTTATTTTTAATATGGTTAAGTATATCAAAAGTTAATTAAAAAAATGGTAGACATATGTCTGTGAGGAATGTCAAGGCATTGGTAAAAGTAATTAAAGTTTACAATGTTCATGTTGTCCAAAAAAAGAAAAAAATTATATGGTTAGAAAGCTAAGATGACATGTAAGAACATGGTAGTGATTTTTGAGATATCCACTTCACCATTAGCATACTTAATGAAGAAAAAGATGATAATTCATCTTAGAAGATGAAAAAATGGAAGATAGTCTTTCGAGCCTTTGGGTCATTTTCCTAGGCTATCACCAAGCCATAATGTGTTTGGGTTTTTTGGATTCAAATAATTTGATCGAGTTATGAAAATAAAAAATGCATTCAGAACTCGATCGGGTTCTACAAAATTTGACCGAATTTTGTATTACTACTACACAACGTTAGAGAGAGAGAGATTGGGTTATGTATTATACTAAAAAAGTGTCTATCATATCCCCCAATCCTTGTCTCCATCTCTCTCTCTCTCTCTCTCTCTCTCTCTCTCTCTCTCTCTCTCTCTCTCTCTCTCTCTCTCTCTCTCTCACACACACACACACATCCCCTCTCTCTCTCATATCCCTCTCTCTTTATTGTATCCCCTTCTCTCTCACTCATCCTCTCTATCTCTCTCTCACTTTTTCTATCATAACCCCTAATCTCCCATAATCTCTCTCTCTTATCCCATAATCTCTCTCTCACTCTTTCTATCATATCCTCTAATTCTTCTCTCCATCACATCCTCTATCTCCCTCACATTCTCTCTTTGTCCTATCCTCTCTCTCTCTCTCTCTCTCTCTCTCTCTCTCTCTCTCTCTCTAGGATTAACCTCAGATAGAAATAATAATTACATGAAAATATAAACAATAACCGAAAATAATAAATCGAATGGAAAAGAATACAAGACACCAAGATTTAACATGGTTCACCCAAACCCTAGGCTACATCCACCAAATAACAAGTCCAATATTATTATGATCCAGTGATTAAAACTTGATTACAATCTGTAATCCCTTATAGCTTAATACCGTCACAAGAAGAAATTTTTGCATCACACCTTATGAAAAGGTACCTAACCCTAAGCCCTTTTATACAAGTAATTTTATGTCACTTTAGAGTTACAACATGTTAGCCATACGTCAGCCACAATGTTGGCCATAGCCCAAAAAAAATTACCCCAAAGAATTTATTAAGTATGTACAGTACTTTCCTGATCAATCACCATAAACTAACAATCTCCAACTTGGGGACTGATCAGACTCCACAATAAACAATAATCTCCCACTTGGAGAGTGATTCTATAGCTACACCACTACCACATGGGGCTCCCACTGGATCAAACCACCCAGGACTCTATTGTTCTTTTATCTTGTTCAATCTAGAAGACCAACTGAAACTAAAGATGAGTTCAACTTCTCCCTTGTCACTACCATTGTAAACATATCTGCTAGATTGTCATATGTATGTATCTTGTCTAGCTTTAACTATACATCATCCAAAATTGGTTGAATGAAATGATACTGCAACTGTATGTGTTTTGTCTTTGAATGTAAAGTTGAATTCTTCACAAGACTAATGACACTCTGACTATGTGTAAACGAATAATTATCCCTTTGACAGTGTCCCAATTCTTCTAAGAAGAACTAAAGCCATATCATATCCTATGTTTCCTCCGTAGTAGCAACATACTTTGCCTCTATAGTGGATAAATCATTAATCTTCTACAAATGAGAAACCTAGCTCACTATTGCCCCACCAACAGTAAATACATAACCTATAGTACTCCACCTGGTATCAATATCCCCTACCAAATCTAAGTCAACATATCCCTATAAATCATTAGTAGAACCCCCAAAGTGTAAACATGTACTGGATGTTCCTCTCAAATATCTGAGAATACATTTGACTGCATTCTAATGCTTAAATTTGGGATGACTCATATACCTACTAAAAACTCTCATTATATGTGCAATATATGGCTTTGTGCATACCATAACATACATCAAGCTTCCTAAAGCTGAAGCATAAAGTACCTTGGACATCTTATCCTCCTCTTCCTACACTTCTTCTTAGTCAACTTCAAATGACTAGGTAAAGGTGTGCTAATAGCTTTAGCTTTCTCCATAGAGAAACGTTGCAAAACCTTCACAATATAATCAGCCTGAGATAATGTCAATTTCCTATTCTTCCTATCTCTGCAAATCTTCATACCAAAGATTTGTTTTGTTGGCTCCAAATCCTTAATGTGACCTATGTTAGACCCAGCCACAAGCATATCATCAACATATAAATATAAAATAATGTAGTTTTCATCATCCTATTCGAAATACAAATGGGAAATGTATACTTTTGAGAGGGGGGGTGAATAAAAAGTAACTAGTCTTTAGCCAATAAAACTTTTAACTTTTAAAACAATGCATGCATAAACATATTGAAATAACATGTAAAGTAAATGCATCCACATAAATACTTGACACCAGGTATGATTACCCAAAAACCCTCCAATGGGAAGGTAAAACTAGGGTGGGGATGACACCCACAATTCTTCACTATTGTATTAATAAAGTTCACCTATTAAGGTTATAAAGTTTGACTATTCTCATGATCTACCCTATGAAAGGCCTGCCCTGTTAAAGACTTACAAAGGATTGTTAGATCCCACCCTATTAAAGGATTTTAACACCCTGTTAAAAGTGTTCCTAGCTAAAGGACTTTAGAACGCTCACTTGGAATGTCCCCCTGTTAAAGGATTTTACAATGGCTGTTAAATCAACCTTAGTCCAAAGGATTTCACCGTATTGATACAGTTGTTAGAAAGTAACAGTAGAATATTTGATCTGATAGAGTTACAAGTTTTCCTTGCTGATTTCATATCACAATTCTATCCATCTTGATCCTCTTGATCTATTGTAGCAATGTTATATAGTTTCTCCTCTATTTTGTAAACTAATTTTGCAATTCTTTCACACTTCTAAGTCATCTTGAAACTGATTCTGATCAATTCACCCCTTTTATTTTGTTCAAATATTTGCTAGCATCACCTCCTCGCATACACATTCACTCATGCTTAAACTGAATTATGGGGATTCGTCTCCCTTTAAAAAGACTTTGGTGGCTTAGGTTTAGGTATGAATCTATGATTGAGATTCATTCATTTTTCCCGCTCAATTCCTTCCTTTTTGTGATTTTTTACATGTTGATCACATAGGGAATCCAAATAGATTTGATCTTATCATCAAAGCTTCAAGATCTACCCATAAGTCAGCTCAAAAATAGTTTGCATAGTTGTTTGTGCCATCACAATCAACTAATTCCATTCTGTGTTACTCGACACTTGATAGTACTGATGCTCGACACTTAGTATAATTCTATCTTGTTCGGCATCAACTGTTCACCTAGCACTTGAACTGCTCGGCATGTGAGTGACTCCACACTCATTGTAAATTGACATCTATACATATTATGCTCGACATGTGTTATTAGCTCGGCATGAACTTAGTAAATATCTTAAGTGTGTTGACACTCAATTGTCAAAACCAATCTGAGATCAATAGTCTCCCCCTTTGACATGAGTGGCAAAAACACTTAACTATACATGATGAATCTAATCTCCCTTGAGTATAATACATTCATAGTTTGGCATATATACAAAACTTCAAAATTGTTCAAAATTTTGTAATGGACTATGTACCTCAAAATTTTATAACCCCCCCTGAGTTAATGTGTCTTTTCTATATCCAAAATTTCTCAAAGTAGATTTGCCTTTTGTTGATACTCTTTGTCTTCAATCATTCTGATACTCTTTATCTGATATGCCCTATTTTTTTTTTTTCTATTGTTTACTCCCCCTTTGTTTTCTCTTCTCTTTGTTTACTTTATCTCCCCTTTCACATGTCTCCCCCTTGCATATTTGTCTCCCCCTAGCTTTTATCTCCTCCTTACATTTATCTCCCCCTTTTTTGACACTTATGTCAAAGGGTCTATACACTGAGTGTGTATTTAGCCAAAAAAATCTTGTTAACTTCCATTATAATCTTGAGAGTAGCATCCCAGTTGTCTATTGCAACATCTAAGGATTTGATTTGGATGCTTGTCTCTGCTGCAAGGGGAACTAAGCCATCCAAAGTTGAAAGATTGGGCCCTTTCTTTAACACTACTTCTGCATAGGCTAGTTCTTTCTCGAGTATTTCCATATGGGGGGTAAAGGAGGCTTGTATATTAATCAACTTGGCTCTAATCTTAGCCTCTTCTACTATTAACACAGCTAGTTGATTTTATGTATGAAGCACTGAATGAAAGTGCTTCTCGCCTTGAGTTGGATTTTGAGGCAGTTGCATACTTGAAATCTTCAAATTCCTTTTCAGACTCAAAATCTTGTGGCTCATTTCTTGTGTGAAGAGTGTGGGACCACACAAATTTGTGTACAATGAGAATATGTTCTCAAGTACCTTATTTACTTTTTTCAATCTTTGTAGCTAGTTCCATTTGCGATAGTGCTATTTCACTTGATATCTTCTCATTAAATTTACCTTGGAATTTCTTTTCAAACCATTCCATGAGCTTTGCATTGGTATCTTGGTCCTCATTTGTCACTTGTTCAACAATCTTTGACAATTGTTCTAATATAGGCTTGGTTTCATTAGGTGTTTGCAAGCTAAAGGCATCCAAAAAGATGTCTTTAATCTCTTGAAGTGTTTGCCTTTGTTTATACTCCTTCTTGGGTATCTCTTGATTCTTCTTCCTTTCCAATGCCTCTTGCATGATATTAATCTACTCTAAGTTCATGGTTGCATAATCATATTTTGGTATCACTATTTCTTAATCTAATAGTGCATCACCATAGTGGAATACCTTAGCAACCTTTGTTGTGCTAGAGCCTGGTGCTGAAATTTGCAATGGTATTGCATTAGTGCTCAGCCTTTGAAGGACTTTAGTAGGAGTACCAGTTTTTGGTAAGTTTACCAAAGTCTGAATGGTTGCTTGCTCCTTCTCCTTGGGTATGTCCTTATCTTCATCAAATCTGCCTTGATCAATTGTGATCAATTGTGGTGCAACTTGTATTTGTGCAGTAGGTATAGAAGCATCTGTTTGTCTTGCTTGTTCCTTTGTTGGCTCCTTTTCTTCTGTAGTCTAAACTTAATCAAGTTTTGTAGCAGTGTCAACTTTTGTGGATTTATCTTCTATTTGTGTTAATGGTTGAGCACTGGTAGCTGTAGGGATGGCAATAGGTAGTTCTTGTGTAGTCACATTTTCCCTTGTTATATCAGTTATAACCGTTTGTAATTCATCCACATTAACCAATACTAGATTTTCACATAGTCTTACCTGTAATGTAGATTGGTCAAGAATCTTTTTCAAATCCTCTATAGTTAATGGATTGATGTTCTAAGGTGATTTTTTAGGAACACCTTTCACTGTTATAGTCTCTCTAGTTTTGTATGTGTCATGTGGAGGGTTCATGGATGGCAATTGTAAATCTTCAACATTCTACTATGCTTGCTACTCCTCAGCTATTGCCATTTCATCCTTTTTCTATTGTGCCTCCTCCATTTTATTATCTCCCTTTTCTTTCTCAGTTTATCCTTCCTTATCATCATCCTCATCATTTCCATTATACCTTCCCTAAAAGGGGTCCTCTTCTCCTTCCTTGATAGTAGTCAAGCCATGTATCAGCTTCCACATTTGAGTTGATTTCTTTACAACATTTTCAATCTTGTTTTTCTGAATGTTGAAGGCTCTATATTTGGGTGCAAATTTGCTACCATGTTTCTTATTTTCCTTTGTAATTTGCCCTTTTGACAATTCTGGCATCACTTGTGCTAGTGTAGATTCTCTTATTTCCTTTTCCATATGTAGGCAATAGTGCCATTTATTCTCAACAATTGAATACAAATCTTTGGACATTGTGTTATCGAATTCAAGAGGTGTGTTCTTGAATTTTGCCATCATGGCATACACTAATTCTTCTAACATATTCTAGTCTTCTCTACCAAGTTTATTAAATTCAATATTTTTCAATCTTGTTGAGTCTGCATTATCCCTAACATTGTCACAAATATTTTCAAGATTAGATTTGGGGTCATGACTTACCACTCTAAACTGGCTTGTGTCTTCTAACTCGATCCTTTCATCATCAGTCTCTAGTTGTGCCACATATTTTCTCCTAGGTTTCTTCTACATAGGAGCTTGTTTTTTAGTAGCCTTTTTCTTTTCCTTTACTTTCTCCTTAGCCTTTTGGGTGGTGGCCCTTGTGTTGGCTCTTGTAGCTAGAGTAGTTGGCTTTACAGGGCTTGGTTTAGTTGCTTTCTTTCCTTTTGGTTGTGATGCAAACTGTGTTTTAGCCTTCCTCTTCTTTGGTTCTTCTTTGGCTGGTGCTTTCTTGGCTTGTTCCTCCTCGGCACCTTTTTCTTCTGCATCTTCACCCATGCCTTGGGTTAGGGCAAGAGGTTCTTGGCCTTTCTCTTCTTCTTCCTCTTCTTCTTCTTCTTCATCATCTTCATCTTCAGCACCTTCTCCAAATTTGGCTTTCAACTTTCTCACCATTTTGTCTTTCTCTTTCAATGTTGATGCATTTTTCAACTCCATTTCAACCTTTTATTTGACAACATCATAATTACCAAAAAAAAATTAGCTATCTTATCAACTTCTTCTACAAGAAGTGCAGTGATGGCATCTGATGCTTCATCAATGTTTATTTCATAACCTAAAGGCCTTAACCATCTTACTCTAGCTACTACAACTTGGATGAAGGTGTAATCAATATCCACAAGAAAGAAAATATCATTGTAGTATTTCTCCACTAGCGAAATAGGAATTCTCAACCTCTGTTTCATGGATTTCTTAAAGTCTTCAAAGTAACTAGTCATTACTGATTTAAAATTCTCTCCCATTTGTTCAATGTACTCATTTATTTGCATAGCCACTAACCTATTGTTCTTCCATCCTACTCTACCAAAAGATGGCAATTCATTTTGAACATAGAAAAATATACAAATCAGTATGGAACCAAACTTACATTGAGCACTTTAGATTCATTTATTGCTCATAGGTTCTCCATTATTTGTTGCAACTATAGTTTTGCAAGATCATAAGTATGATCTTTCTTGACTATCTTGTAGCCTACATCAACTGCTATATAAGGAACATTATTCAGTTAGCTTGACTAATAGAATTTGTGTGATATGACTCTCACTACAAAATCCAGAAGTGGATTTGTAATAGTGTTAATAATCATTCCTCTCTTGTTCCACTTCACTCCTGTATTTCACTCTATCACCTCTTTTGAATCACTCCTCAATGTTTTAGGCTGATCTAGGGTTGGGTATCTAGTAACCCTGTGTACATTCCTCTTTAAAATTTTGATGGGTCCACCTTCCATCCATAAACAACCATCATGTATTCTACTCAAAACAATCTTGATCCACTAAATTTTGAATATAGTTGGAAAATCTAGGGCACGGGTTAAGCCCTTCCTCTCTGCAATTTTGAATTCCTCCTTCAACACTCCATTTTTGCATAACCTATCATATGCTTGTTCAATCTCCATAACTCCAATCCCTCCTACTTTGCAATTATAACACTTCCTCATGTCTTGGACCATAACAATCTTAGGTGGAATAATTGATAATGCACCTACTGGATTATTATTGTATGTAACTTCTAGTATGGTGCTAAAATCTGGTTGTTTAACCTCACTACTGACTAATTGAACTTCAAATGGTTCCTTATCCTTTGGATTCTTAGAACTCGAGGCCATTATGTAACCTAGGGTTTTAAAAATATAAAATTGTGTAGCTCAGTAGGTGAAGAATACCTTTGGAATCGATGAACTGACACTCAATCTTCACTATGATCCATGCAAATGCTTCATTCTTGCTTGTCAATCACTTCTTCACTCTACTTCCTCTTGCTCTATGTTTGAAATGATGAAAAATATGTAGAATTTTCCCTTATATCTTTTCAAAATATAGCATTTATTGCATGGTACATGTACAGTTGTAAACTCACCTCCAATGCAATTTCTATTTCACTGAGCATCCATTAGTTTTCCCATCACTTAGAAGCTATAATAATTACCCTTACTCAACTTCAACTAGCTTTGGATGACAGCTCAGCACATACAAGTGGTTTACTCAGCAATTGAAGAGGACTCTTCACACTCGGCAGTAATGTGAAAACTTAAAGATTCAACCATGGAATTTACTTATTATCTTGCATCTCTCTCCATGCTAATATATCTATTTCAGTACTATCTTCTTTTGGAACTGATGTATGATAAAGCATTTTAAAGTATCAGTTCCACATACCTCCTTTTTCTTAGTTTGATGAGATGTAATTACTTGACCTATCAGGTGAGGTGACCCCTTCATTTGATGTGTTGCATCCATCTTTCTTCATTCATGTTTTGTTCATCTCTCCTCTAATGTGTTCAACATCTACCTTGCCTTTTCCTTTGTTGAACTCTGAGTTAGGTTCCTTTGTCCTTGTTGGGTAATGCTTGTTGATATGACAAATCTTCAAATAGTTAAAGCATGTAGTTTGACTCAACCATCTATTGTAGCTACCACTGAAGTGTGTTCTTATGCAATTCTTAGGGATATGTCCATACTCTTGACAATAATGATAGTTATGTCTTGTACTTTATTCCCAGTTATAGGACTTTTCATAGCTTCTTCCCTTTGTTGACTTGTTTGATGACCATATGGACTTGGATCTACATTCAAAGGCTCTATGTCCAAACTTGTGAAATTTGTAGCAGTTTCCTTCAAATTTTGGTGCATGCATGGTTTTGGTTCTACATTCATGTGCCTGATGACCTTGTTTGTTGCACTTCTAACAATGAGTCATGTTCTTAGGCTTAGCATTCTAACTAGCATTCTTGTTCCTACAAACATTAGTTGTATGTCCTTTCTTACCACAATGATGACAAGTAGGTTTAGAATTCTTACCTTTTTTGTTTCTTTCCTTGGCAGCTTTGGATGATTCTCGTTCTTCAATGCTTGTGTAACCCAATCTTGATGTGTCTTTACTGGATCTAGGGGATTTTAGTAGTTTCTCAAAGTACTTGATGGCTTCCTTAGGCTTGTTGAAACATTCAGCAAACTCCCTTTCTCTTTTCAAGTCATTCTAAAACTTTAATGTAGTTATCTCAATATCCTTGACATTCAACTCATGATGAGCATTCATCATTTGGCATGTTTGAGATCTTGGATAGCTCTTCTGGTTTTTCTTCCAATCTGTTTGACAAAATTCTCTTGTCTTTTTCAATCATGGCCTTGTCTTCTATAGCTTTCTTCTTTTTCTTAGTCACCTCACATAGCAGTATAGCTTGTGATTCTTGCTCCAACTTGAGATTTCTTATCTCCTCAGCTTGTGTTCTATTCTTGTCCATGAGATTTGCAATTTTTGCATTAAATTCATAGGAGTCACCATCTACAAATAACTTTGTGGTTTCAATCTCTTTGTATTGGGTGTCATTCTCTACTATAGCAATATCTTTCCTTCTCTTTAGCGAACTTCTCAAGGCATCTCCGGCTTCATTCAATTGTTGCAATAAGAGATGTATCTCAATCTCCTGATTCTTAATCATCTTTTCCAACTTGTAAACCTCCATTTCAAGATCTTTTCTCCAAGCTATAAGGCTTCACCTAATGAGAACTAAGCTCTGATACCAATTGTTGGAAATACAAATGGGAAAAGTATACTTTTGAGAGGGGGTTGAATCAAAAGTACTAATTTCTAACCAATAAAACTTTTAATTTTAAAATAATGCATGCATAAACATATTGAAATAACAATGTAAATTAAATGCATCCACATAAACACTTGACACTAGATATGATTACCTAGAAACCCTCCAATGAGAAGGTAAAACTGGGGTGGGGATGACACCCACAATTCTTCACTACTGCAGCAATAAAATTCACATTTTAAGGTTACATGATTTGACCATTCTCATGATATGCCCTATTAAAGGCTTATAAAGGATTGTTAGATATTACCCTATTAAAGGATTTTAACACCCTGTTAAAAGTGTGCCTTGCTAAAGGACTTTAGAACACTCACTTGGAATGTCACCCTATTAAAGGATTTCACTATGACTATTAAATCAACCTTAATACAAAGGATTTCATCTTGTTGATACAATTGTTAAAAATTACAGTAGAATGTTTGATTTGATACACTTACAATCTAGTATTGTTGATTTCAGACATCAATTCAGTTCATCTCGATCCATTCTGATCTAATATGAAATTGTTGTAACCTCGATCCTCTATTCTGATAACTAATTCTTGAATTCTGCAACAAATTATTGTAACCTCGATCCTTTTTTCTATAACAAATCTTTAGTAGCCACAATACATAAAATAGTATGAATAGAAGTCATTTTAACAATAGGAGAGAATATCTCATCAAAATCAATGTCTTTTTTTGTGCAAATCCTTTCACAACTAACTTGGATTTAAATATTTTCTTACCTACATCCTCTTATTTTAACCTATAAACCCATTTATTCTGTAAAGCCCATTTACCTAGAGGCAACTTGCATAAATCCCAAGTCTTATTTTCCAACAAGGAATCCATTTTATCTGCCATTGTAGACTCCCATTGAATCTTAGTATCCACCTGCACAGCTTCATCATAACATTTTAGTTCACCAACATCAGTAAGTAAAATAGAATACAAAGAGGGGGAAAATATTTGTGTAGGTCTAGTTAGCCTTGTTGACCATCTAACATTCACTAGTGTGTGTGGTATTTTTTTTGCGGTTGTTGCACATCATGAGGAAGTGTTGAAATATCATCTTTGGAGTATCATCCAGCACTACATAATCATCTTCTTTCTTCTCATGTTGTTGCAACAGATCTTTGTACAACATTTTCTCATTGAATATGACATCCATGCTTCTTACAATTTTATAATTTTCAAAATCCCAAAGCATATAGCCAAATTTATCAATACCATATCTAACAAATACACATTTCTTTGACTTAGCTTCCACCTTGGTTCTATTTTCAGAATCTATATGAGCAAATGATTCACAACTGAAGGTCTTGAGAAAAGAATAAGTCACCTTCTTGCCAATCCATGCTTCCTCTAGAATACCACAACCCAAAGGAGTAGAGGGACCTCTATTAATCAAATATATAGCAATATTAATAGCCTCCACCCACATGTTTAAGGGCAACCCAGCATGTAACCTCATGCTCCTTGTATGCTCCAATATAGTCTTGTTCATGCATTTAGCCACTCCATTTTCGTGTGGAGTACTTGAAATAGTTTTTTGTCTACGAATACCATTAGTGGAGCAATAATCTTCAAATTCATGACTATAATACTCACCACCATTATCAGATCTTAGACATTTTAATTTCTTACCAGTCTCATTTTCAACCAAGCATTTCCATTTCTTAAAAGTTTGAAATACATCAAATTTATGTCTAAGGAAATAAATCCATACTTTTCTACTTGCATCATCAATAAATGTAACATAATAATGAGAGCCACCAAGGGAAGATATCTAAGTTGGTCCCCATACATCTGTATGAACAAGCTCTAATCTCTCACTTTTATTTTCTTTCCGAGTCTTCACAAAACTCACTCTCTTTTGTTTTCCATACACACAACTTTCATAGAAATCCATATTAACACATTCTAAACTTGGAATAACTTTCTATGAATGAACTAATTTATGTCTTTCTCAGTTGTTTGCCCAATTCTATTGTGCCACAATGTTGAATCAAAATCTACAGTAGCTAATTATTCTCCCTGCTCAACTACAGCAACTATTCCCAAACATTCATTTTTCTTTCAAACAATCAAAGCAGAAGGAACAATATGACTTGTACAAAGATATAAAGTGCCTACTTTCACACCTTTTGCTACTATAAAGGAACCTTTTGAAACCTTCCAATTTTTATTATTAAAAGTAACTACACAACCCTTATCACTGAGTTGCCAAGATGAAATTAAATTCCTACTTAGCCTTGGAACATGTCTTACCTCATGTAGTAGCCAATGATTCTCATTCTGCAACTTAATCTTACCTTTTCCCTTTCCAACTATAATGCCTCACTTGGGAACCAAAGAGAAATAAACCTAACATATTACAATGTTTACTGAACCATTTTTTTTAAAGTTTAAACAGCATCAAAGTAACGATAATGAGGAAGCAATATCTACATACACATCAAACACACATAAGCAATTACAAATATAATTTCAATTCCTCAAGGGTTCCTTCACGTTGAGTCACATTTAAGAAAGTTTTGTTAATAAGTTTAAGTCTCAATTACAATGTCCATAATCATAAAATGAATAAACAAATACATAATCATACAAGAAAATGCATAAGTACAACTAATAATATCAAAGCACATCTAATGAATAGCATCCACTGCGCATGTCATAGGGTATGTGAAAATAGATACAAGTACATTAATATACAATACAATATCCCATAAGATCTCGAAACACATGATACATAGATACATCAAATGAATACAAGTCTTCAAGATAAGAGGTAGAATGATAATCTTACCATTGTATCAATGACCATCCAACAACTAGAAATGTAAGGGGGACCCAAATGGTAAAAAGACACTACCTCCCGACTGCATGATTTCCTAGTCAGGCTCCCACTCCCACCATGTAGGGAAGATAATGAACAATCCACATACGCCTAATCAATCATGAAACATTCCTAGGCAAGGAAACTTAATAGCCAACAACTACCTCAAAGGTAACATAAACTACTCGAGAAGAAAAGATAACCAAAGTTAAAATAACACTCATCTAATACCAACACCACATACCAAGTCCACATACATATACCAAGTATATATTGAGTACCGAAATCATGAGATAAAGTTGATGAAAGATATCCACCTTATGTCAAAAGCCTCTTGTCAAAGAATAGTAATCAACAGATAACAATCATCACCAATAAAAGTAAATCACCAATAATAAATACATCTAACAATAAGTACACCAACAACAAGTACATCGCCAATAAATGCACCACCAAAAGAAAATACAAAATCTACAAAGGAGACTCAGGCTACATACTAGGGAGTTCATCACATGATCAAACTACTTGAGTTACCCTAGAATGATCTCTCACTAAACCTCAAACCCTAAAGCATTGAGTTTCCCTGGACTAGTCACTCTAGACCCCAGACCCTCAACGTGACATGTGGAACCAGAATACCCTCTCATAAAAATGAGAAAAACTAGTCATACCTCTTACTAGGTATAATCTTATTCCCATCCTTGGCCTATACAAGCACTTCAAGCATGGGCGAGGCACTTTGCTAACTTATCCTTTAAATGTATCTCAAGGAAAAGGGCTAGGCAAGATGTTTTAATTACTGTTTTATCACTTATTACACAACTTACAATAGGTTGCTCTGGTACTGACCACTTTGAGTCTCAGACCCCTATTGCAAGCCACTCCCAAAGACACGTACCTAGAAAACCTCCCCTAAGCACATAAACCACAATTGTGTTCCATACTACAACACCCATATTGATTGAACTAAGTTTCTTAATCCAAAAAATAACATCGGTTCTAAAAATTCAAGTTCTCATAAATGCTCAATAACATAAAGCTCATAAAACATAAATCTCAATTCAAATCATAAAGTTCATCATGACATCCAATCAAATAATCATAAAAGAAATCTCAAAAAATGCCTCTAGTGTATATCCTACCTTGGCCAACTAAAAAATTCACAAAGAAAAACCATCACGAAAATAAACATCACAAGGCTATAAATAGAATATTAGAAAACACATAGTTTTCAGCCACATGATTGAATTCCACCAATTTCTCTTGTTTAGCTTGGGTCATAAGGATGTGTTTAGAAGAAAAATAAGAATATACATATAAATTGTTATGCTAATATACTTATTTAAATCAATAAGTATTTAAATATCCAATATTTTTGTGCATATAAAATAGCATGCAATATTATCATGTTATTAATTTAAATAATCTTAAATCATAAATGATTTAATTAGTAATATAAATGTTTATTATTAGATTAAATACTAATATCAATTTCATTTCTAAAATATTAATTTGACTTCTATTTAATTCCAATATTAACATTTACTTTTCCTTTAATTCATAATGTAATTAGAGATAAAAGTATTAATTTAATTTAATTATTTATAATCTATCTCATAAAGTCAAATAGTTATTAACTAAATGATTTTAAAGTGAACTCTACCACAACTTCTCTTAAAATATAATAAAACTCTAAATATATATTTATTAACCTCCCTCTTGCATTAATAAATATAAAATCATTTACATGCAACTAAGAGTTTAATTAGACTTAAATAATCACTAATACTAGCATTCACTTTATAACTAAATGGATAATATTTATTTTATTTCAGAAATTAATAAATTATTATTATTATTTTAAAGAAATAAATCTAAAAATTATATTATATAAAATATAAATACACATGCAATTAATATTTTCGCATGTCTTTGATCTCTCAAATCATGCAACCATACTATACTTAGTTTTCTATTTTTAGCATATTTGTTTTCACATACATGTAACCATACTATACTTAGCTTTCCTTTTCAAAATCTACAATACAATTCTTCATCTAAAATTAATATAATAAATTAATAAGCATAATACAAGCACCCATGAAGACATGAAGTAAACAGATCTTTCAATAAAATTCTACAATGGGTTTTCAAACCCTACCTCAAAACCACAGCTAAAATTTGAGACAATATGTGAATGCATGCAAATTCAAACCCTTTGAAACTTTTAACAATTCTTTTGATCCAATTCTGAGTTTTCACTCCCAAAACCTGTGTGTGTAGAAATGAGCTTGAGTCTCTTAATAAAGAGTTTAACTCTACCTAGGGTTTCTAGTTTTTGAACATGCAAAGGACTCTCCTTAAAATAAACTTTTATTATTTAATTCTTTCATGCGCACTTAAAGAACTTTTTAATTAAAATATTATTTTATATTTTATTTTCCTCCACTCTATTAACTAGTGCAAACACTAATTAAAGCATAGTTTATTGTTTAAATCAATAATAATCAAAGCTCATTGTTTAAATGCAACTCTAAATTAATTATTATTAAATAAATAATTATAATAAATTAATATTAAATCTTTAATATTTTAATATTTTAATTATTTTTTGTCCAACTTCTTAAATTAAACTTTTAAAATAAATTTATTAAACAAAATCACATATTTAATTAATTTCTCATATTCTAATTTCTCTTTGACCAATTTTCTAAATTTAGACTTTAAAATTAAAGAACATATTTAATTAATTTTTTAATCAATTAAATATTCTCATACTTTAAAATTTTATTTTTAATCAAATAATACTTAATAATTCTTAATTTTATATGATTAACCCAAATACTATAATTAAATCATTTACCAAATAAATCACATAGCCAAATCCACATAAAAACAACACTACCAAAACATACCAAAACTCAAAATCAAACAACACAAAGATAAACTCACGGGTTTTACAAAGGGTGGAAAGTCAGTTATGAGTCCTCCTTACAAGACAAGTATTTCAGCTATGGTTGGGATTGAACCTGAATACTATCTCCTCATTCTTACCATTGAGTTTTGTGATAGGGCACGCTCATCTTGGTAATTTAGGAAAGTTGATGTCCAGTACCTGCAATCATGCATAAAATCTGAACATGTACATATGCATATATATCTAAACTAAACAAGTAATGGTGGGGGTGCTACACCATGTAGACCTCAACTAGAAGGTGACTATGAATCCCTCCCTTAACCACATCAGACACATTAGATAGAAAAGTAAAACACACACACACACACCATACACATGCAAGTATGGGGTAAGTACTATAATAAGTCTTGAGTATAAATCATCACATATTCAAACATAGACACTCATCATTGTGAATACAAAATACTCATCATTTGATATCACCATGAAAATAACCATGTTTACTAACTAGGAACTAGTAAACCATCGTTAATGTGGGAGTAATCATAATCATCAATCAACATGTGAAATATAATTAAGTAATTTTTTATTGATATACATGTAATCCAAGTCATGAAATATTTTCATAATTATAAATCCAATACCCTTGAAACTAACACATGCATGAAATAGGCATAAACATAGTTTGGTAAATATTATAGAAAAGTAAACTATGTTGTTCCTAAACATTCATTTTTCTTTGAAACAATCAAAGTAGAAGCAACAGTATGACATGTATAAGATATGAAGTTCCTACTTTCACACCTTTTGCTACTACAAGGGAACCTTTTGAAACCTTCCAATTTTTATCATTAAAAGTAACTACACAACCCTCATCACCGAGTTGCCCTACTAAAATTAAATTCCTAGTCAGCCTTGGAACATGTCTTACCTCATGTAGTAGCCAAAGATTCTTATTCTACAACTTAATCTTAACTTTTCCCTTTCCACCAATTTGACAAGGTTCATTATCCCCCAAATAAATAAGCCCAAAATCCCCTTGGACATAATCAATGAAATAAGATCTATGAGGTGTAGCATGAAATGAAGCACCAGAATCTAAAATTCATGAATCGTCAATACTTTCTAAAGATAGAAGCAAAGCGTTCTCTTTAGATTTGTTACTTACAACATTTGTTGCCTTATTCCCTTCTGGTTTAATCCTTCATTTTTCTTTTGAGTCCAGCAATCTTTCTTCTTATGCCTTGGTTTCCCATAGTATCTATAGCCATTTGGTCCTCTTGATTAAGACCTCTTCCCCTTCGACTTTCCTCTTGATTTCTCATGATTTCCAAAATTATTTCCTCTCAGTCATTCTACCTCTGCTTTTTGTGTTCAAAGCACTTCCTAATGTAGATCCACCTAAGGTTTTCCTACAAGTTCCCTTACTCAAAATAACACCGATCACATCATCATATTTTAAGGTATTAGATCCAGAGATAGAATTATTCATAGTGATTACCAAGTCATTCAATCTTTCAGGCAAAGAATACAAAATCAAGAGAGCCCTAATTTCTTCATCAAAATTAATACTCACATAACATAACTAACTAGTAATAGTATTAAATTTATTTAAATGATTTGTAAAAGATCCACCTTCTACCATTTTCATATTAAATAAATACTTTATGAGAAATACCTTATTTTAAGCGAAGGGATTTTCATACAGTATCGCTAGGGTTTTCATTAACTGTTCCATTGTCTTCACTTTTGTAATGTTAACATGTCACTGATGGTGTCAAGCATAATTGAATGCTTCCAAGTTCCTTTCTATCTAAAAGATCTCAGTCCTCATTTGTCATAGCTACCTAGTTCTTGATTTTTCCTTCCAATGGCTTCCATAAATCCTTTTGATAAAGATAGTCTTCCATTTGCATTTTCCATAACTAAAAGTTCTGCCCATTAAACTTGTCAATCTTTAGCTTACCCTCATCTGCCATCACTCCCACTCAACCATGAGACTTTCTTGCATAGGATAACTGAAAAAAAACCTTGCTCTAATACCACTTGTTAGTATTAACCTCAGAAAGAAATAAAAATTACATGCAAATATAAACAATATCAAGAAATAATAAATTGCATAGAAAAGAACATAAGACACCAAGATTTAATGTGCTTCAAACCCTAGGCTACATCCACCAAACAACAAGTCTAATATTATTACAATCTAGTGATTACAATCTGTAATGCCTTATAGCTCAATACTGTCACAAGAAGCAATTTTTGCATCACACCTTATGAAAAGGTACCTAACCCTAAGCCCCATCTATACAAGTAATTTTATACCACTTTAGGGTTACAACATGTCAGTCATATGTCGGCCAAATGTTGGGCACAACATCGTTCATGACCCCAAAAATTTACCCCAAAAAATTTATGAAGTATGTACAGTACTTTCCTGATCAGTCACCATAAACTAACTTCTTTCTTTCTATCATATCCCCTAATCTTTCTCTCTCCCCTGTTCTCGCTCTCTCTCTCCTATTACCCCCCTCTCTCTTTCTTTCTATCATATTCTCTAATTCTTCAATCCATCCCTTCCTCTCTCGAGCTCTCTCTCATTCTCTCTTTGTCCTATACCCTCCCTCTATTTCTCCTTTCCCCTTCTCTCTCTATCATTCTCTCCATCTCTTGTTCACTCTTTCTATCATATCCCTAGTCTCTCTCTCCCTCTCTCCATCATATTCCCTAATCTCTCTCTCTCATATCCACTCTCTCTCTTTCTTGTATCCCCTTCTTTCTCAATCTTTTTATCATATCCCCTAATCTCCCATTATCTCTCTCATATCCATCTCTCTCTCTCTCTCTCTCTCTCTCTCTCTCTCTCTCTCTCTCTCTCTCTCACACACACACACACACACACACACACACTCACTCATTCACTCACTCTTGCATCCCCTCTCTATCTTTCTCCTCTCTCTCTCTTTCTCCTATCCCCTAATTTTTTCTCCATCCTATGTCTCTCTCTCTCTCATTCTTTCTCTTTATTTACTCTCTCTCATATCCCCTCTCTCTCTCTCTCTTTCTCCTATCCTCTTCTCTCTCTCTCTCATGCATATTCCCTATCCTTGTCTCTTAGACCCTCTCCCTCTTTGTATCCCCTTCTCTCTCTTTATCATTTCCTCACCCTCTCTCTCCCTCATTCTGTCCATCAATCCATCCCTCCTTCAATCTACCTTTGTGTAGTAGTAGTACAAAACTTGATCAGGTTATACAAAACCTGATCAGGTTATTTGTCCATATGGATAATGCAGTTAGAACTCAATAACCTGATCAGGTTATTGAAAACTATAAATAAAATAGCATGTCAATGGTTATTATGTTGTTTCAGTACATTCCACTAGATTCTACTATTGTTTCACATGTATTTCTATACCAAGTATGCAAGTGTAAGGTTTTTTGTGCTTGGAAATGCTAAATTTTATATTTTTCATGTGCCAACATCTTATTTTATGTTAGTATATTGTGATTAAGCATTAAATAATCATAAAAATTTTTTTAGTTTGTATTTTATTGTTTATTTTATTTAATGTTATTTTTGGTAGGGTAATTTGCATCTATAATCATGGGAAAGAACAAGAGAGGAACGATTGAAAAATCAAAGGCAGCAAAGGCAAAAACAAGGGAGTGTATGAGGAGATTACATGGGGCTACATCATCAAATGCCTCCAATGTAAGTTATGAAAATCTACCTATTGATATTGATGTTTTCAATGCACTAATTTGACAAACTAAAATGTTCAACATACCCCAATTGAAATGATTATGACAAATACACTTATGTCACTTGATGCCCCTAATGTGACATCTCAAGTTGAAATGATGAATGCACATGATGTAAGTAATGAAAATATAGAGCATGCGCGTACATTAACATCTCCTAAAATAATTCATAGAAAACCAAAGTTTTTAATTGACATTGATAAAAATATTTTGAAGCCAATGCATGATAAAATGTTAGAAAGCTTGAAATAACTATTTTGAAAATTTAAATCAAAGTGGAAGATGCCAACATGTTGTTGAAATGGTTAAAATTTTGAAATTTAGATAGATAATGAGAATTTTTGGATTGAGAACATCTGAACATGTTGTTGAAACAGTTTGACAGGTCTTCACATCAACCATAATGGGAAAGAAAATAGAAAAAACTTGTATGGTAAGCAAAACAAGTAAATCATTAAGGATAAGTAGAACAACATTACTCAAAGCCTTAGTGAGAAGAGAGAAAATCGAGAATTATAATGAGACTTCCTTTTGGTCATTCCAAGGTAGACTCCCACATAAGGATAAAGACTTAAAGTTATTGTTGATGCACTAAGAAAATTAATAATAAAAAATTGACATGACAACACAAGGGATTCAGTAACCAAAAATATGTTGTCAAAAGAGCAATCAAAAAAAAAAATGAATCAAACACAATTTTATGAAATGTTTCTTCAAAGATTTACTCAGATTAAAATTAGCCAAAGTCTTTTTGAGATGACAAAACCATTCTATGTTAAGATAAACCATGCACGCAATACATGTTGTTGTAGGGTTCGTTGATTTTTCTATGCATTATGATGTTTATTGTTATATATGTTGTACTTTTCATACTAATGAAACATTGTAGGAATATGGTCTATAATTGCCTCCTAAGTCATCGAGAGAATTTATTGCAAGTGTACTATGTAAATGAGATGGGTAAAAGCACAAACCTGTGTCACCTTTTATAAAGAAACGTGATATCAGAATGTAATAGTTCAACATTAGTGACAAAAAAAATGGTATTTGTGTTTAAAATATGAAGATGATGTAAACTAATGAAATTTGTAGAATTGGATGAATTTTATGCCTATAATTTTTATAAATTTTTTGAATAAGAATTTATTCATTTTATTTTATTTTGAAGTCCCTTTTTTAACTATAAAAAATATAGGGTGTAGTTCCCGTCAAACAAGTATATGCAAATCATCTTTTTTTGTTCTAATTTGAAAATATCTTATAGATGACATGTATAGCTAGTGTACAAAAAAAGAAATAATTAATTTTGATGTATATTTTCTTTGTTATAAGTACTCAAGTTTGATTTTATCAGAATCCAACAGTTTTTCCTCCCGTCAAAATTTTCCTATCAAATCTATACCTTCTTGAAAAAAAATTACATATTCGTGAAGAGGATTCTCTCCTCTAGAGATAAATTTAATTTTTTAATTTTTTTGATATGATTCACTACTTGTTTTCCTTTTTTGAGGGAGCATCTTCTGAAATGTTGAAATATCGACTTATAATACTTTGATATTATAACATATTATAACTAATCAAAACACTCAAAAATTTATATAATGATGATATTGAATCTGAGATCTATAAAAGGATATTTTTAGTTTTTGAAAAAAATTGAGTTTTGATAGAGAAATGAGATTTGACCAAAAAAAGTTTTGGTATCACAAACGGTGACACAGATATGTGCTTTTACCCAGATGATGGGTACATTTATTATAAGACATGTATTTGAAAGGTTTTTTCTCTCAATGTGGTGGTTTGCAAAGGTTTCATAGATTCCTACATCTAGATAGCACACATGGTATTGGCAAGACACTAGTTTCTCTTGGAAAGTACAAGTTAGTCATATATGGTTATTAAGATGGAAAATAATTAAAGATGTGTGAATTAGTAAAAAGTGATTTATGTGTAGTTGATTTTATGAAATTGTTTCAAGAGAAAATATTTTATGACTACATAGCTTATACACATAGAACTAGATGCTTAGATGAGCAATTCAAGTTGTGTAAGGACACTTTTCCCTTGGGTACAATTGTGTCAGTTGTTGACTTCATTGAAAACTATACACTAAAATCTCAAAATAAAGTGCAACCAATGTCTTACAACTCTATACAAGTGTCAATTTTTGTACACATGGAATTTATTCATGTACATGATAGCACAAAGGATGACAGAAAATTATTAAGAGAGCATCACTTCTATATCAGCAATGATTGAACTCATTCATCAAAGTTTGTGCAAGGATGTTTTAGAGTTTTCTATGAAAATTTGAGGGAAATAGATGAAAGATACAATCAACACATTGTATGATCAGACAATTGCACTGCACAATTTAAGAATACAAGGATGTTCTATTGGTTGAGTAGGATGCATGTGACAAGTGGAGTGCAAAAATTTTGGAATTTCATTTAGGTGGGACATGGAAAGGGAGAGTATGATGGTGTTGGAGCATGTGTGAAAGAACCCTCAGTAGAGAGGAATTAAAGTATGAAGGTGGCACAATATTAGAAAATGTTGAAACAATTGTCCAATGGTACAATTCTACGATGGGACCAGGTAATATAGGTAAGTCTATGGTTTATAGATATTTTTGGTTGATACGTAAACCTAACAATAAAAATTTGCAATATTTTTGTACACATACAAGATCAAGTGAGATGACTTCATTTCAAAGTTCAAATGCAGCATCACTAGCTATTCATACTATAAAGCTTGCATGTTTTTTCTCGTCATGTATGCATCATTTATGGGATGAATGTGAATCAAAAGAGTGGGTTGACCAATGTTCTTGTAAACCTTTGCGTCCAATTGATTCATATCAACTTCCTACAGCACTACAACTCAACTCAACTAGGTTGAAGCATCAACATATTTTGAGCATGTATCTAACCTAGTTGAACCAAGTACTAAGCTATCAATTTAATACTTGGTTAAAATAGATTACTTTCAATTTTTCCATTAACTTATCCTTCAATATAATGTAGGTCATGTATTTGTAGTTATTTCATATCATAATAATGATGAAGGAACAAATTACTTTCTATGTCGATGTATTGAGCCCAAAAAGAAACTGATAACTATAGTCACTGATGGTGAGGATATTGAGTACCCAATAGGATCCATCATTTTGATAGGCACATGGCTTATAAGGTAGTATATTTTTGTCCCCTACCATGAAGGTTTCTTTTTAAGTCAATTTGTCATGTATAATGTATCAATTTTGAATTTAAGGTGTCTTTATAATTAAATGTAGGTACCCTATCAAAAATTCTATCACGTGGTTATTTGAATATTTTGAGACACATAGACATATTTTTTATTACTCTAACCTTATTGTTGCAACAAATATTCAATTGATAACATATCATGGCAGGCCTTTGTACAAGAAGTTGTGGAAAGTACGTGAATCTGATGTTGGAAATCTAATTGAAAAGATCATTGTTGATGAAGGAAGATTGTTAGCAAAGAGGGAGATTGTTGATAAAGAATGTTTTCAATCATAGTTTTTTCACTAATGTCAAACCTGCTATTTGTTGGAATGATAATTGCTCATAAGATTGAAGTACTATCACTTAGTTGATTGATGAAGAGGATTTAATCAACAAGATGTAACAAAAGTACCTAAGGGAAAGGTTGAGTTATGGTTTTGTAATGAAGTGCAAGGATCAGTCAAGACATTGGTAAAAAGATGTATTGACAATATATTTGAAGATACAAAGGTTGGCCAGACTTAGAAACTTTAGAAGTATAAGTTGTAACAAGGTTGTCTGCAAAGCTTGACTAAGTTCATTAGTGAGTGCCAAGCAAGCTAGTTCATGCCGAGCAAATTTTTAGTTAGTGTCGAGCGAATGCAAAATTTAGTGTGTGCTGAGTGATATAGAAGGAGTTGAGCAAGTTCAGGTGTTGAGCAAGTAATAGGTGTCGAGCATCAAAAAAACTTAGTGGATGCTAAGTGAATCCACAATGGGTGTCGAGCATCAGTAAAATGTAGTTGGTGCCAAGTAACACAATATGTACCAAGCACCATAATTTCAATAGTGTCAAGCTACTGCATTATTTGAAAAGTCAAAGATTCACCAAATCTAAGCTAAAAAGTTTTTTACCTTGAATTTTGTGAACCAGATGGAGGTTAAGGATGATGAGTCGGTGGCACATAATTTTAGGTAAACTATTTTTGGGAAAATTTAGAAGGATTCTTCATTATGTTTCTAGAAGGAACAAGATATGGGATCGATTCATTGAATCCTACCTAATCCATTCGATCTAAAATCAAAAGCAGGAAGATTCAAGAGGGAAAAGTATTCCAGAGTTATATTTAAGGATTCATAGGCAAAGAAGCTAGAATTGTTGGGGTCAAAGTTGTTGAAGAGTGTCAAGGAGAAGGAATTGAGAAGAAGGAAGAACAGAGCACAAAGACTCTGCTTCGATAAGTGGTCATATAGGAGATTGCACTGGTACATTAAGCATGGAGACTCAAAGAGACAAAGCTTGAAAGGATGACAAGTCATCAAAGCTAAAGAGACTAAAGCTAGGCAACGTTGTGAGCTAAACAGAGATATGAAATCTGCAAGTTAAGTTGTGAGTTGTATCAAGTCAAAATCCCTTGTTGTTACTCTCTAACAATTGTGTCAGCTAGGGTAAAATCCTATGGACTTAGGTTGGTTTAACAGCCATTTGTAAATCCTTTAACAGGGTGACATCCCAAATGAATGTTCTCAAGTCCTCTAACCAAGCCCACTTCTAATAGGGTGGTTAAATCCTTTAACCAGATCACATTTAACAGTGTGTTGTAGCCTTTAACAGGGCAGGCCTTTCATAGGGAATCACTTCAAATAAGTGAGAATTGAGTAGCATGTTACTGGTGATTTTTTCCAAATTGAGTTTCCACATAAATCATTATGTTATGTGTTGATTCTTCGTGTGTTATTCTTGCATGTTGATTTTATAGCAACTTGCTAAGTAGGAAAATTTAAGCTTGGATGCATGAATGGTTTAATGGGATCACTTTACTTGATGAAAATATATTATTAGGACATTTGGACCTTGAATAAATGATTCACACCCCCCCCCCCCCTCTCAATTATTCCAAATCATTTCTAACAATTGGTATCAGAGTCATCTGTTGATTTAGTTTAAAGGTACTAGAAGTAGGAAGATCAAAGATGTCCAAGAGAGAAGTTCCCAAGCTCAACAAAGATAACTTCACTGCATGGCAAAAGTTGATGAAGCTGCACCTTGGATCAATAAGTGATCACACACAAACCTCAATTGAAGTAGAACATGTTGATCCAGCTATACCCACTACAAAAGATATGAAGAAAAAGAAGGAGCACAATCAAGCAATGTTGGAGATTGCCTTTGACCTCAACTATGCTGAATTTGATGACATCAAGGCATGTGACTCTTCATTCAAGATGTGGAAAGCCCTGACTAATATCTATGGAGGAGATCAAAAATTTTAAAAAGCAAAAAGAGAAAGCCTCAGAGGAAATTTTGATGACATAAAAATGGAGGAAGGTGAGAATGCTACTCAATATGCCTCTGGAATGAAAGAAGTAGTAAGTGCAATAAGAAGTTTGGGTGGTCATTTAGAAGATGACATTGTTAATAGAAAATACTTAAGAACCTTGCTCCCAATCTATGCTATTAGAGTTTCAGCCATCCAAGAGTTAAGGTTTGTACCAAGAAACCAGCTAACTTTGAAGGAATAGTGGGAAGACTCACTACATTTGAGTTGTCCAACTTTGACAACTACAAACCTAAGAATCTTGAATTTTCTTTCAAGACCAAGCTATCATTGAAAGCTACTAAGGAGGTGAAACCAAAGAAGAAGAAGAAAAAGGTAAAATATGCATCCAGTGATAGCAGCACATATGAAGAAGATGTGGAACAATTGGAAGCATTGTTGGCCAGAAGATTTCATAAAGGGAAAGGTAAATTCAAAGGTAAGCTTCCTATCATTTATTTTAATTGCAATTAAGTAGGGCATATTGCAGAAAGATGCACATAGAAGAAGAATTACAGAGAAGGAAACAAGAACAAGAACAGAAGGGAAGATGATGGCAGAGATTACAAAGATAAAGGCAAAAAGTGTTACATTGTTGAAGAATAGGATTTTGATGAAAATGATGATGAGGTAGTCTATGTAGCCATGAAAGATGAATCAAATGAAGATGAGGCAACAGCACTGGTAACCTGTGTGAACAAGAATGACAAATGGATCATAGATAGTGGATGCTCACATCACATGACAGGAGACAAAAGTAAGTTTATTACCTTTACTCAATATGATAGAAATACTATTAGATTTGGAAATGCCACTCCATTTCAAATCAAAGGAAAAGGCTTAGTTAAACTTACAAAGAAAATTTCATGTGATAATGCATACTATGTTGAAATATTGAACTAAAATTTG
The DNA here is from genome assembly GCA_028749045.1 of Cupressus sempervirens. Lineage (NCBI taxonomy): Eukaryota > Viridiplantae > Streptophyta > Pinopsida > Cupressales > Cupressaceae > Cupressus > Cupressus sempervirens. The sequence continues at coordinate 28,599,191 of CM053787.1, forward strand.
TTGAGTTTGTCACAATTAAGCAATATAGGTTGCAAAGTAGAATTTGGAAACAAATCTGCCAAAATCTATGACATTGATGGAAATCTGATAGGAAAAGGTGAACAAACTAGGAGTAATCTATCTTACCTAGATATGGAAGATGCATCTTGTTTTGTTGTTAGATTTGATGATGTGTGGTTATGGCATAAAAGGCTATGCCATGTCAACTTTGATAATCTGATTAGCATTAGCAAAATGAAGAAAGTCATAGGTTTGCCTAAGCTAAAGAAGCCTAAAAATACAATGTGCAAACAATGTCAACTAGGAAAGATGACCAAATCAAGTTTCCAAAGAAGTACTAGAGTTAGTGCATATTGATTTATGTGGCCCAATAGAAGTATAAAGCTATCAAGGAGATAGATATGTAATGCCATTTGTGGATGACTACTCTAGGATGATGACTACCATGTTTTTAAAACAAAATTTTGATGCATTTCAAATGTCTAAGTGGTATTTGGTCAAGTTAGAGAAAGAAGCAGGAAAGAATCTGAAGTGCCTAAGATCAGATAGAGGAGGAGAATTCACATCAAAAGAGTTTGAGACATTTTTCAATGACAAAGGAATTAAAAGAAAAACATCGACACCAAGAACTCCACCTCAGAATGGCATTGCAGAAAGAATGAATAGATCAGTGATAGACTGTACTAGAACATTAATGATGGAGAAAAATGTTGCTCTGAAGTACTAGAGAGAAGTTGTAAGTACAGTTGTCTACACCCTGAATCGAGTACAAGTCAAGAAAGGTACAAATGTAACACCTTTTGAATTATGATATGGTCACTCACCCAATGTAAAATGTTTGAAAGTATTTGGTTGTAAATGCTATATTCTTAAAGATTCTAGAAATGGAAAGTTTGATGCAAAGAGTAATGAAGGCATATTCCTTGGATACTCCACCAGAAGTAAAGCATATAAGTGTTTGAATACTAACACTAACAAGATTGTGGAGAGTGCAAATGTAAATTGTAATGAGCATGTAGAAGCTTAGGTTGATGAAACCAAGACACTAGAAGAGTATAGATCCTTTGTATACTTATATGAAGGAATGCCTACTGGAGAAGAAGTTGCCAATTAAGTTGGGAATCAACAACAAGTTTCAATATCAGTTGAATCACAGCCAATGAATGTCGAGTTGCATTCAGAAGCCGAGTTGCAAAATGAAGAAAATGCACTTTCTGATTCTGAAATCAGTACACGTGAAAGAGGATGAAATATTTGAAGGAAATGTGCACAGTGATTCTAAAGCTGAAAGATCAAACATGGGAAGAAGGATAGAACCAAGACTATCCAAGTATGTGAGAAGACATCACCTTGTAGAACAAATCATTGGAGACAAGGAGGCCAAACCAATGACAAGAAACAAACTAAGGAATGAATCATGTTGCTGAGCAACATTGAGCCCAAAATACTAAAAGATGCACTACAAGATGATAATTAGCATAAAGCTATGAAAGAAGAGATAGATTAGATAGAGAAGAACAAAAATTGGACATTAGTCCCAAGACCAGCTAATAAAAATGTGATTGGCACCAAATGGATATTTAGAAACAAGCTAGATGAAAATGGTGAGATCACAAGAAATAAGGCCAGACTAGTCTGCAAAGGCTATGTACAAGAAGGATTGGACTATGGGGAAACATTTGCCCCTATTGCAAGGATGGAAGGAGTGAGAACACTACTTGCATATGTTGCTTACTAAGGTTTCAAAGTCTACCAAATGGATATAAAGTCTACTTTTTTGAATGGTATACTAGAAGAGGAAGTCTACATAGAACAACCAGAGGGATTTGTTGATGAAAACAACAAAGATATGGTTTGTAAACTACATAAAACACTCTATGGTTTGAAGCAAGCACCTAGAGCATGGTATGAGAGACTGCAAAAATATCTTGTGGAGATTGGATTTGATAGAACAAATGACAACAGCAACCTGTATATCAAGGCAAAAAAAGGTAAAGATATTCTGATATCCAAAATCTTTGTTGATATTTGGAGGAAAAGATGTCCTTTGCAAAGATTTTTCTGATCAAATGAAACATGAGTTTGAGATGTTGATGTTTGGAGAAATCAATTTTTTTTTGGATTGCAAGTACATCGACTAAAGCATGGAATATTTGTGATCCAATCAAAATATATCAAGGAGATACTCAAGACATTGGCTTAGAAGATTCAAAACTAATCAGTACACCAATGGTAACAGGACATAAGTTATCCAAGAATGACAAGTCAATTGAAGTAAATTAGACAATGTACAGATCAATGATTGGAAATTTGTAGTATGTTGTGCATAGTAGACCAGACAATGCATTAGCTATTGGAATAGTGGCAAGATTTTCTACTAACCTAAGAGAAAATCATCATATGGTAGTAAAAAGAATATTGAGGTACCTGAAAGGAACATATGACTTTGGCTTATACTATAAGAGGAGTGAGAAGTTTGAATTGAAAGCCTACACTGATGCAGATTGGGGAGGTAATATTGATGAAAGAAATAGCACCAGTGGAGGAGCACTTTTCTTAGGTAAAAGATTGGTTACTTGGACTAGTAAAAAGTAAAGTTATACCTCACAGTCCACAGCAGAAGCTAAGTATGTTGCTGCTACTATCAACTACACCAATATTGTATGGATCAAACATTTGCTGCAAGGTATGAAGGAAGAGGTAACTGAACCTGTGATACTCTATTGTGATAACACAAGTGTCATCAACATATCAAAGAATCCTGTGATGCATTCCAAAACAAAGCATATTGCAATTAAGTATCACTATGTAAGAGAATTTGTGGAAGACAAGTAAGTAAGAATGAAATATGCCAGCCCAAAGGAAAAAATTGCTAACATCTTCACAAAAGCACTACCTAAAGATGTATTTGAGTATCTTAGATGTAAGTTAGGGGTGATACCCGTATCCAAGGCTATTTGAACAACAACAAGATTTCCCTCCATCAAATGAGTTGAATGATGAAATGTTACAAACTGATGTAGAGGATACTTACTTTAGGAATTTTGCCTGAAGTCATCAAATTACTGAAGTTCCAAATCAGTCACAAGCAAGGTGACAGAGGGAGAAATTGGAGTACCTACAAATGCTATACTTGCATGTTAAGATGTTGAAATAGTATGTCTTTGGCATTGTTGTCAAAGAGGGAGAAATAGCAGAAACTAATCAAATCTACAAAATCAAATGGACAAAGGAAGAAGTAGTTGATACCAGCATAGCAAAAACTAAGGAAGAAAAATGTAAGAGGGAGAAATAGTAGTCAAGAAGAGAAAATCTTATCAAAGTGGTAAGAAAAGAGGGAGTCATATAGGAACTGATCAGACATGCAGAAAGAGAAGAAATAGCAAAAAGGAAATAGTAGCTAAGAGGGAGTAGCAAAAGCAAAGAAATTAGGAAAATCAGGATAGTAGATTAGAGAGGGAGATGTGAAAACTAATGGTAACACAATTTATTTTGGCATTTGATTTACTGTTTTAACCCAGTTAGCATTCTGGTAACTTGGTTGATCAGTTTGGTTTACCATCAATGCCAAAGAGGGAGATTGTTGGAAATCTAATTGAAAAGATCATTGTTGAAGGAAGATTGTTTGCAAAGAGGGAGATTGTTGATAGAGAATGTTTTCAATTATTGTTTTGTCACTAATGTCAAACATACTATTTTTTGGAATGCTAATTGCTTAAAAGATCCAAGTACTATCACTTAGTTGATTGATGAAGAAGATTTAATCAACAAGATGTAACAAAAGTACCTAAGGGAAAGGTTGAGTTATGGTTTTGTAATGAAGTGCAAGGATCGGTTGAGACATTGGTAAAATGATGTATTAACAATATATTTGAAGATGCAAAGGTTGGCCACTCTTAGAAACTTTAGAAGTATAAGTTATAACAAGGTTGTCTACAAAGCTTGACTACTAAGTTCATTAGTGAGTGTCGAGCAAGCTAGTTCATGTCAAGCAGATTTTCAGTTAGTGTCGAGCGAATGAAAAATCTAGTGTGTGCCAAGTGATATAGAAGGATCTGAGAAAGTTCAGGTGCCAAGAACAAGATATGGGGTAGATTCATTGAATCCCACCTAATCCATTCGATTTGAAATCAAAAGCAGGAAGATTTGGCAGGGAAAAGTATTCCAGACATCTATTTAAGGAGTCATAGGCCAAGAAGCTAGAGTTTTTGGGGTTGAAGTTGTTGAAGGGTGTCAAGGAGAAGGCATTGAGAAGAAGGAAGAATAGAGTACAAAGACTTTGCTTCGATAAGTGGCCATACAGGAGATTGCACTAGTACATCGAGCATGGAGACTCAAGGAGACAAAGCTGGAAAGGAGGACAAGCTATCAGAGCTGAAGAGATTGAAAGCCATGCAATGTTGTGAGCTAAACAGAGATCTAAAATCTGCAAGTTAAGTTGTGAGTTGTATTAGGTCAAAAGCCCTTGTTGTAAAATTTGCAAGTTAAGTTGTGAGTTGTATCAAGTCAAAAACCCTTGTTGTTACTCTCTAGCAATTGTGTCAGGTAGGGTAAAATCCTATGGACTTAGGTTGGTTTAACAACTATTTGTAAATCCTTTAACAGGGTGACATTCCAAGTGAATGTTCTAAAGTCCTCTAACTAGGCCCACTTCTAACAGGGTGGTTAAATCCTTTAACTATGTCACATTTAATAGTGTGTTGTAGCCTTTAACAGGGCAGGCCTTTCACAGGGCATCACTACAAAAGAGTGAGAATTGAGTAGCATGTTACTCATGGTTTTTTCCAAATTGGGTTTCCACATAAATCATTGTGTTATGTGTTGATTCTTCATGTGTTATTCTTGCATGTTGATTTTACAGTAACTTGCTAAGTAGGAAAGTTTAAGCTTGGATGCATGAATGGTTTAATGAGATCATTTTACTTGATGAAAAAGTATTATTAGGACATTTGAACCTTGAATAACTGATTCACCCCCCCTCTTAGTTATTCTAAAGCATTTCTAACATCTGATCATGAGGCAATACTTGATACAATAAGGGTTGGAGTTGATCCAAAAGGTTCCCTTGATTTATTATGTGCTATATAGTTGAATCATTCTACATATGGTAGAATAATTTTGAAAAAATTATATATATGTTATGTGAAGTGTTGCAACTTCGCAGTGATGTGCATATGTAGATGTCAAATTTTGCATATAAAAAAGAGAAAACATGTAACATGTGCATATTTATATGCCATATTTTGTATAAAAATCCGATAAGAGATGTCACATGTGCATATTTAGATGTCAAATTTTGTATATAAAATCAATAAGACATGTAACATGTGCATATTTATATGCCATATTTTGTATAAAAATCTGATAAGAGATATCATATATCTATATTTAGATTCCAAATTTTGTATTAAAAAAGAGAAGACATGTAACATGTGCATATTTAGATGTCATATTTTGTACAAAAATCTGATAAGAGATATCACATGTGCATATTTAGATGCCAGATTTTGTATAAGAGATTTAAATATTGTACATTATTGTTATAAATTCGTTATAAATTTATCTCTTGAACTTTTTTTTGTGGGTTTGATGATATCCTTAAAACTTATTCAATTATCTTCAACTTATATGGATTTAGATGGATGTCCTCTTGCATTTTTCTACCAAATTTCCTAAAACAAAAGGAAAATAGATTATAGATATGGATACCCATTCGACTTCTCTAAAATATATACAAAGCTTGGAAAGGGTTGATTTGGACCGTGTCCTTGTTGTCACACTATGTCACCCCTTTTTAGGCTTAAAATAGCCCTTTGATTGGCACAAGGCATGATGATGATGTCATCATGAGGTCATTAGGGTCTATGAAGAGTTAGGGTGAGGTTTTTACCATAGTTAAGGATTTTGGTTAAGTTTGAGATGATAGAAAAGTCATTTGACCAAATTGGTGAAAAGTTGCAAAAATACATAAAAGTTGCTTGAGCAACTTTTCGCAAGAAAGTTGTAAAGCATTAAAGAGGAGTCCTAAAGGGTGACTAACCACCCAACCACTCTATATAAAGAATGAGAAGAGAAAATTTTCATAATAGTGCAAAAAGTTAGTTAAAAAGTTGCAAAGTGCAAATTTTACAAAAGTGTATTTTTTGCAATTTCTTGCAAAAGTTGTCAAAATGCACAACCAAGTGAAAAAGTTGGTTGGGAAATTACCAAATGACCTAGAGGATTGTATATGTATTGGAGATCGTGATGTAGAGGATAATGGAGGATTTTCAAAATCTTCTTAGGAGAATGTTAATGTTTTCTTTTGTTTTGTAACAACACCTTACTCTTCCTTCCAAAAGAAAAAACTCTAGGCCCTCAACCCACACTATAGACCTATCAGTGGTAAATTTCATTGTTTGATACCTCCACTAGACTCTACAACCTCAATCCTCTTCCTCATCTCCATATGCATTCAACCATGCCCCATGCTCTATGGTTGCCTTAAAACCAACCCAATACCCCTCAATTCTCCATTTGGTGTTCTAAAATTTTAAAAGTCCTCAATATCCTCCAAATAACATATCCACTACTCTCCAAGTGATAGGTTTCAATGTTTAATCACCCACAATCATACTATCCTCTTTTAGGATTGTCCTACTAGCCTTGTCCAGCGAGAAAATTGTAGATTTCTCCAAATTTCCCCAAAAGACTTTCCAAAATAATTATATATTAAAACACCCTTTTCCAATTTATTAAACATATGTAGAAATAAATCTCACTTTTTTTGCAACATCCCTTCCAAAAATGTATGGTTTACTTTTGGATTCCAGGCCTGATACCCCATGTTTTCAAAGAAACCCTATCATGGGTGTACTCCCAAACCTTTCCACTTTTAGCACTATCATTAAATGGATCTAATTACATTAAAATGGTTTTTTTGAAGTATTTTATTTAATAACGCAATCGGGTTTTTTTAAGTATAATGGCCATGCTTGGATACCAAGCCTAGCCGATATTTCATTTTTAAATAACCCAATCAAATTATTGAAATGTTTTTAAAAAAATTGGGTGTGTACTTTTTTGTACACCAACTTGGTGCACTCACCTTTCATTGCACTAACTTTACATGCCAATAATGCATTGCTCCCAGACCTATACAAAGCCCAGGAACAACACTATTACTCTCAAAAACCAATTAAAACACAAATAGATGAATGCCAAATCTTACCAAAATGACTTTTCATCCTTCCAAAACTTTCTAACTATGTTTGGATCATATATAGGTATTTGACCTTTCAACCACTTATAACTTTTTGTTGCATTTTTGCAACTTGATTACATTTTGTTATCAAGTTGACAACTTTTATTCTTTTTTACAAATGACTTTATGGCTTTATAAAAACTATTCAAAAACATCACATAACTCCTTAAATGAATAAATACATATATTTTAGCCTTCCCTTGGCTATGTTACATCATTTTGACCTTTTGACCAACTAGGTCTTGAATGACAACTAAATGACAACTTTTTATTTTTATTGCCCTTAGACATTACAATTGATTCCATTACATGGAATTCCACATCCAAACATATTGATTTACATTAAATCGTTTCAATATCCCTGAATATCATCGACAACATCCAAATGTCTAGGTTCTCCTACACTATACTCTCATGCCTTCAAATGTTTCCAAGTCCCTTGGAAAATAGAACCAACTACCTGCAAGAAAATTAGACCAAAATCGCCTCTTATCCCTTTCATTTGCCGTATCCTCATCGTGCCTCTATCACCATCAACTTTTCCTTCAAGGACAACAAATTTTCCTTGTTGTATTCTTCTCTAGTGACCCTATTAGTGGCGCATCAATGGATACAACATCCATGCTACCGTATCAATCAAAAATCCATGATTCTTTGATGATAAAAATTCACCATGCTCTTTTCCTCACCTAGGATTTATCTTCTTTGCCTCTCACCCTAGTCTCTTGGAAAATATTGGGTCCACTCTTTGTCCTGAGATCCATTTTCTATGGCCAAATAATAGACCTTTATGTCTGCCTACTTGCACCTTAGTGGATAGGTACCTACAACCATATCTTTATCAAAAAAACCAAATAAAAAATCATAAGGCTAGGTCCTAGTGGGAGTTGCCTCCTTTAGCACTTACCAACACACTTAGGATTTTCTAACTATGATACCAATCGGATGAAAAGATACTTACCACTAGCTCATGCATCTTGAAATCACTTGTTACTCTTAGGATCCAACATGATCCAAATCAATATAAAAAATATAGGCTCTGCTATAATATGTATTCCAAATAACCTTAACCCACTTTACAAAGGTTCATTCCTGCTTATAAATCTTCAAATTCAAACATCAATACAACCTCTTGTGATTGGTTCCATTTACACAAACTAAACTCATCCATACACATGATGATCTTGTATCTTCACAATAAACATTTAAGATGTCTTAACTTTTGGAAAGTTATTCATATCTCCTTCCACAATCTATCACTCACACAAAGCATCCTCCCTACATAGGCATGCACACACTCAAACATTTTCATTAAACATCATATTAACAAATAACTAATCAATCTTGAAAACATGATCTTCAACTCTACCATTCTGGATGGATCCACGTATAGAGGTTCATAACATTTGAATCAAATTTCGTTTCATCAATCCAACTATTGATTTTGGTAGAACTTATGGCCCCAACAACATATCAAAATCTTAGAAAAATCCAAAATTGGAATCCAAAGTTATGGCCTCTACACAAAGATTATTTTTACTATCATAAACAAAATTAGAAAAATGCATGCCCAATCCACCTAGGGCATCAACATAGTTGTGCACAAACTTAACCAATAAATCCCAAACTATATTCATTTGAAATTTGCATGAATCCCCTTTGAGAATATGCAACTTTTAGATTTTTCCATAAGTGCATTTAAGAGAAAAAATAAACTCTCTTTGAACAACCTTTTTGATGAGAGTTTCTTGACTATTTTTACCAAAACATTCATATATTTCAAAATACTTAATGAAGCCAAAATCCAAATGAGAAGGAAATTAAACATTATTCATTGCACTAATTTTACATACCATTAATACATTATACCCAGGTCGTACAAGCCTATAAAAATCCTCTGAACAAAACTGCTACTCCCAAAAACCAATCAAAACACAAATAGATGAATGCCAAATCTTACCAAAATGACTTCTCTTCCTTCCAAAAATATCTCACTATGTTTGGATTTTAAAATCAAGGTCTTATATATTTATTTGACCTTTCAAACACTTATAACCATGTTTAACCTCTTTTGCAACTTTTTATTGCATTTTGGCAACTTTGCTTGGCAACATTTTATTGTCAAGTTGACAACTTTTTCACTTTTTCACAAATGACTTTGTGGATTTATAAAAATGATTTGAATACATCACATTAATCCTAAAATGACTAAATATATCTATTTTTTCCTTTTCCTAGCTCTATTACATCATTTTGACCTTTTGACCAACTAGGTTTTGAATGACAATTAAATGATAACTTTTCATTTTTATTGCCCTTAGGCGATACAATTGATTCCATTACATGGAATACCACATCCAAACACATGGATTTACATTCCATAATTACAATATCCTTCGAGATCATCTACAACATCCTAATGTCTACGTGCTTTTGCACCAGTATGGTTACCTAACTCCTAGCCTTGGAATTATAAGTATGATGCCATAAAAGTACAAGAGAAAAAAAACTAATTTGGCAATATGGTTGATAACTATTCTTAAGATTTGTATTATAATTAAAATCCATTACTTATGAACATTCATATTTTTCAATTATGCATTTCTTTATATGATAAATGTTTTTCTAATTTTTAATCAATTTTCTCATGAAATTAGCCTATAAACTTGAAATATTATGTTTGTGTACTATTTTGATATATATTATGATGGAACTTCAAATCTGTAAAAACCTTAAGGGCTAGTAGAGGATGAAACTTCAAATTTGTAAAAACCTTGTTAGAAGTTGTCAGAACTAAAACCTAATCAAGATCTAGAAACCTGAATATTGTATTTGTCTATAGTCAAAATATGTAGGAATGGGTCTAAATAATTGGGTGTGTACCATGTATAGGTCAAAATAGGTTTCACCTATACCCATAAGGGATAAAAAAAAAGCTTTATGGATTTTAATTGTTATTGTATCCTCAAATCTACAAATGTAAATCCATAGCTCCACAAATCTACACTTGCACACAAGAAGAATGAAATTTTGGGGGTTGGAAAAGGGGGGGGGGAGGGGTGTTGTTCAAGCCCCAATATAGAAATTAACCTTGTAATTATATAAGTAAATCATGTAAAATAAGACAAATGTAAGCAATCACATTGTTTATCAAACCTTCATGGATGAATATAGATCCTCTATATCCACAAAGATATAACAATGTTTAATTGAATATCTTATTGTAGAATATAGGATCTACACTTTTCAAATCATGAATGCATGTATTCTTGATAGCTCAAATGGAAAAGAAGAGGAAAGAAGAATGGATGTAGATATCCTTCCTCAATTAGGAATTCTTTTATTGATCCATCATGGGAGATAAATGCACACAATCAATAGAAGATTTTCTATTGAATAGATCGATAGGGACTTGGAGACCTTGAATAGAAGATACCTCCAAATTGTGGCGCCAATTCCTTGTTGCTTGCTACAATTCATCAAAAAGCTCTTGAATTCACCTTAGACTTGAATGCTTGAGAGAGGATTGCTTGCAATTAATGGATTGAGATAGCTTAAGTGCATGAGATGTGATGTAAAAATAAGGGGAAGATGCCTCCCTTTATAGTTGTTTTGGAGTCAAATTTTGCAAAGGTCAATTGTGTTAGGTGGAAAAATGAAAACACCTTGCATCGGGCTTGAAACCCACTAAAATTGTACCCTCGAGGTATTGGTCAAAATAGGCTTAACTTATGCTCAAAAAAGTGTAAATTTTAAGAAGAAGATGTGGGATTCAATAATTGCTAGGTAATTCAAGAAAAAATAGAAAATATAAGCAATAAAATCAAGGATAAATACATCCTAAGTATAGGAAATCACTAAAATGAGGCCCAATAAGTCCTATAGCTTCTAAATTAATGGGAGATAAATTTTTAGGACTCTAAAAATTATATGTATAAGTTCTTCATATGCTTAATTCAAAATGACAAAATTCATTTTTTACTAAAAACCATTCACTTTTTTGCCAAGTAGTGAACCATACTTCTTGCACCTACTCACAGATGATAACCTTTTAACATTGGGTCTAGCTCTAATGATTTAGAAAAAATATTTCAAAAGAGTGATTATGTTGGAAATAAAATTAAATTCCTAGCAATAATGTAATGAGGAATGCTCCTTCAATTGTTAGTATCCCTTTAGGTGAGGATAAAGCTAATTAAATGATTCCAAGGTTTCTAATTTTGACAAAATTCATAAAAGGGATCTACTATAACACTTCCTCTTGATAGGGTCATAAGCCTTTCCCTCCCCCATTTCTTCACAAGTGGTCAACCTATTGTTAAATAAAGATAATTATGTCCAAATGAAAATGAGCATTCCCCCTAGGGTCCTCAAATGCTTAAATTTATTAAAATTAGTATGAACAGGATACAATAATCCCTTTTAGAGGAGAGAAATTCTAGTAATAAATTTCTAATTGAAAGGTAGAGGTTGCAATAGAAGATTGGAGAATTAAGAATCTAGAATCTAACTTGCTAGAAACTACAACTAATCTCTATAAAGTGGTTGAATTCAATAAGTTGGGTATCAATAGTTTTGTTAAAATTACAAAAACTTTGTAAGACTAACATGAATGAGTAATGAGTTATAGGGATTTTCTAGATTTTGTCTATTTTTACTTTGGAGCCCATTTTTAGGTATTTATATTCTCTCCTCTAATTTTCTAAGGGTTTTTGTTGTATTTTACCCTTGTATATATATTGGTGTTGTAAAATTATTTTTCATGTGTCTTTCTAAATTTATTTTGTAAAGGTGATGGGTCTATAGTATTAGCTCAAAATACAACCTAAATTTTAAAAAATATTTTTAAAATAATTTTGAATTTTGAATTTTGAATTTTTATATACCTAAACAAAAGAAGATATCCAAAAAATAACTTTGATTTACTAAAACATTAAAAATATTTGTACATTGGGAAAAATCATGCAAGGAAAATAATCAAACATAATAAAACCTTATTGAGAAATAGAACAATTGTTAGACAATTATATATAACATTTCAATAAATTAAATGCGTTGATTAATCTAAAATTTATGTAGTGGACGATAATGTAAATGATCATAGAAATTGACTCATTGATGTGTTGTAAACAATGTTTTGTCTCAACAAATCTTAGAATTTATAATCCAAATATGTTATGTTATGATTCCAATCTATGTCCATAAAATGTTTCTTTGTTCTTAATTAAAAAGGGGACTTAATTCTCATGATTGTGTTTATATGCAAGTTTTGACAATTGCATCAAATGCAATTAATTCATTAAATCCATACCTACATGGTAGTGGTGTCTATTAGAAAGTAGAATGAGCATAGTACATAAAATAGAAGAAAATAATATTAGAATAGAACAAAGAGTGTATGAATGCGTTAAGAAAGGGTAGAAATGTTAGTCCTCTCTTCTTCCATACATCAAAATGGAGCATCTTTCATTCCTTTCAAAAATAAAGCACACTTATTTTAGTAAGGAGAAACTTCTAGATCCATAAAAAATCCAAAGCTTCTAGATAAGTTGTCGAAGAGAATAGAAGAAAATGGGAGATGGGTGAACATTTTCCAATATTCAAGAGATTGTGATTCATGTCTTTTACATAGTGCACATTGTCACTATTGTGTTCCCATCAAGGTTAATAAATCCAATTCCAAGTATTCTACCTCAGACTCCTTCAAATGTAACAAATCCTCAATCATGGTTTTTAAGTTTACAAACTTAATTTTATCACTAAACATTATTAGAGCACCCTTTATCAATTATCCATTTTTCTAACTCCTTATTAAATGAAAAGCAGAGTTCTTAGAATGTGTACCTTTTGTTTTTACTTCCAAAGAGCTAACACATTTTGTTGGTCCCCACCAGTACTGAAAAGGGGGGATGTGAATCATATTATTGATCTTTAAAAATAGTTATATTTTTTTCTTCCTACTAACCTTAGCATGATCCTTTTTGGGCTTTAAACATAAGAAAAATACATTAAGATAACACAAGTTAACTCACACAATAGTATTCATCAAGTAACACAAGTATTTTTTATGTGCAAACCCTTAATGTGAGGATGGAAACCATAGTGGGGATAATATACCCACTAACCCTTATAATGCATGTAATGGGGTGCCCGGTTAAGAGCTACAAGTGCTTCTTCTAGAAGTGCATCCTGTAAGGATCGCCTATAACCTGTTAGGGTTACTAAAGCTACCTGGTTAGAGGATTTCTAAATCTTTTTTTGTGACACACCTTATGATAATATTTTACAATAGGATTCTAAATTAAACTAGCCTCATTAGGAGATTACAAATAAATACAATGGTAAGAAAGAATACTAAGCATTTCACTTGAATGTGGCACTAATTTTCCTTGTAGATCTTTGCTCTATCTCCCTTAAAGATTATTCGATCTTGTTGCTTGTTTGATGAGTGATTTATCCTCACCTCTCCCACAATTTCCTACAGAATTTATTTTCTTATTATTCTTTCACTCTAGTGCACATGTTTCTCCCCCTGGAGTAGTTAATCTCCTTTAATTTTTTTTGTTTTATGCAACCCCCTTCAACAACATTCACAATTCATTACATCTATTATTTTATTGATGTTAGGGAACAATTACCCATAGTCAAATTATCCTGCTCATTTTAAACTCAAATTTTGAATACTATGTCTACTTGGTTCATGAAAGACCCGTGAACCATATGTATGTGATCTAGGCTAACTACTTTTGATAGTCATATATGCTCATCAATGGTGGCATGTTGTCCTTGTCTTCTTGTGTCACTTTATCTTCTCCTTTCTATCACATTGATGGTGACTTGCTATATTGATGACTTGGATCAACTAGAATCTATTTCTATCTTCTTGCTAGAGGGTGTACCTGAGTGTATGTCAATGTGCATCTCAACCGATAGCTCTAGACCTCTTCCTTTTGTTTCTTGCTCTTAACTAATTGTCACATAATTTGTAAGAATAGATGGTCTTTACCATCAATAATAATACTTGATACTTCTCTTACTCATCACGCCAAGATGTATGTGGAGCTAAAAATCTCCCCCTTTGGCGTTGATGGCAAAACATCATTTACCATTGTGTTCCCCTTTCTTCCTTGTGAAGTACCTTACGCCTACTTTTTCTTGTATCGGTGAGAGGTGTCAGTAAATGGGCTTCAACAAAATGTGTTTCATCAAAATATGTAAGACACTTGCTTCACAGTATCTGTCTATCTTGATGTTCTTCACAGCAAATATTCTTATTTTCCTCCTTTCATATATTCTCCCCCTTTGATGCCCTTCCCATTTTGGTAGTCTCCTCTTTTGATCACATCAGCATTCTCCATATGTTCTTTTCTTTCTTTTGTTCTCCCCCTTTTTTCATCAATGATGAAGGGTTCTGGCTACAAGTTGCTAAATATATCTTGATATTGTCCATGTATGGTGGCAAGATGGGTTTCCCATAATGACTTCAAATTTGTGAGAGCAATGATCCCACTCTTCATCTTTTCCAAGAGTGTTTCCAGTTCACTCATGTTGTTTCCTATTATTTTGGTGATGGAAGCCTCAACACTTGCAATTTGTTCCTGAATAATACCTGTCATTGAAGATAGTTTGCATTGTACCTCCATAAGCTTGAGTGCTTGCTTCTCTTTTTCATCCTTGATATCAAGAATGAGATGTAGTGCCACTTGTGTTTTGGACAAATAGTTAGCTGCAAAGTCTGTGACTACATTGTAATTTTCTTTCAATCTTTGTAGCTCATGTTGAGATTGTTCAATTTTTTTCTCTAGATCTAGTGATAAAGCATGTGGACCAGATGACTTCTTTAGGACCAGGGTTGAGGCTTGTAAGGTTTCTTTCATCTTTTCTTTGATTTCTTGTAGACCGATCTAGTTCTTTATCACTTGTTCTTGTAGAATACTCATCTGTTTAGTTTCAAGCTTCTTCTTAACCAATACTTCTACACTTCCTTGGTCATCTTTGACTTTATCAACCAATGTAGCAAGTTGGTTGATAAAATCCATGTTGGGATCATCTTACACATCTGACACTAGTTCTGCAATGATGTTTTTTTTTATCACTAGTGTAATAGCTTTTTGCTCCTTTTTGAGTTCTACTTTCCTCTTCAGATGTTGATTTTATACATTGATCTCTTCTAGATCCATATTCAAAATTTTCTCTTTCTTTTGAGTAATAAGTGTGTCTAACTCATTTTTTCCTTCTATTGGTCGAGCATCTTTTTCATAAAATTCTCCTTTATCTTTTGAGCTAGAAGATGATGATGAGGATGAGGATGATGATGTCATTTTGTATCTGGCTAGTTTTCTTCTTTTCTCTACTTGTTCTCCACCTATAATTGTAGACAATTTTGGTTCTCTCATCTTGCTATCCAATTTGTGTATCTTTCTTTCAGACACCTTTTAATCTGACAATTCAGGCCTAGCTGTGACATTTTGTTTTTCCTTTTTTGATTCAACTTCATGTACTCCTATGTTGGGTAGGGATCCTATGTCTTCTTCCATAAATGGGGACTTTTCTTCTTGAGGCTCTTTATCTAGTATATGTACTACATAAGGTGATTCCTTCCCTTCATCTTCTTCCTTTTCTTGTGATGAATCAACAGATATGGTCATTGTCTTGATTGTTTCTTTATTTTTTGTTGAGTCACACCTTCTAGTAACTTGAATTTCTCTTCCATTATGTGATGCTCAATTTGTATAAGTGATGGGGTGTGTCAATTGAATATCTTTCTTTGCTTCAGTTGCAAATTTGTTTATTTCAATTGCCTTGGGTGTTTTTGTCTCTACTTGACTTGCCTTGGTTGATTCATGTTCTTCTTCTTCTAACACGTCTTCCTCTCTTTGAGGAATAGGATTTTATTCACTCCTTTCTTTTTCTTTTCTCTCTCCTTTCCTTGGGTTGGTTTTTGTACCTATTTTCTTATGCCTATCTATTTCCACACTCATTTCACCTCCTAGTAGTTGATTTCCCTTGAGGTAGGCATCAATTCTTGGTGTGATCTCTTTCAGGTTTTTACTAATGCCCATTTTTGTTTGATTCCTTCGGCCTATCATGGGGTCATTTGCATCCCTTATGTTGTTGAATTTCCCTCTATGCTCATATTATGCAATTTTTCTGGGACTAGTTCATTTTGGGTTTCATCTTCAATAGGAAATCTTTCACCATCTTCTCATAATCCTTTTTTGCAATGCTCCATTTTTCATTTAATAGTTTTAACAAATCTTTGGGCAATTCTAACCCAACATCATATGGTCTTATGTCTCTTATTCTTAAACTAGATAGTATAGCATTTACAACATTTTTTTTGTTTCTTGGTGAACCTTGTAAATCTATTCTTAAGAATAGTGTAATTATGACTCTTTAAAATTATGTATACAACATTGTTGATAGGAATTGGTTTAGACTTGTTCTTACCTTTTCTAGGTGTTGGTGATGCTTCCTCTAGAGTGGCTTTGGTGATCACAGTTTCTCTAGCTGCATCATCTTCTGGTTCCTTAGACGATGATTCTTTCCTTCTCTCAAGTGCCTAACTCCTTGTCATCATTGGTGGAGTTGGCCTATGTGTTTCTCTTTTCTCTACTAAGAGCCAATTTTTTATTTCTCCATAGGTACCAAACCTTGGCAGAATGATGCTTTCCTCAAAAGCTGAAATCCTTTATATGTGGTACCTTCCTTCCTCATCCTTCACTTCATAGCCAAAAGGTGTCAACCACATAGCTCTATTTTATGTCGAGCAGACAATACACTTGTCTATGCTTGATAGAAAAAAATTGTGTCCTTGTAGCTCTCCACCAGGCTTGTGGAAAACCTTTCTCTCTAATTCATTTCCTTTTGGAAGTTCCTAAAGTAATCCCACATCATGTCATTTCCTTTTCCTTCTAGTCTTTTGTATAGCTCACCTATATGAGCCATAACTAGTTGGTCTTTGGTCCATTTGATCTTTGGGGATCCAGGTAATTCTCCCCTTAAATAGAAGAAAATGCATACCATTATGGATTTGTATATCAAAGTTTGATTATGATGATCATTCATTATCTTTTTAATATTCTCCAGTATTGTTCTATAAAGGTATCCATGCAGGTCAACCTTTGGCTAGTTATGTATGATTAGTCACTTTCACTAGTGTGTCACAACTTATAGCCGAACACAATTGTAGAAAACTTTAATTTTGAGCTTGGAATGTCACATATGATGCACCACAATCCATCTAGTATTTTCCTTCTTCCTAGGAGTGAGGTTGCTTGTCTTGCTGAGACAACATTCATGGACAAGTCATTGCCAGATGCATTAAACCTAGTTACCCTTTCAATTAGGATTTTCATAATCTTATATGGTTTGTCCAACCACATCATTGGTTATGAATTCTGCAAAGGAAAAACCTTACCCATTCATTATGAAATAAATTGGGTATTTCCACTGCACTATATAGTGTGGATTCCACTACTCTATATAGTGTGGATTACACTAAATATTTGTGTTTTATTTTAGGGCTCCTTTTGCACAAAATGTGTTGTACAACTCCCTTATCTCTTTGTTGCCAATTTATCATATCTCAACTTCTAGATGTCTTCTTGTGTCTTTTATGAGAATAACATCATCATGCAGGGATGATAGTGTAGTTCCCTCTTTGACATCTCTTCTTCTTTCCATGATTCCCTCATACTCTTGGTGACTTCTTTGCCTGTTGTTAATTAGGTTTACCTTATTAGTTTCTTCTACCATTTTGCTTCATGATTTATTACTAAACATATTTGTAATAATTTTTCTTTGTAGAAAATGCTTTCACAATCTCTTGTTTGTGAATTCTTAGAGTTTTGCAATATCAAAGCACATATATTATCATAGTGAAAAGTATCAATTGACTCTTGATCCTTGTATTTATGTCACCAGATTTTCACTATTAGGGTTGCAATGGTTGGAAGTGCCTTACCCACCAAAGAACATGTATCATCAATGCACCAAGTCATTTGCAATGGTTACTTTTTCAGAGACTTGATCAATAGGTTATGCTCGAGGTCTTCAATTCTTCTCTTTCATCTATATTATTACTGGTTTGTATTAGGGGACTAGTTTCTCAGTGTTACCTTAGTCTCTTTACCCCTTTAAGCTACATGGTCTTAGTTAGCTTGAGAGGTCTAATAAATGAGTAGTGATTTTTCTACCTCATCTAGCTTGGTCTCAACCTCTTCACTCTTCCTTATCCACTTGGTGGCTTAGTCTTTCTCTAGTTGTTTCACGATCACAGTCTTCTCCTTTCTGATCAAGAATTTTCTATAGTTTCTTCTACTGCACATGTATTCTCTTACAAGATGCCCAATTTTGTGGAAGACATAACAAGTCATTATGGTGCCCTTCCATGGTCCAGTGCTATTCCTTGGGTTCATCCTCAGGTTGCATTGAGTTGCTAGGTGTCCTTCATTTCCATAGTTCATGCGCACTAGTATAGGAAACCCATCACTTCTAGTTCACCTTATTGCTTTGGGAGACTTTTGATTGTCTCAAGCTCTGGTTCAAAAATATTCAACATTGCGCCCATAATTTTTGTAGTAGTAGAAATGTTTTTCTATTATCTTCTCATTAAAATGAGATATTCATTGTTGTGGTGGCCACAGAGATGAAAGTTGTTACAGTAACCTTCATAGGTACATTGTTGAAATGGAGTTATCTTCTTAAACCAACACACTCCAGATGTGTGTTCTATTTTACCACTAAATTACAAGTGGATTTAGCAACACCCTTACCTTTTGAAGACTTTCTTTCTAACCTTCTATTGTTTAGGTTCTTTACTCAAAATTTCTCTCCCTCTTCAGTCCAGTTGTCACCCTAGTAACCAAGATTGGTTGTGTTTTTGTCTTTCCTTTGATCCTTTAATTTCTCATCAATATTCTCAAATTTCTCATTGAATCTCCACAAATTCTCATTTAGTTCATTTGTGCATCTTAGCTCTTCAGTTAGCTTGTGCACTTGTTCAGTCAAATCCATGAACTGTTCCATATTGGGATGACTACATTCTTCACTTTTCACTTCACCCACTCTCCTTTTCATTATAATAGCTTCATCTCTTATTAGGATGACAATCTCTCATTCTATCTGAGCTTTAGAAACTTCTCTAATCATCTCATCTCTTTCCTTGATTAGTTGAGAAGGTGGTCCTTTTAGGTGATGTATTTTAGCCATTAGATCAAAGATGGCTTCCTCTAACTTTTTAGAACTGCTATATTGAAGTTTAATAAATTATTGACTTAATTTGAGTTTTTCCATCTACTTCTTTCTCTTAGCTAAGGACTTTCTTAGCTTTTCTTTCAAGTCCTCTATTCTATCCAAGGCATCTTCCAGCTATCTTCACAACAATTTCATTTGAACTTCCCTCAATTTATTAGACTTGTTGCAATAGAAATCTACACTTTGATACTAATTTTTGGTCCCAAACAATACTGAGAGTGGGATGTGAATCAATACCAATCATTTAAACCAATTTTCTTTCTTTCTTCCTACTAACCTTAGCACCATCTTTTCTGCACTTTAAACATAAGATAAATATATTAAGATAACACAAGTTAACTCACATACACAAAAGCATTCATCAAGTGGCACAGGTATTTTGTATGTGGAAACCCTCATTATGAGGATGAAGACCATGGTGGAGATAATATACCCACAAAACTTTATAATGCATGTAAAAGGGTGCCTAGTTAAGAGCTACGTGTGCTTCTTCTAGAGGAACATCCTCTAAGGAATTCCTATAACCTATTAGGGTTACTAAATCTTTGTTATAGGTACCTAGTTATAAGATTTATAAATCTCTTTCTAAGAGACACCTTGTTAGAGGATTTCACAATAGGCTTCCAAATGAAGCTAGCCCTGTTACGAGCTTACAAAGAAATGAAATGGTAGGAAATAATACTAAGCATTTCACCTATATATCGCACTGATTTTCCTTTTAGATCTCTGTTGTGTCTCCCTTGAATATGCTTCGATCTTCTTGCTTGATTGATGATTGATTTATCCCCACCTCTCCCATAGTTTCCTACAACACTTTGTTGCTTTCTATTCTTTCACTCTACTACACTTGCTTCTCCCCCTATATTAGTTATGTTAGGTTTAAACCACAAATAAAAATAATAATTACATTCAAATATAACCAATATCAAAAAACAATAGATCACACAAAAAAGAACACAAGACACCAAGATTTAATGTGGTTCACCCAATCCCTAGGCTACGTCCACCAAACAGCAAGTCTAATATTATTATGATCCAGTGATTACAACCTGATTACAATCTATAATCCCTTATAGCTCAATACTGCCACAAGAACCAATTTTTGCATCACAACATGAAACAATCCCTAACCCTAGTATTTTTCACACTTTATGGTTAAAATTAGTTACAACATGTTGGCCATCCATTGGCGAATATAAAAAATAACCAATTGAAAAATAGTAGCCCAAAATTTTGTGCCATTGGTGAATAGTAGCCCAAAAATTTTGTTCGGGGTGATGCCCTGAGCTCCAAAGAATTTATGAAGTATGTACAGTACTTTCCTGATCAGTCACCACAAACTAACAATCTCCTACTTGGGGACTGATCAAACTCCACACTAGACAACAATCTCCCACTTGGAGACTAATCCTATAGCAATACCACTGCCACATGGGCCTCCCTTTGGATCAAACCACCTTGGACATTGCTACTCTTTAATTCATGTTCAGTCTAGAAGACCAACCGAAGCTGAAGAGTTCAGCTTCTGTAAGAAAATTTATTGGATTGTCATTTGTATGTATCTTATCCAGCTTTAACTATCCATCCTTCAAAACTGACTGAATGAAATGGTAACGCAATTGTATGTGGTTTGTCTTTGAATGCAAAGCTGAATTCTTTGCAAGATGAATGGCACTTTGACTATCTATAAACAAATAATTATCCTTATGAGGGTGTCCCAATTCTTCCAAGAAAAACTAAAGCCATATCATCTCCTTAGTTGCCTCTGTAGTAGCAACATACTCTGCCTCTATAGTGGATAAAGCATTAACCTTCTGTAACCTAGAAACCCAACTCATGGCTACCCCACCAATAGTAAAGACATAACCTATAGTACTCTGCCTAGTATCAATATCCCCTGCCAAATTTGAGTCAACATAGCCTTGTAAATCAATAGTAGAGCCCCCAAAGTGTAAATACTTATTAGATGTTCCTCTCAAATATCTAAGAATCCATTTGACTACATTCCAGTGATCAATTATGGAATGACTCATATACCTGTTAACAACTCCCACTGCATGTGCAATATTTGGCCTTGTACATACCATAGCATACATCAAGCTTCCTATAGTGGAAGCATAGGGTACCTTGGACATCTTATCCTCATCTTGTTGTGTCTTGGGACACATATCTTTAGTCAACTTCAAATGACCAAGTAAAGGTGTGCTAACAGCTTTTGCATTCTCCATAGAGAAACGTTACAACACCTTCCAAAATAATCAACCTAAGATAGTGTCAATTTCCTGTTCTTCCTATCTCTCCAAATCTTCATACAAAGGATTTTTTTTCCAACCCCCAAATCTTTCATAGCAAATGCATGTGCTAATTAGTGTTTCAGCCCCTTAATCTGATCCATATTAGACCCAACTATAAGCGTATCATCAACATATAAACATAAAATAATGTAGCTATCATCATCCAACCTCTTAAAGTAAACACAATGATCTGAATGACACCTACTATATCCATGTCCATGCATAAAACTATCAAATTTTAGATACCATTGCCAAGGTGCTTGCTTCAAGCCATATAAACTTTTCGTCAATTTGCACACTAAGTTCTACTTACCTTTGACCTCAAATCCCTATGGCTAAGCCATATATATCTCTTTATCCAAATCACCATGAAGGAAGGATATCTTAACATCAAGTTGCTCTAAATGCAAATCTTTAGTAGCCACAATACTTAAAATAGTACGGATAGAAGTAATCTTAACAACAAGAGAAAATATTTCATCAAAATCAATGCCTTTTTTCTGTGCAAATCATTTTACAACTAACCTGGCTTTAAATCTTTTCTTACCTCCATCCTCTTCTTTTAACATGTAAACCAACTTACTCTATAAAGCCCTTCTACCTACAGCCAATTTGCATAAATCCCAAGTCTTATTTTTCAGCAAAGATTCCATTTCTTCTTTCATTGCATACTCTCATTGAATCTTAGTATCCACTTGCACAGCTTCATCATAACATTCAAGTTCACTGGCATCAATAAGTTAAATAGAATACAAAGAGGGAGAAAATCTTTCAGGAGGTCTAATTTTCCTTGTTGACTATCTAACATTCACTAGTGTGTGTGGTATTTGTTGTTGCGGTTGTTGCACATCATGAGGAATGTCTAGAACATCATCTTTTGGACTATCATCCAGCACTACATAATCATCTTCTTTCTTCTCATGCTACTGCAATAGATCTTTGTACAATATTGTCTCATTGAATATGACATCCTTGCTTTTTACAATTTTATGATTTTCAAAATCCCAAAGTCTATAACTAAATTCATTAATGCTATATGCAAAAAATACACATTTCTTTGACTTAGCTTCCAACTTGGCTCTATTTTCAAAATCTATATGAGCAAACGCTTCACAACCAAAGGTTTTGAGAAAAGAATAACTCACCTTCTTACCATTCCATGTGTTGTCTAGAATACCACAACCCAAAGGAGTACAGGGACCTCTATTATTCAAATATACGGCAGTATTGATAGCCTCCACCCACATGTGTAAGGGCAATCCAGCATACAACCTCATGCTCCTTGCACACTCCATTACAATCTTGTTCATGCATTCCACCACTCCAATTTCCTGTGGAGTCCTTGGAATAGTTTTTTGTCTACAAATACCACCAGTGGAGCAATAATCTTCAAATTCATGACTGCAATATTCACCACCATTATCAAATCTGAGACATTTCCATTTCTTGAAAGTTTGAAATACATTAGATTTATGTCTAAATAAATAAGTCCATACTTTTCTAGTTGCATCATCGATAAAGGTAACATAATAATGAAAACTACCAAGGGAAGATACCTAAGTCAGTCCCCATACATCAGTATGCACAAGCTCTAATTTCTCCTTTTTATTTTCCTTCCCAGTCTTCACAAAACTCACTCTCTTTTGTTTTCCATACACAACTTTCACAAAAATCCATATTAACACATTTTAGACCTAGTAAAACTTTCTTTGAATGAAGTACTTTCATACCTTTCTCACTCATGTTCCCAAGTCTGTCATGCCACAGCACTAGATCAGAATTTACAGTAGCTATTTGTTCTCCCTGCTCAATTGCAGCAACTATTCCTAAACATTCATTTTTCTTTGAAACAATTAAAGTAGAAGGAACAATATGACCTATACAAAGATATAAGGTGCCTTCTTTCACACCTTTTTCTACTACAAGGGAACCTTTTGAAACCTTCCAATTTTTATCATTAAAAGTAACTACACAACCCTCATCATCATGCTGCGCTATTGAAATTAAATTCCTACTTAGCCTTTGAACATGTCTTATCTCATGTATTAGCCAATGATTCCCATTCTGCAACTTAATCTTAACTTTTCCCTTTCCAACAATCTGATAGGGTTCATTATCCCCCAAATAAACAAGTCCAAAATCCCCTTGGACATAATCAATGAAATAACCTCTATGATGTGTAGCATGAAATGAAACACCACAATCTAAAACCCATGAATCATCAACACTTTCTAAAGATAGAAGCAAACCATCCTCTTCAGATTTGTTACTTATCACATTTGCCTCCTTGTCTCCATCTGGTTTATCTCCTTCATTTTTCTTTTGAGTCCAACAATCTTTCTTTTTATGCCTTGGTTTCCCACATTACTACCAGTCGTTTGGTCCTCTCAATTGAGACCTCCTCCCCTTTGACTTCCTCTTGATTTCCCACAATTTCTAGAATTACTTCCTCTCTCCATTGTTTTCCCTCGACTTTGTGCATTCAAAGCATTTCCCAATGTAGATCCACATGAGATTTTTCTACAAGTTTCCTCACTCAAAATAACACTGATCACATTATCATATTTTAGGGTACTAGAGCCAAGAACAGAATTACTCACAGCCATTACCAAGCCATTCCATCTTTTAGGCAAATGACACAAAATCAAGAGAGCCCTAATTTCTTCATCAAAATTGATACCCACAAAAGATAATTGACTAGTAATAGTATTAAACTCGTTTAAATGATCTACAACATATCCACCTTCTGTGATTTCATATTAAATAAATGCTTCATGAGAAATACCTTTGTTGAAGTGGAGGGCTTTTCATACAGTTTCACTAGGGTTTGCATCAACTCTTCTGGTATCTTCACTTTTGTAATATTAAATGCCACCGATGGTGCCAAGCATAATCGAATGCTTCCAACTGCCTTTCTGTCCAAAAGATCCTAGTGGTCATTTGACATAGATCCTTGATTCTTGGTTTTGCCTTCCAATGGATTCCATAAATCCTTCTGATAAAGATAATCTTCCCTTTGCATCTTCCATAGCTGAAATTTCTACTTATTAAACCTGTCAACCCTTAGCTTACCCTTGTCTACCATTGCTCCCACTCAACTATGAGACTCCCACTCAACCGTGAGACTTTCCTGTAGAGGATAACTGAAATACAACTAGGCTCTGATACCACTTGTTAAGTTTAAACCACAGACAGAAATAAGAATTACAGGCAAATATAACCAATATCAAAAAATAATAGATCACACAAAAATGAACACAAGACACCAAGACTTAATGTGGTTCACCCAATCCCTGGGCTACATCCACCAAACAACAAGTTAGATATTATTATGATCCAGTGATTATAACCTAATTACAATTTGTAATCCCTTATAGCTCAAGACTGCCACAAGAACCAATTTTTGCATCACAACAACAAAACAATCTCTAACCCTAAGCCCTTTTATACAAGCATTTTTCCCACTTTGGGGTTAAAATTAGTTACATCATGCCAGTCATATATTGGCAAATATAAACAATAACCAATTGGTGAATAGTAGCCCAAAATTTTGTGCCATTAGCAAATGGTGAATAGTAGCCCAAAATTTTGTGCCATTGGTGAATAGTAGCCCAAAAATTTTGTTCAGGGCGATACCCCAAGCCCCAAAGAATTTATGAAATATGTACAATACTTTCCTAATTAGTCATTACCCTCCATTTTTTTTGTTTTTCAAAACCCCTTTCAACAACATTCACACTTTGTTGCATATATCCATTTATTGATGTCAACGCACATTTACCCATAGTGAAATTATTCCACTCATTTTGAATGCCATGTTTGCTTGGTTCATGAAAGACTTGTGAACCCTACGGCTAACAACTTTTGACAACCTTGCCTACTTATCAATGCTGGCATGTTGTCCTTGTCTTCTTGTGTCACTTTATATTCTCCTTCTTTTCACATCAGTGGTGACTCATTATGTTGATGACTTGGATCAACTAGTATCTATTTTTGTTTTCTTGCCGATGGGTGTACCAAAGTGTATGTCTGTGTGCATCTCGACCAGTAGCTCTAAACCTCTTCCTTTTGCTTCTTGCTCTTAACCAGTTGTCACATAATTTGTCAAACAGATGTTCTTGGCCACCAATAACAATACTCAATACTTCTCTTACTCATCATGTCAAAGACGTATGTGGGGATAACACATTTAGAACTAGGAATGTCTTCTTTCATTTCCATAAATAGGCACTAATGATCTTTCTCGTAATCAAATGTACTTTCAAAAATTCTTTCAAATACTTCTTATTGATCTTTTTTCTACTCTCATTTTTCTTTTATTCTACAATTATATGTACCATGACATCTAGAAGCATGATGACCAATCTTTTACGGTACCATGACCTCTGTATTTTTAGTACCTTTCTTACTTGTTCTCAAAAATAATTATTCTATATTATCCAAGCTATCCTTAGCTAACTCTTCCTTCTTAAGTAGTTTCATAGCCTTAATAGAAGTTCTTGTCCTTACGCCAGTAGTACCAAACTCTCTCATCTCAAAAGAAATCAATTCACCATACAATTTTTCTCTAGAATATTGACTCAAATATGAGTTTCTTTAAGGGAAGATACTTCGAGACTATACATTTTATGTGAGGGTTATGAGTATCATTTGTACTGCTTCATTTTCTTCCATTAAGCTTCCAAGACTTATGATCTCATTTACCACATCATCAATCTTATGCATGTACATTTGTATTGTATCTTCTTCTTCCATCTTTAGACCTTCATAATTATGCTTTGCATTATGTATCTTAGCTTTCTTGACTACAAAATTGTCTTCATGGGTACCTTTTTTAACTTTTCCCAAATATCATGAGCAGTTTCCAAAGATATAACCTTACTCTATTCATATTTAGTCAAAGAACTGAAATTGCATACCTTCATTTTTTATTGTCTTCATATGCCTCAATCTCATTCATATTATTTAGTCCAATTGTTGATTTTAGATATTGAGCATCCACAACTTCATAGGCCTTGTGACTTAGAGAGGTCAAATATCTTACACATGTGCTTCCCAAAAATCATAGTACATTTCATCAAAAGTATGTAGTTTTAGTTTGTGCACCATCAAGGTCTCCTTAAATGATTAAGCTCTTCTACAAGGAACCACAAGTCAAATCAGTTAATTATAGAATATACAAGAGGACTAGGGGGTTAAATCAATTCTCCCCAAAGTTTCTAAAATGAATAACACTTAAATCAACTCTACCAAA
The DNA here is from genome assembly GCA_028749045.1 of Cupressus sempervirens. Lineage (NCBI taxonomy): Eukaryota > Viridiplantae > Streptophyta > Pinopsida > Cupressales > Cupressaceae > Cupressus > Cupressus sempervirens. Next base: position 28,626,240 of record CM053787.1, read on the forward strand.
CTTATTGTAATCCTTAATTGTATAAATATATAAACATAAAAGCACAACAACCATAATACACATTAAATATTAGATATGAAGTTTGCACAAATATACAAATGTCACTATCCACTTTCTCAACCATTCATAATCCATAATCATTTGTCCTCTATCTGTATCAATCAATAACTTGTGAAGTCTCCCACAATCAACCAAATATAATTTGAAATGTATTGGAACTAAACATTCTTGGGGTGTGGAGGAATGAAAAGTGGACTAAAACATATAATGATTGGGACCATAAATATTATCATACTCAAGACATTCCATCTTGCATAAAAAAATATAAAAATAATGAGATGTAAACACTTCAGGTCGAGCAAACCTAGAGTAGATAAGATAAGATAGTATTATTAATGTCCAACAAAAGACCACAACGTGGGTCTATGGGATTGGAAGCTTACATCAAGAAAAAGTAGACAAACAGAGCACCAAACAGTGTCCACAAAAGAACAAGCACAACAAAAGAAGAAGAAAGCAGGAGACATCACGAAAAAGATTAGGTATTCGTCCTCATAGGGAAAAAGTCCAAACTAACTGATCTGTGTGGCCACCAGAGGCCCCTTGATGAAGCTAAGTGCTACGAGAGGAGTGTCATTGGCAAAGAGGTCCCCTGTGGGGTCTCACAAATCTAGAATGGCCTATGTTAGAAAACTGTACGGTCGCTTCACACCCCAAGCCAGAGTTAAGGGCAAGAAGAATGTCATAATAAGTTGTGCTTGGGTCTAACTTCTAGGAAATTATAGCTATAAATTATGGTCATGAAGTTGTAAGGACTCACGGAGATAAAGTGCAATGAAATGTTGATTGGTGTAACTAAAAAAATCTAAGAGGGGTCTACAATCTCTAAATAGACAAAAAAAAACTCCCTCTAATATCGTAGTACATGGGCCATCTGAAAAGAAAATGAATCTCAGATTTTGCCTCTACTAAGGTTCAAAGTGTACACACCCGATCCACTCTAGCAATATGGTGATCAACCTAGATCCAGAGTCTATGTGAGCCCACCCTGAAGGAGCTAAGGGAGATACGTAGGGTGTGTGTTCAATATCTTTGTAAGTACTCAGGGCATACAACAATCCCACCTTGAATATCTTATAAGTGCTCAGCGTAGAAAGCCATCATCGGACGTAATCCCCTTGGAGGATCCACCCAGGTCCGTATGATATACTACCTATAGATGTCAAGTCTGACATGCCCATTCAACTCTTGTTGAGAGGGGAGTAGATGAGTAGGAGTGTCCAATGAGAACTGGTAGGGAGGGAGACGATCAATGTTGATTCCAACTGAACTTAGTAGGATAGTAGCCTGAGCATACCAATAGCGAGATCTAGTAGTTGGACCAGAGTCTACAATAGTAACTAACGAGCATTGGGCTAAGTAAGGGTACCTATGTTTGCCTTCAGCTAAGTCTGCAAAGCCACGAAGACTGTGGAGAAACCAGATTAGGTCAAAAATGGTTGCAAGCCTAAATGGGTGAGCTCCAAACTCAGCCAAAATAATACTGTGGGGGCTAGATCTGTGACATCTAATATTTTGACAGAGGAGCAAAGTCTGGGTATGCTCAATCATGGCCCAATCTAAGTCTTTGAGACCAAGTCTTTGAAACCAAAAATATCATGTCATTTGAAATGAATGAAGCTAAGGACATTACTATGCCATTTCTAGAAGTGTACACATATGGAGAAATTCAAAGCATGCATTTCACACATAAACCAAAGTCAAACATAGTTAAAAATGAACTACAACATCCACTATATGAACCTCAAGAACTTAAAGACAGTTGCAAAATCCATTGTATGAACCTTGAGAACTTTACATAGATATCTCCAAACTGTCTCAACACCATGCCAAAATATCATCAAAAGAAGATTCTCAACTTACAAAGTGTGCATAGTAATATACTCAACATAAATTATAGAAAAAGAATCAAATGTGACACCAAAAGCAAGTTGATAGCAATGACAACCATTCTAACCCATCCATATTGATTCATCAATCACTCATTATGCAACACACTTGCTTCATAAGATAATCTACAAAATTCTCTAAAGTGTCAAAAAAGTCTAATCAGAACTCATCCATTTTTAACAATATCTTACACAAAGTGATGTTGAACATCAACACGCTTAGAACAAGCACAATCCATACAATTTTTGGTCAAACATATGGCACTATGATTGTCAAATCCAATCCTCACTATTCTATTATCAAAACTAATACCAAGTCTCTATAACCATATTGCCTCCTTAGAGGCATGTGTAGTAGTCATATAGTATGCTTCATTAGTAAATTAATGCAACAGTGTGTTATTGTTTACTTACCCAACACATTACACCTCCAAATAAATTAAATGCAGAACAACTACTAGACCTTCAACTTTCTAAGTCACCTACTCAATTTTCATAAGAAATGTTGTATAAATATTTAATGACTTAATAAATAGAAAGACAATGATCTTATCTTAAAATCCTAGTTATGAACCCTAAACAAGCACATACATAAGCAAAAAACTCATAAAACTATCCAATAATCATTCAATGGAGCTCTTCCTCAAGAAATACAAAGAGATGAAATAAACATTAAAAATAAAATCGATGTAATCAAAATAAGAGTGAATCCATTGTTTTCTTATCTACCAAAATCTTGTATTTAATTTCTTTGGTGCTCTCAAATTTTCAATATTTCACAAGAGGGTATGGAGAACAAAAATGGTTTTTTTATGGGGATGATGAATACATATTTGATATGGTCTTCAAAGGATTAGGTATGAAAAATCTCTCAAGATAGTATGAAGGAATTTGATCTTCAAAAGAAGAGTCCCGAAATGTGAGAGGGATAAAACGACTTTTATAGATGTCATCATGCAAAATTCATGTTTATAGGAAAGATATAGGACAAAAGAATCACATGGAATGTAAATGCGACTTGTCCTATGGTTGTGGTTGATCTTTGTAATGAATGTAATTGGTGGGTATTGAAAGAGGAAAAATACGAATTTATATTTTCTTTTCCTATAATCTTTAGTGTGATTTTTTCACCATCGAACCATATCCACTATCATATTAACTATATGCGGTGTAATGTAGGGGAACTGAGGTATTCACTAGCTTATGCATGTGAACTTTGAACTAGGCATATTCCCACTTTGACATTAAGGAATAGATCCACTTGGCTCAACTTAATATTCATTGAAACAAAAGGGTACACGGTGAATGCAATTACTCCTTGTTTAAGTTTAAAATGACCACGAAAAGATGTGAATTTAAGGATTATGTTTGAGCGCCAAAGATGAGAAACTTGGAATACTTATTATGCACATAAAATTAAGTAGAACAAATATACATACTAGGATTACAAATTTGGTAGGTGGAGATAGAGAGGAACGCTTGTCTTAAATTTGTGTTAAAAGTAGGAAGTCAATGTCACCTTTAGTGTCCTTGTCCCACGGGATGAATTTATAAGCACCAAGGTAGATCTAGAATCTTGAAACAATACTTTTGTTTTTATCAAATTTTAGGCTTAATCTGAAGGGTCTATAGCACTAATAATAACTAAAATGTTGAAGATGCCTTGATATAGCTTTCTTCTCCTTGAATCAAACTTACTCATGAATTGAAATGAAAGCATAAGAATGTGATGATGTTGAAATGGACTAGGAGGGATGCCTTCTAGAGAGATTTAAAAGTAATATCACCTTTTGGATAACTAAATTATTGTTTTCTCACATTAGGTATATTTTACAAAAGGCAAAATCAACATAATATCCCCAACCAAAAAGTAACGATCAGTGTCACCCCAAGCAACATTGTTATGTAAAGTGATCCAATTTTTTAGGGATGTGAGATAATAGGTTCTTAATGTCAAAAATGTATTCTTTAAAAGGATGTAATGTTTAGATGCGGAAAGAGGTGCACTGAACTTTAAAATGATATAGGACCCTTGTAAGGTTTGAGTGAAATAAGATAAAGGGCATACTTAACAAAAGGACCCAAACAATAACTTACAATTGATGTATTAAAGCAGAATGAGACTCATAATATTTATTTAAATCAATAATTTTTAAATGGGTGTGAAATTGGAAACCATAATTAAAGGTGTACAATTTACCATACTACATGTACAAATCCACTCCTTGTGAGAAGTCATATGTTAGGAGACACTTGAATAAACAAGCCAAACATCATTAGTAATAAGGTTAACTTAAATAAACAAAATGACAAAATTATTATCATTGAAGGACTTATTCATGGAGTCTCTATTGCTTTTTTTTGCTGCTTGTTCCTATACTCTTCACATGTCCCCTTTGCTTATTATAACACTATGCTCTTTCTGATGGTTTTAAAATTTGCTTTTTGACTTATCCTTCTTTATATCCCTTTTAGACCCTTTTCTCCTAATCCTTATTTTTACCCTCTTCAAGGACCTTTCTCCTTGGGCCTTCCTTGCACGTGCAAGACATCTTGGGTGCCAACATTCATGGTCTTTCTCTTCATTTCCTCCAAAGCAAATAATAGAATCGTCATTGTCCATCTTTGATTATGTGACACCAATATTTATGGCAACAATTAGATTTTACTAGATTTAAGGCTAAAGCAGAAGAATACATTTATCATCGTCTCCTAACATCTATTGATGTAAGATGACTTATCAAGTTGAAATCATTTCAAATGTTTGTTGGTAAACAGATTTGTCACTTAGAAAATACATGGTTTAGCCCAATGAAGTGTGTGGCAAATTGATTTCTCCAATAGTTGGATAGGCCCTTGATATTCGGCCTTCCTCTACATTTAGAGGGGCAGTTCCCTCGTGAGATAAAATTTTGATTTTTCAATAAAGATGATTACAACTTAGAATGTATAAAGGAAACTATTGATGATGAATGCACCATACGACTTCAGATTTCCATAAAATGATGTAGACTGCTAATGAAAACAAACAATTACTACGCTTGAGAGCTATCATCAACACAGTGCTAATTCAGTAGTTCGTGAATATTTACACCATACCATGAAAATATTTAGACTAATGAATCAACAATTCAAATTTAGTAGAAGAGAGAATGCAAAATGTACTTTCTTTTATTTATTAGCACCAAGAACATAAGAAATGACTTATTACAAGAACAACAATTGTACGTACTTTCCAAAATTTTCCTTGTTATCAAAACATAAGTGTTCCTTGTCTCCAAGTCCAAAAAGTCCCTTATTACATTGAGATTCATAAATTTATAGCAATTCTAGAATAACTAACCTTTCAAGTTTGTAACTACTCAAAAAGTTAGAGTTTGGACTAATTTGAAGATAATTCGTAACCAACTCTAACTTTCAATGCTCAACTATAGTTAGAAAAAGCTAACACATTAATCAAAACCAAAATTGGTTCTAAAGTTTACCTCTTTAGAAAATATATAAACAAAAATCTGAGACAACTTTAAACATATCCAATTCTAACTTTCAACTATGATCATTGATATTTCCTGAGCTTGCTCTTTGATCTATAGGTGTTGTGAGTAGTTGAGTCAGGTTTGCCTTGTATGCTCTAAATGATTTGATGATCTGTGCCAAAGCCTTATTTTTTATGATGATTAAACTATGTGTTTTCAGCTTGCATAGATCATGTCTCTTTCTAACTTCATCCAATTCTAAGATGTAACCTGGTAAGTTTTGAATACAAGAGTCCAATGTCACTAAGAGATTGTTCAATCTCGTCATAATGTTAGCATATGAACTTTGTTTACTACCAAGTTCAGTGCTAATCTTTAACTCTATGCATTCCAAAATGGAACATATGTCTAGATCTTGAGTGTGTTCGCTAATAATTATACCATCTACAATCATCAGTATATTCCCCAAGGCCTTCTTTTTCAGTAGCTTGCAAGAGTTTAAGAATTGTTCTCCTAATCTTCCATTTGGTGTTTTTCGACCATATGTCAATTTTCTCTTCTTCTCCACTAGTGACTAACTTCAACGATTTGACTATATCGTTGTTCATTCCTTTAATCTCTACTAAATTAGCATCAATTTCTCTCCAGAATGTTTGTTGTTCCTTGAGAGTTGTTAACTCTTTTTGAATGTTTCATTGTATATGATCTGCCTTAGCATATGTAACCTTAACTTCCTGAAATAGGCTTGATGCTCGTTCTTTCATGCATTTTATCCATGCCTTCACCATCTTACCATAAGTTTGGCATTCTCCTATGTCTCGGTTTCTTCATCAAACATCTTCTTGGGATCTCATGTTATTTCTGTAGGTGAGCTAGGATTTGGAAAAGAATCACCAACCATCAATCGGATGTGTGAAGAAAGGGCTTGAACTTGACACTTGAGTTGATTCTTAGCTTGCTTATCTCTCCTTGATTGTTCTATGAGGACAATAGATGACACTTGAAAATTATGCTCTCTTCCCTCGCGGGTGGTCCAGCCTAGATCCACTTTAGTTATGCTAAAATCAACTTCATTTGCCTCATTTACGTCCTTCTCTATGATTGGTTGTACAATTTTAACAAATAGGTTTCCTGAGGTAAGGTTCACTGCCAGTCTAGAATCTATTCTAGTCTTCTTTACCTTCGCACCTTTATGTACTAAATTAGCTACAGCATCTAGTTTCAGTGCTTCCAATTGGATCATCATTTTCTTCTTTCTCTCCAAACTTTGTTGTAACCAAGATGTTGAGGTATTGGTAGATGGGTTGATTATTGAAGGAAATTGTAGGACTGTAGATGATAAAACCAAGTTATACACGTTCTCTACAACTGGCACCTCTTGAGTTGCTTTTGCACTTTCAAGAGACAATGAGTGTGCAAGGGATGCTACGGATTGAATCATCTCATCTGCGAATGATGATGGTAAAGCGTTCATCTCAAGAGCTTCATCTATCATCTTTTGAATTGGTTTTAAATTCTTCTCCTTGGGTTTTGATCTCCTCTTCCTAGTGACTGTGTTGAGTTCACATGTTGAAACTAGATCAACTCCTTTATCCAAATCTTCACCATCATCCCCACCTTGTGTGCTATGTAAAGAACCAAAAGTAGGGGTAGAAGACGGAATAGCTAAAACTGATGTACCTTCTTGGGAATTATTATTTTTCTTTGCACTGCCTCTTCCTGTTGATCTAGTAGCCATGGCTTCTTTGACTTTATTCTTTAACCAATTTTCAGTTCATTAAATCACAAAGAAGGTTCTTTCCTTGAGGTCTTTCAATTCCAGCAGAGACCAAATAATATACTGTAATTCTAACAACCATATCCGCTCAAAGAAGGAACGATCAATTAAGTCTGACCCATCCATTTTTATGCATGTCACATCCCATCCCATTTTGTAATCAATGGTTTGTTGTACCATGAATCTCGTCCAATCCCTTCTCCTCACTTTGAAGTCATTTTCACAGTTCGCCCAATAATCTTCCATTGTAGGGAAATGGAGATAGTCGGGTCCTAGTGCCAAGTTGTTTTTAACATACCCACTGCCATCAAATGGGAAATGAATGTGGAAAGAGTATAGAGTCATGTTCACCATGGATCTCTCGATATTTTGAGCATCTGAATAAGAAAGACAACTGTAGTGCCCAATACCAATTAGGAAAGGAATTGATCTTTTGTTCCTGCACTTTTTGTTTACCTGACCAGTTTACTTGCAAACTTCTGAAAGCACCAACCTGTCATCTACAAAGTGAGGCAACATGAGAGGACAATCTTGAAAACCTCCAATGCAGATGTAAGTGAATCGAGGGTACTGTATGAGAAAGATAAGTACTTATGAGACTGGTTGCTTCCAATAAAATTCAGAGTCCAATATCTCCTTGTAGCTCTCTAGCTGTGAACATAGAAAGAGCATCATTCACCCTACAAAAGTGTGCATTGCTTTGTTTTAATTACAACTAGGGGTTATAATTATAAATTTGTGTGGTTAAGTTATACTCCCCATAAGGATTAAGACTAGGACATGACTTCATACTAGCAATTGCATACAATATGTACGAGGACATGTAAAACCCCTGACTTGCATTGAATTTGGTTAACTGGTGATGAAGGGCATACCTAACTATAAATTTTTTTCCAGTGGTGATGGTACTAATGTACAAAAACATCCAATCCAGAAAGTCTTCAGCAGTCTAATTTCCCACTACCTTATTGAGAGGAATTATCATATCATAAATGTCTTCATTAAAGATATTTCTACATAGCACTCTTGGTAATTGTGATTGTCCTCTTCTAGGTTGATCCAGCCAACTCCTAACAATAACGTTTAAACATGTTTTCTTATTCTAATGGAAGTATCCTTGGGCACCTTCTTTAGAGATTTGTGTGAATTCTTCTCTTACTGGCAATCTGAATGTGATGGAGATAAACATTGGATTTAGCCTCGCCATGATATTACCTCCTAAGGTCTTGATGTCCCTGGAATTCCAATCATACGTCTTGACACATTCCAAAACTAGTTCTGCACACTGAACTGCAAGTAGATGTCCTCCTACATGGGCTAGACCACTTTCCAATATTCATTGTGCTAGAGGTGATCTACCTTCTCTGCTCATCATCTTCCAAAAATCTGCAATTTCCATGTCTTGTCTTTGTATTTGATATCTTGGGAAGCGTGCTTGTTAATATCAGAAGAGGCTCCCTACCTTGGAATTTGTACCTCATAGTATTGCTTACCAAATTCCTTGATAAATGTTCCTCTGAATTTATATTTTCAGACTATGGGCTTTGAAGCACACAAATTCACCTAAAGTATCATGTCAATCAATTCACATGCCTTTCTCTTTTCGGTTCAAGTTCACTAGTTGATTCGAGAAACCACTTCAACTGATGTTTTCTTCTTCATTTCTTAGTATCCGACAACTAATTGATTATAAATGTGGTTGAGCCAAGGACAACATATTCCTAATTCACCTTCCACCAAAAAGCTCAAAACATACCCTTTCTTCTTTTTCAAAGTTCTTATGTAAATGGAAGCCTTTGACCAATGAATCTTCCTTGTGCAGACTTATTTCCACTTGACATTTCACCAACAGTCTTCAATATATTGATTGAGGATTTCCATCAAACAGTTAGCATGCTTGCAATAATATTATCCAATGCAATGACATATCCAAGAGGCATTTTTTCAAACACGTGCATCTTCTACATTCCACATTTCACATGGTGACAACAGTCAAAACATCACATTTTCGCATTGACACGTGAGGAATTTGAACAACTCTGTTTAATGTCTCTGAATTTTGCCCACCTATCAGCAAGGAGATCCTGATATTAAGAATAGTTTAAGCTTTTTCAATTCTTATTCAAATTGTAAAATTCTGCAACCATTCCATTCCATGCGTCCATTTGGTAAAATTTGTGAAAGTGGCGGTTTGCACAATGCACAGAGGCATTTGATTAAACAGTTTGTGTGCTTTGTATATTCACACAACCATTAATCACCATATATGTTTTCATTCACAAGTCATTAACTTAACTACCATGAAGCATTATTCTCTGTCAAATTTAAAATATCTTCCCATATGTATTTCTAACTCTGTTCGAAACTCCTGCTTTGAAAAACATTTGGCTGGGGTTTTAAAATGGTATAACTGCAGGTGGAGTGTCTCTTAATCAGGCCAATATAGCCACGGGACACTATAATGGCTCACAAGCCTTGTAATTGCTTTGCTCGTCATATCTTGAATGTCGCAAGTTGGAAGGTGAATGAAAGCTATTAAAACAAATTATATACCTTGTTTATGTTCCCATGAAATGTCACAGCTGGAGAAGTGAAGGACAATTTTCCAAACAGGTCGTGCACCTTGTCTATGGTTGTATTTTGGGTTTCCATTGCCTCTATCTTCGCTTGCAAGCTCTTACCTTTGAATACAAACATAAAATTCAATCACTTCCTCACCATTCATACTTCTGATCGGTTCCCTCCCAGCAAGGAAATGGTTCTAATGAGTGACGTACATTTTCTACCTTTTCAACAAGGAAAGGATGCTTGGTGCAGACATTCTGTCGAACAGTTCATGTACAATTTAGAAAGGTCTTATTCAAATATGTTGCCCACACATACCACACTCCACTTACCAATTTTGATGTTGAGGGTTTTGTATCTGAAATGCATATCCACATAGTCGTTGAGCTCCAAGAAGTGACAAGGGATACGTTGCAAAACAAAGCAATATTACCTAATTTCATTCCACAAACCAGCACCGCTCTCAATGGCTTTCAGTCAAACAATTCATATGCATCGGGTTATGCCTCATGTTACTTGAAATACCAAAGGCTTCAGTGCATAGATTTTCAAGTGACCAAAGAACCGTCTACAGCAGCCCAAAGATTGGAACACTTAGTCAAATGGATTTCATGCGGCTCATCTGGCACTAGGTGGTTGAGCATCCGCAACATTTCTTACTATTTCAAATCTCCTCCTTTACACTTTCTTTTGTGTATATTCCTCAACCACTAGTTTCTATAACCACCAACTACTCTTGTATATAGAAACGTCTTTGTTTTTGCCTTCGATTCTTGTTTATATTTCTGGTACAGGTTAAGATTAGGGCAAAAAGTTTGAGCATGTAGTGAGAGATGATTTTAGTACGTAGAGGGAGGTAGTTTTGAAAAATTATATATATATAGAGAGAGAGAGAGAGAGATCCAAACCCAAACTTCTTTCTAAAAGTTTTAGTACGTGGAGAGGTAGTACATGGAGAGAAAAGAGTACGAGGAGAGAGAAAGTTTTGAATAGTGAGAAATTAATCTCTCCGAAACTATTTTAACCAACTCTCCCACAAAAATATCTGGGTAACAATGTTCAACATCAACTTCCTTCATTTTCAAAGAATAGAAATGTCTTTTGAAATATAAATTATTAGAAAATAATCTTTTTTGATACATTTCACCCATTATCTTTTATAGCTTATATCTAGTCTCTTCTATAGAGACATTCAAGAGGATGTGATCTATAACACAATTAAAATTATTCACGTTCCTTTGCCTAAGTTTTTCTAATCCTCATTAGACAAAGTGGAGGTAGTCTATTTTTCCTCTTTAAAAGAAAGAAACAAATGCTCTCTCTCTCTCATCGAAGAGATATTCCACTTTCAAATTACACATATCATAACCAGTGTCACTGAATTTTTCAATATCTTGATGAAAGGTAGAGACCGTAGTATACAATCTTCCACAAATCTACAAGAAAGCCCACAAAGTGAAAGCTCTCCATGCAACAAAAAAACTTCAACAATTTTATGAGAAAAGTGTCCCTCCCTTGATAAAAATATTAATCTCTAGAAGAAGGAAAAAGTGCAACGACCTAGACATCGGTTAAAGTCTCAAGAAGTGAACGCTACCCTTGTGCCAAGTATAATATGATGTAAGGAGAGTTGTTGGGTTGTTCTTCAGTGTTTTAGATGTAAAAGTTCAATGTAGATTTAATACTAAGTGCAAATGAACAATGAGAGCTAAGCTAGATTATTTGATAAAAATATGTAGACTATTGGAAATGAAAGAACTAACACAGAATAAACATTGGACTATAATCTCACTACCTAGGGCAAACAACATTAGGCATGGATGACATTGCAAGTGAGGGATGCTAGTGTGACTTGCCTATGTCTCGTATGGCAGAGTACAGAAAACAGTATTAGAAGTAAAATAACTAACAAATATTAATCATATCCAAAGTTTGTAAAATGGGCATGCAAGTGCCTACCTTGCAAAGAACCGCGTGAATCATGATAATTTTATTGCCACTAAACAAACCTAAAATTGACCTTAGAACAAGCAACTCAGCAAAATACCATTGGATCATATGTACTGTTAAACGGCGGAATGGCAATGAGGAGGGAATCAAGAGGGATGGTCAAGTAGAGGGAAGAAGCATAATGGCCACTAGAAGTCTAGAGTGTAGAACACAATAAATGGACGATAATGGCTTTACAACATCATGAAACCATATGAATTGAACTGGATAATATACTAAAGAACTCACCGACTTGCACAAGACAAACATTCATCTTCAATGTCATTACGGGGATATCACTAGATCTAGTGAAACCAACAATACATTTTTATACCGCATAAATTTCATTCAACTAAAGAAAGTAATATTTTTAATGCTATGCTGGTTATGCACCTACCGGACAAATCATATGAGAGAGAATATTTCATGATACACATTACGGGAGGAACCCAAAACCACTTGCCTACTTATACAAGAAAATAACGTTTCCAGTTTAAAAAACACCTCATAAGAGGGCTCGTTTATCAGACATCTGCAACTGTTAGACAGTAATTTAATACTGGATTCCAACAATAATTAACTCAGGTGAAAAAAATCCCTTTTGGGTAAAACTGTGCATATCCTAATGCACATTATTCCAACCGCAACTAATGTAAAAATTAGAACAAGGAAAACCCTATTCGACATTTACAACAACCTACAGATCATTTGCTAACCAGCTGCCTGATCACATATGGAAGAATGCCTCCATGGTCGAAGTACACCAACTCAACCTGTAAGATGTCAGCCAACAATGCATACATCAATGGGCCACTTCGAACTGGAATAAGATCACGTAGTAAAAAAGATAATGCCTTCCAAAAAACAACCGAGAAAGGATCATCCAACACAACATACAAGACGAGCATTTGCCTTCATATTAGAAGCAAGATAATAATCAGTCTATTATATACCTGTGTATCAAACCGTGCAACACAGGTGAATGACTTTCCAGTGTCTGTCGTGACAGTAACATCTTGACCTGGCTTGATTTGGCTGATGTCATCAGGAAGATCTATTGTGTATCTTTCATGCCCACTAAGGCCAAGTGTATCTGCATCCTCACCAGATTTAAAGCACAATGGAATAATACCCATACCCACCAAATTGCTACGATGAATACGTTCAAAGCTCTTTGCAATGACAGCTTTTACACCCTGAGATTTAGAAACAAATTGTAACATTCAGGAATTATTGGTATTCGGCAGTTTATATGATAACAAATGCAATGAAAATTAAGCTCACAAAAGACAGATATCAAGGATGGGGTAAGAGAGTCAAACCAGCAACATGGGGCCCTTCGCAGCCCAATCTCGAGAGCTTCCACTGCCATATTCAGCTCCGGCAAGAACAATTGTATCAAGCCCTTCATTTTTGTATTTCTATAAAGGAGAATCATTAAGTCAGAAACGAAAAAAAACAATAGATAGTCCCAGCTAAATCTAAACAATACCAGGAGAAGTTGAATAAAGATGCACATATAATTGGATTTTAACTCAACAATGTTAATATAGAAATCACCATTATTCTAAGGAAAATGGCAAACCATTATCAACAAATTATTACTAATTAAATTATTTTCACGCATATCTATCTTTACATATGTACTACCAAAAGACTTCTCAAATTAACTTTTTGCCTCTCAATTCCTTTGATTCTTCTTCTCCTGAATTTCTTTTAGCTAAATATTGATCTCCTTATACCATCATAATTGATTCAACTTCATTAAACTACAAAATTTTTCATGTTAATTCAATTTCATCAAACTGCATTATTAGACTATCTCCTTTAGAAATTTAATATTAGGCATTATTAACAACTAATACAATTTTAGTTTGCATATTTTCAATCTTAAGAGCATTAACTTCTTAATTTCTAAACCAAGGTTTGAAATGTTGCATAAATAACCATCACACAAACGCCAGAAGCTTTAGCTAAAATGAACTACAACAAAAAAAATCACTCTAAAAACACCTTATTACAAAGAATGAGCTTAACTACATAGGAAACTCACCATTGCTGCATCAAACACAGATAGCTTCTCTCCAGTGGGGATGTGTACAGTCTTCGGCCCAACTTCACCGTTCAAAAGTTTATTCACTAAGCGGATATTTGCAAATGTTCCCCTAGCCATGACTTCATCATTTCCTCGACGACTTCCATAAGAATTAAAATCTCTCCTGTCTACCCCACGTTCCATGAGATATCTTGCCGCTGGACTATCTTTGTGAATGTTTCCAGCAGGAGAAATATGATCTGTTGTTATGCTGTCCCCAAAGTTGAGGAGGCAATATGCATCCTTTACACCATGCGCACCAGGAGGAGTCATTGTCATCCCCTTGAAATATGGAGGATCGTGAATGTAAGTAGAATTTGGATCCCATGTATACAAAGTACCTCCAGGAACAGAAAGTTGGTTCCACATTGGGTTCCCTTGAGTAATTGTTTGGTAAGTAAGCTTAAACATGTCTGGTAGAACAGAGGATTGGACAACCTGCACCCAAAATTGTAAGTGATTGATCATACTCGTGTCTCATATTTACCACCACCCTGAACTAGTGAATTTAAGAACTAACTACCAACCTTTGCTATTTCCTCGGTTGAAGGCCAAATATCCCTTAAGTAAACATTTTTCCCATCTTTCCCAACACCAATGGGTTCTGTCTCGAAGTCAATGTCGACCTACAAATCAAACATGACATGTATTACAACTCCAGAACTTAACATTCCAAGTCTGCATTAGATCTATAATATTTGAGACGTAAACATGCCATAGTAAAACAGTAACTTTTGCTGATCAAAACTTACAGTGCCAGCAAGAGCGTAGGCAACCACAAGTGGAGGTGAAGCAAGGTAATTTGCTCGAGTCAAGGGATGAACACGCCCTTCAAAGTTTCTATTTCCAGAAAGAACAGCTGCAGCAACTATATCTGAAAGAAACCAATAAATGGTAAGAAATGATTACAAGACAGTATAATATGCCACAAATCCCTTGCAGGAAAAAATGCAAGAGAGCTTTCACTCAACAAAAACACAAGGGCAGTCCTCAAGCCAAAACATTAGCATCTGAGACACTGATAATTATATTAGAAGAAATGAAGATGTGATTGAGAGAGAAAAATGCATTTATGATAATACTCTCAACACTAGTGATTTTTAAAACACTGCCACTGCTAAAATGAACAAAACAAACACTCAAAACAATACTCATCCCAGAAGATAAAAACACGACTTTAAAAAATGTAAAGAAAGGACATTTAAATCTGCAATATATGCAAAGAAATGAAGCTTAAAGCAGCCATAAGTCTGAAAACGTTCTTCCAAAGCCCAAATGACAAACTTACCGTTATCTGTAATAGCTGCACTCACTGATTCATGAAGATCTCCAGAGTTTCCAATGCATGTTGTACATCCATACCCAACCAGCTGGAAACCTTGACGATCTAAGTACTGCTGAAGACCACTGTAAAGAAGCAGCTAAATTGAGTTACGAAAGTAACAGCATGATACAATAATGATCGTTTAAATCTAAAACACATTTTCATAATTTTCCAGATTAAATTAAACTCATAGTCTACACTTGCTACAACCATAGAGAAAAGCACCATACTTGGCCATCAAAAATACCTATTTTGTAAGTATTTTGTAACCACTCCAGACCCTGGAGCAAGGCTTGTCTTAATCCACGGCTTTACCTGAAATTATAAGCATATGCAGACTTGAAAATCCAATCATATTTGATTGCATATTGGAGCGAAAAAAAAATACAACCTACTGAGAGGTCACTATACAATAAACTTTAGAATTGTATCATTTCAAATGGATATGGATGACTTGAAAGTAAACTTCCAGAAAAACATTTAGAAGAACGCAATAATGGACCACATACCTCGAGACCTAATTCTAAAGCTTTCTTTGCAACAAGTGCGGCTCCAAGCATCACATTTGGATTTGAAGTGTTTGTACAACTTGTAATTGCTGCTATTACAACATCACCGTGCTTTAGCTCAGCAGGCATGCCATTGTATGTGAACTTTGCAACCTTACTTTGAGCATCTTTAGGAATGGCAAAACCCTGTAGGCATAATAAACTAATTAATTTTAACAGAAACATAATATTAAAAAGAATGGAAATAAGATATGTCAAGGGAAAATAGAAGACACTAAGTAGATTATAGATACAAATTCTATCTCATGTGAAGCTTTTTAGACCCTTAATATTTTCAATGTAACATAATTTTATTAGTCACATATGATGATTGATATTCTTGTGCATATGATTATTGGCTCTTATTATTCAATGGTTTAAGACTATTATATGTTCAGTAATTTCAGAGATATTATACTTATGATGTGAGATCATGCTGTTATACAGTTATACCTTTATGTCGTTACTGGAGATTTGATCTATTTAAGTAAACATGATTAAAGGTTGACTGGCCCTACTTATTTGATTGTCACAATTTGAGACTTCTATGATATCAGATATTTAAGGATGGCTGATTTATTGATGATTTGTATCATGTCAAAAAATTGCTATGACATACACTTAAGAAGCTTTGAGAAGCACACATACGCTTAAGATAATTTGCTTACTGTATGTTTCGATGTCCTTGTTTATTACACAAATTGGAGAATTTGTTCTATGAATGTGATTATAAGGTAGGAATTCAAAGGATTATTTTGGACCACCGGATATGTGATAACTTGCAAGTGACTGTGACATCCTTGCTTAATTCTACTTCTGTTTCAGCTATTTCAGCATTCAACATGTGCATTGGGCGTATAGGGAACTTACACATGTATTGTGGATTATCTCAATCCACTCCATGCAATAACGAGACCCTATCTATGTTTATCCAATAATGCAACATTGCCTTGATCAGGTGTAACAGCAACACTTGTTAAGTTTATCCAATAACGCAGCATTGCCTTGATCACGTGACTCAGCAACCCTTGTGTTAACCTTACGATTATCATTTGAGGCATTAATGCTTTTGATGTAATATTATATTATCATCCACATAAGATTGCAGTGAGTCATAATTTTGTGTGGGTGTGAAATTAATTAAATTAAACACAAACTTGGATTTTTGGGGAATAGGCTTTTTAGAGACGTCATAACATAAACTTTTCTTTATAGGGGAGTGAACCTTCACCTTTTAGTCACACCAAACAAGTATACGACTGTACGGAATTATCACTTGTTTTGTAACAGCTTTGATTAATTTGCAAGTACATTCAAGAGGGTCACACATAAAATTTTCAACTTTTGGAGTTCCTTTGGTTAACCTTGGTTTTCTGATTGGGCAATGCCATTGGAGGACACATGCCAAGACAATCCCTTTCTTAAACCCTTCTCTATGTTTTGGAAGGGATTGCCTTGTCTTGGGATAAATTATTCAACTTGCGATGAGAATTTGGCAAGCAAAGTTGGACGTACAAAGTGAGAGAGAACTTCAATGTTTTTGAGCTCGAATTAAAATTATAGTCTCATGTCCTCCCTTGTTGATATGCTTGTTAAGTCAAGGTAGAATACTACAGCTTGTCTAATATTACTTATCACATATCTTAGGGTCCGTTTGTTTCGTGGAAGATGACTAGAATTGACATTTGCATAATCCGGATTAGAGAAAGTTTGAACTTATGTCAAAAATGGCAAAATGGAATTAATATTTCAAAATTCTAATTTTGCTTCAAAATCAGATTACTACTCGTCAAACTCCAGACCTGGAATTGAAAATTGTATTCGGATTACACTTTTTTAAGGAGTGTAAAAAATTACATTGGACTGTTTTTTGGAGTCCATCCATAACTAAAACATTGTTTACCTAAAAAAATATTTTACCATTTTCATTTTCAGGGTTCAGACTTTGCAGCTCTGCATGTTCAGACTGGTTCGGACTTTGCTCTTGCTCTGTGTTTACCATTTCATCTGTCGACATATCTGCTTAACAAGGTGCATTTACCATTTCTTCTATCAACATATTTGCTCGACATATCCAAACCCTACCTAAATTACATACACGCAACTTCTGACTTTTCTCTATGATTTCTCCGAGGATAAACATATTGATCATGTACATGGCCACCAATAGTTATTTTGACTTACGTACCCCATGGATGCATCCCTGGAAAAAAAAACCCATGTCTCCGAGACAGGGACATCCCCAGGTCAGGGGGACAAGTATGGGACATCCCCCAACCATCCCCAAAATGTCCAAATAGATAGGGGACGTCTCCGAAACTTGGGGAGGCTTGGGCAAGAAAATGTATGGAAAGGTGATGCCTAGACGTCCCCCGACCATACGGGTGACGGCTGGCCGTCCCCAATTTTTCGGATGCATAAAATTTAAAAAGTCAACATTAAAACAAAAATTTAATGATCCCAACTTGGTTGCCCATGTGGGCCCCAACCCTCCAAATGCCCTACTAAAAGGTTAAAAGAGACCACATTTTGGTTGTTTTCTCATTTGTTTGGTTTTGCTAGTGAAGTTGGAGTGTGTTGCAAGATTTCATTTTGCAAGAAGAGGAGGTGATTTTTTGCTTCCAAGAGCTTGACCAAGGGTTTGAGCTTCCATTTTGTGCACCAAGTATGGAACTCTTTATGCTTCCATTTTCCATTTTTTGAATAGATTTGCAAGTTGAAAAGTTTAATTTTTTTAAAAAATATAGTTGTTTCAACTCATATTTTCAAGGCATATTTAAAACTCAAAAAAACGCACAATGAGCAGCAGTGAGAGTACCAGTAGTAGTGGTGATGAGGAAGAAAATGTGGTTGGGGGTGACGTTGCTATAGTGGGACTAGGAAAAGAGTTGATCCTAAATCTGATTTGTTTAAATGCCCTTCCACCATTATGAAGGATTTTGCAACGGGTCCTTTCAATAGGAAAAAACCTCTTCTCCAATACGTCACACTTAGGCCAAAAGATAAAAAGAATTCAAGAGTAACTAGGGTGTGGGATTGCCATGTTTGTCTTGATGTTTTTAAGGGCAGCTATACAAGAGTGAACTCACACTTTTTAGGTGTTGCATGTCATGGAGTCAAAAGCTTGTCCTAACTTGACTGATAAAAAAATATTTGAATGCCAAAGATTGCACTTAGAGGCTGAAATGGAGGGGAAAAATTTGGCAGTGACATCACCATCTATTCTCTCACAATCATCTAGGCATATGTCATCTGCCATTGGTACTAGTGGCAGTCCTACCGAGTCTAGAGGGAAGAGAAAGATGAGCAGTGGTGAGAAGGGCTTGGTGGAAAGTATGTTTAATGCACAGGCAGAGGAAAAGTGTGAGGCATCTATTGGTAGATTCTTTGTTGCTAATGGTATCCCATATCATGTAGCCCATTCCACTTATTTTAAACAAATGGTAAAAGATATATTGAATATGAATCCCTCATTTGTACCCCCTAGTGAGCATAAGCTACGAACCACCATCCTAGATGATGAGTACTCAAATGTTGCTTTGTTGTTTGAGGATATGAAATGCACTTGGGCTAGGATGGGCTACTCTATTGTGATGGATGGGTGGACCAATGTTACACATTGGTCACTAATCAATATCATTGTCACATCCCCTGTTGGCTCTTATTTTTTGAAAGCCATAGATTGCTCTAGAAAGAAGAAGGATGCCGAATTCCAGTTCACCATTTTGAGAGATGTCATAGAGGAGGTTGGGTCATCTAGTGTTCTACATGTTATCACAGATTCTGCACCTATGTGCAAATCAATTGGTATGATGATAAAGGGTCCTTATAGGCACATCTTTTGGACCACTTGTTTTGTTCATGCCTTGAACAATGCATTGAAGGACATAGAGAACATTGAATGGGTGAAACAAGTGGTGCTAGAAGCCAGAGAAGTGCAAATGTTTATTTGCAACCACCACACTTCACTTGCTCTATTCAGGTCCTTCTCTAAGGAGTTCCTCAAACCAGCCAAGAGAAGGTATGTCAATTAAATTATAGTTTACTTTTAGTTTGTTTTAAGTTATTTTTATTTATAAGTATTATAAACTTACATGTGATGCTTTTAATCATTAATGTTTAGCTTTATTAATATTTTAATTTATAATTGTCGCTATAGGTATTGCACATATTTCATCTTGATGGAGAGGATGATTGAGGCATATGAGGCCCTTCAATTGATGATGGTGAATCTAGAGTGGGGACAATTGTCCAATTCTAACTCCTCTGAAGGAAAAGTAGTGAAGCAAAGGATCCTTAATGAGAGTTGGTGGTCCACAATGAGGTAAGTTGTTGATTTTTTAAATTTAATGTTAGTCTTTTGCTTGCTGATTTCCATACTAACACTAACAGGCTTTAAAAATTTAAATTTATAATTCTGATTTTAATTTTGTTTACATCTTGCAAATATATTTGCTCTGTCATAGCACCCATTATAGATGTCATTAGATATGTTGATACTGACGCTCCTAGTTTGGGAGAGAGATGAAAAATTGACAGCATGTTGGGGAAGATGAAGAGAATTGTTGCATCAAAGGATCTTCATTGGGGTTTTATGAGGAGCATATTTGGCCTATTGTGACATGGAGGTGGAACATGATGAATACCCCACTTCATATGGCAGCCTTTGCTCTAAATTCCAAATGATATGCACAGTTGGGTGGAAGAGACCTCCCATGTGATGATCCCTTGGTATTGGATGGCTTCATAAGAGCCATTGATAAGATGTATTCAGCTCGGTGGCCTCTACTCTTCCTGCACAATTCATTGACTTTACCAACCTTCGTAGTCCAAACTTGGGTAAGCCACAAGCAAGGTTGGATAGAATTGTTTTGGCACAAAAAAGACCCTATAATAGGAAGGGGGTGCTACAACAAGACTCCATAGATGGACGGGGTGCCGCCTCCGCCTCCGCTTCTCCCGTAGCTTCTAGCCCTGTCAGGGTGGGAGGAGAACGGGTATGGATCTGCTATATATGGATAGGAAAGCGAGGGAAATTTGACTATGCCTATGCCTCTAGGATTGGATAGGGGCCTATTGGATGGTGGACTTGGCATGGGAGAGATACAACCGAATTAAAAATACTTGCCACTCGCCTCCTTGCATAGGTTGCTAGTTCCTCAGCTGCAGAGAGGAATTGGTCCACATATTCATTTATCCACTCCATCAAGAGGAACACGCTTACCTCTAAAAGGGCAAAAAAGCTAGTGACAATGCATCCTGCTATTTGACTTGTAGATCGTCAGACTCCAGAGTATAGGCAGACACTAGCTTTGCGGTGGGATGTTGAGCCTGAGGATGTCGCCCAAATAGATGAGGATGACACAACACCAGGAATGGTTGGGGTTCCATTGGATGAGACTACGCTTTCTATGGAGGATCATAGTGAGGACTCTATTTTTTATGCCATTGCGACAGAGGCAAAATAGGAGCAGCAAATTGCTTCATTTTTCTATGTTTTGTTTTCTATGTTGAACTTGAACATGATGATAATACATTGATATGTTACGGCAGCCCTTTAGCCTTTGGGCATATTTAGGTTTTCAAATTTTTATAATATTGTTCACTGCTAAACTTATATTTAAATATTTTTGTTTACATATTAATATGCATATTGACAATTGAGTACTGAAATCGATTTTATTTCCTAGATGGCATTCAAATGTTGTATGTTAAGGTTCAATAATGTTTAAATGACATGCTTTGTGCTTAGTTTCAAATGAATGACATGTATATTTGCAAATTTTAGTGTATACTTTAAATTTTCCCTATATATATAGCTGTCTCTGTTTGCCATCCTCCCCCCTCCCCAAAATCGGCAGAAACTCGAGGGAACATAGGTATTTTCATTAGCAGAGTGCACTACAAAATTACTTAGCCGTTTGCTATTTTTGTGGACATACTATTTTCTTACCAACTCAACATTTGGTTACCTAGACGCTCAAAATCTCCTCCAAAACAAACCACTCTTTTCAGTTTTCTTGCTATCTGTATTCCACAACTAAGAAGAATAGTGGAAAGGTCAAGCAGATGTTCCCTAGTCTTTCAAAAAGAAGGATGTAAGAATTTTCACCCTTAAGAGTTAATATCTTCAACTACCAGAATTTGATCTTCTGAAGTCATTTGCTATCAACTACTAGGACCGCTGATTCAACTACCAACAACACATTCTAATTCCAATTTGCGAAACTAGACACATAAAATTGTATCTTCCCACTCATCTTCCAAGTGAACCAAACAGTTCTTCTAAAATACCAAAAATCATTTTCAAGATTTGCAAATTCTTGATTTGTAGAAATCATGATTTCTACAGTTCCATGAACCAAACAGACCCTTATTTATGCAAGAAAAATGTATGTTTCAGACTGCTTATGTGTGCAATGACTTTGTCTTATTCTATTTCTTTTTCCCATCCTTGAATACAAATTTGAGGATGTGAAAGTGGAGCCCCTGGGATTTATTCATTTTTAGGCCATTCAAAAAAAAAACTTGTGTGAAAATGCACATATTTACTAAGTTACCATATTTGTCTCCTTAAGGCCAAATTTGAAAGTCCGTTTGCACCAAAGTTGGATACAGTGCAAATTTGGTCAAAAGTCAACATTAGAATAGTTAATTCAATCGAAATTCACTCTAAGGGACCCGATGTGAATTTCCAGCAACTTTGAGAGCCTTTCCAAATACCTGCGCAAGCCCGGAATGAATTTGGGGTGAATTGTGTCGAATTTTCCTATAGACATCAGTTTCATTGACTTTCCAATAAGCTTTTTTGCCATTTTAGGTCTATTCGACCCTCCAACGTTAAAACTGTCTTTTCTATAAAGTTTTTTATCATTTTATATTTCACTTGTGTGTTTGTGAATGAAAAGAAAAAATTTTGTCTCCATTGTTAAAGTTTCTTGTTAGGCTGGCATTGCTGAAGGAGTGTTGACAGGTGATTGTTGCTAGCTTAAAGCTTGTTTGTGAGCTATTCCTACATAGTTGCAAGTGCAGCTCCTCAAAGACATTTAAGAGGAAGATTTCAATAAAAGAGGTAGGGTTTTGTTTGATGTGTTTATTTTTAAAAGTTTTCTTGCATTTCTTTTTACAAAATGAAATGAGCTCCTAGTTTCATTTTCTTTTTCCATTTTGGTTTTTGTGGCTTTAGGTGTTGTTTGTAGATTCATAAAATGACAAGAGTTTGTAGCACTAGAAACCCCCACTTTAGACAAACAAATGCTCTCCACTATGGAAATATGTGGTAAACTACAGGGACGTACACCCCCCCCCCCCCCACCCCCCCACGCCAACAAGGAAAAAGAAATTCCAAGCGCTCCTAGAACAAGGACACACCAAGGACATGGGGACAAAATGGCAACATCCCCAATGGCACCAACCATTTCCCTATCCTTCAAAAACATGAGGACATTCTAATTTCTCGAAGCGCTCAATGGGATGCATAGTGTCCCTTGACCATTCTAGGAACACTCTGACAAGTTGAGGAGAGGGTGATTATAGGAGTGGAAAGAGTGATTGCAAGGCAAAGAGAGATAGAGCAAGAAGAAGAGGAGGAAGATTCTTCACCTTGTTGAAGAGATTTGCCCAACAAAAGGTAGTGTTTCTAACTGATTTTTTATTTTGTTTTCTAATTTTGAAATCAATGTCATTGTTTTAAAGTTCGAAGTTTTAGTTTTACATTTCTTCTTGTTCATTTTCTTATAGCTATTTCATTCTAATATATTATTGTTTCATTTTCTAAATTAATTTAGATACTTAGATTGTGTTTTGCAATTTAAAATTTCATTTTGTTAAAAATATAGAGTTCTATTTTTTTTAATTTTGAAGTAAAGCATAAGGCTGAAACTATGCGCTTGTTAATATTTTTCTATTTTGTGAAATGCAATGTCAAAATGAGCTCCCACGGTCATGAAACAAGCGATGATGAGGTGGTAATTCACTCATAGTGGCAACCAATCAGAGCACAAACCTAAGCATGATGAGACTAATGAGGGGGGTGAGCATAGATAGGCCAAATCCCAATGCCAAACTAGTTTCATACGTAATGCACCACTTGGTCCACCTGATACTAATTGTCCCTCCACACTTTCGGCATACTAGGCTAGGGGTCCTTATGATCCCAAATCTCCTTTCAAATAGTTTGCAACAAGGATAACACCCCCAATGCCATCAAGTGGTGGTACAAGGAAGCAGAAATGCAACATTTGTGGTATAGAATGGTTTGGTAGCATCACTAGAGTGAATGCACATTTCCTCTTTTGGCCACAAAAAGGTGTGGTCGAATGTGAGTTTTTGAAGACTATAAATATGCATTATAGATTGTTCAACAAGCTTTGGGGTGTTTATGGTAACTTGAAAATCCCAATGCCCACTATCTTATCTAGTAGGCAACAGATTCAGAAATTTCAGCAATTACATGAACGGCAAATACATGGTAGCCACGTATTTCTACTCCTAGATCACAGCAAAGAGCAACAACATTGCCAAGGGCAGCCTTGAGATCTTCATCCACTTATAGTGCTAGGATTGAAACACAACAGAGCAAGGGGAAATGCAAGGTGCAAATTGAAGGTAACTCCATAGCTGATTTGTTCAATGTGCACCTAAAAAGTGCAGATAGAGAATGCCATTGGCAGATTCTTTTTTCCAATGGCATCCCATTTCGTATAGTTCAGTCTCCTTATTATAAGGAGATGATGCAACTAGTGACAAAGGGGGGAGGACCATCACTTGTGCCACCAAATAAGCACAAATTGAGGACCACAATCTTGGATAAAGAGTATACCAAAATCAATTCTTGGAGTCTGTTCACAGCATTAGGGTGGACGGCATTAGGCATTGTCAACTCATTAAGATGCAATTGATTGGTCAAAGCAATTGATTGTTCAAGGCATTCAAAGGATGTTGATTTTCAATTTGACATCCTCCGAACAGTTATTAAGGAGAATGAGCCCCAAAATGTGGTCAACAGGTGCAGCACGTGTACTGAGCTGCATGGAAGCGTACTGAGGCAGCATATAGATATATTTGGTGGACTTGATGTGTCCATGCCATAAACACTTCACTCAAGGGCATGGGGAAGATTGAGTGGATTAAGGGAGTGATTAGTGATGCTCGAGATTTGCAAATGTATATCTACAACCCCAACTTCACATGCACTCTTCACAAGCTTTGCTAATAAGGAGTTCTCGAAGCCAGCAAAGATCAGATATGCACCTTATTTTATTCTTTGGAGAGGATGCATCCTACTGCAACTCATGGTTATGACAAATGAGTGGAATTGGCGAGATAGGTCCAAGATAAAACAAGGGAGGAGGTGAAGGAGGTAGTTAAGAGTGATGTTTTACGGAGTTACGGAAAATATAGTCTGTCTATCATCAATCCAATTTTCCAAGTCATCAAATATGAGATGGGGATGTACATAACCTTGGAGAGGTGTATGAGAACATTGATTCTATGCTTGGCCAAATGAGGGCAGTTGTGCAAGAAAGGGACTCCACTTTAGCAGTCTACAGTAAGCACATTCAACCTTTTATTCAGTGTGAATGGTTGCTTATGCATTGAACCTAAAGCAGTGCATGCCTAGGCCTTGTAGATTTACGCTAATTCAAAAATGATGAGGTGATTCATATCATGGTACTCATTGTAATCATCTATGTCATACATCTTTTCATAACTAACAACTTCTATTTGCCAATAGTTTGAACTTTTAAATTTCTAACATTTTCAAGGAAGGGTTCTTCAGGTGCATTGATAAGGTGTATGACTCTAAGATTGTTGGCAAGGTTCGCACTAAGCGAACCAATTTGCTACTCTTAGGGGGTTTCAAGTTGCAGCAAAGGAGGACATAAAAACTATGTCACGAGAGGATCCAATTTTGTGGTGAATGTCATGGATAGAAATCAACGACTACCGCACTAGCCATTTGTTTGTTGTCTCAGGTTTCTAGTTCTTCAGCTTCGAAGATAGATTGGTCTACATATAGTTTCATCCACTTCCGTAAGAGAAACAGACTTACCTCTTAAATATCAAAGAAGCTAGTGGTTGTACATAGTGCCTTGCATATCACTGATCACAAAACACTCATGTACAAGGAGAGCCCAGCAGCACAATGGGATGCAAAGCCAAAAAAGACATCACAAATTGATGAGGATGCTACAGATGCAAGGCTGGTTTGTTCCCATTGCAGCTCTTGACCTTGGAGAGTCTACAAGTTCCAATAATGACAAGTTGTCGGCCTCCAAAGGGATGATTAGAGGCCTCCTTCACTACATTTTGTCATTTTGACATTTTGATTTTGTATTTGTTTTGATATTAGGCTATTCAATATAAACATCTTTATGATCAGATACTTTTGATATCTATGATATTAGGCTACTCAATATAAACATCTTTATGATCAAATACTTTTGATATCTATTATCATATGATATATAGAACTCTTCCATTTGTTGATTCAACTATTTTGTAGTTTAACGTTCCATTTTCAATATTCAATGTTCAAGTACTATTTGATAATTTTAATTTTCAAATATTTTAGTATTTAGTAATTCCAAATTACTATTTTACATCTTTGTCTTACACATCTTTTCATAACTATCATTTTAAGTACCATATGTATACTATATAGCATATACACCCACTGCCTACCCCACCCATCCATGTCATCGTTCCCACTGTCCCAAAACTGAAGCTCCATTGTCCCCCTGCCCCAAAAACATGTCCCCATCCCCCAAGGAAGTGTAACTATGGAAATATGTGAAAATGGTTCAACCAATTCCGAGTGGCAAAGGAATTTCATAAGTGTGCAGCCATTGCAAAGAGGAATATCTCTTATAGTAAAGTGAAAGCACATTCTATGCTTTATTCTTCAAAAAGGCATTAAGTTTTGGGGACACCTAGGGAACTTTGACTTCTAGAACAAATTTGACTTTGAATCTCAAAGTAACACAGATTTGACATATGAATTATGCATAAGTGCATGCTTTATCCATGTTTTCATAAGAATATTTTAAATTTCTCTATATATTTATTTTTCCCTATTGTTATATAGCCATCTCCAAAATTGGCAAAAAAAAAAAATTGCTGTCTCAAAAACTCGTCCCCCTGTCCACTATCGTACCCATCCCAGAAACTTGGGATAACACTGATTACTATCCATAGTAAGAGTTTGGTGTCTGACAACAACATATGGTCTAGAGGCAGCTATTTCACCAATTGACTTAAAGATTGGAGCCTGGAGCTCAACTTGATACCTTGAATAAATTCTCTTCTGAGGTAAAAAATGGTTGAACGAAAAGGTGGAAAGCATTTCATATTATGCTTCATATTGTAATGAGATTTATAGCAGGATTCATTTTCGTATTTCAAAAAGAAGTTTTGATTTAATTATGTTTTGATAATCATGAAGTTGCAATAGACTGATGGACTTCATGTAAATATTCACTTTCAATACAAAACCATAATCTAAGTTTCATTCCCATAATCTAGCTTGGGAAAATACTTGACTCACTGTCATAAAAGAAAAAGGTCTTCTATGTTTTTCTGTGTTTTAGATAAATCATGGAAATCATGGTGGAGACCCCTGCAATGCGATGGCGACTGGGGTTTTGCAGTGGCATCCAGTGACCAAAAATATGCATTAAACTGTATTGACATACTGCAATGACAAGTTACAACTAGCACATTGCAATATTGACCATACAGATGCAGTTTGTCTGCCCAATTCCCTCTATTTAGAAAGTTCTTTAGTTGTCACTTGTTTATGTTTTGGTGTCTAGCATGCTTCCTTGCACAGTGTCCATCCTTCTTACACACAGTTTCTTGGAAGTTGGAAGAGTGAACATGTGGAAGATGTCACTCTCTTCGTATGTTACACAGTGGCATTTCTTCTTTAGTTTTCTCCTTTCATGTTAGTCTGAACATCAAGATGAAGCCATCTTTTTCTTGAAGAGATGTGCCCCATCTCCTTTGTCTGTTTGCCTACACATTCCTCCTGCCCAAGTTGGGTATTTCTGGTTGGTGTAGAAATTCAAGATGACTACACCTATATGTGCATATATTGCATCACTGATAAGTTTTACATTTGATCTAATAAATGGAATCTGCCAGTTGTGTTTTTGCAAGATTTTCCTATGGTTGTCTTGGGCATTACCTCTCATCTGAGGAAATGCTTCAACATTAGCATATTGGAAAGAAAAAACATTGTAACCACACATCCAAAACAGAGCTTTGTTTCAAAACTAACATACTGGGGAAAAGAGCAATGTCATTCTCAAAACACAATACCAACTGAACAATAAAACAGCTACCGAACTTATATATCACAATAACTTGAACAATGATAAAAATAAATAAAAGCAAAACTACCAATCTCACCTTAAACCCAACCTTGTTGTCCAGGCATGCATGCCAGTCAGCCTTCATTTCCTTCAAAGTAACCCGATCATGTGGTCTGCAACGAGATATCAATAAAATATTAAAATTTAACATTTGAACAACTTTTTATCTTTCTGAATATGATTTGATACAAAAAAAAATTGGCCAATAAACCATGAATGTGCCTAAAATACACTCACCGCTTTGGACCTGAGATACAAGGTTCAACAGATGAGAGATCCAACTCAAGGTAGGATGAATAAATTCTCTCTATTTGTGGCTGTAGTCACACAAGTCAGTGCATACCAAAATGTATGAATCCATCAAAACTCAAATTAAATAGAAAAAAATAAACAACCTACCTCACTATAGTCCACAAACATTCTATTTGCGCGAAGATAAGCCTCAATCATATTTATCTGTAGTTGACAAGTATGTAGCATCAGCAGCTAACAAAGGATTGCACTTTTCTAGAATTAGAAATTATACATACACACCGTCTCATCACTACGACCAGTCAACTTCAAATACTCCAAAGTCACATGATCTACAGGGAAGAATCCCATTGTTGCTCCATATTCAGGAGACATGTTTGCAATAGTTGCTCGATCAGCAAGTGACAATTTACCCATACCATCACCTAAATTGAATATATATAGAGTTACAATTAACCACACACCACGTCAACTACAAGATATTTCAGTCAATGTAGCTTCATAAACTTGCAAAAACTGAAATGTAATAAAAGAGACTGAAATAAACTTACCATAAAACTCCACAAACTTTCCGACAACACCATGCTTTCGTAGCATTTGAGTGACAGTTAAGACCAAATCAGTAGCTGTCACTCCATCATTCAAGTTGCCTTGTAATTTGAAACCCACAACCCCAGGGAGCACCATGCTCATTGGCTGCACAAAAGAAACCTCAGTGAGAGCTAAACAACAAATGAACAAGCAACAACACTGTTAATCCACAAGCAGAGTTCATTATCTACTAGTTTCTGCCAACCATGTAGTTCAGACAGAAGTAGTTTTAAGCTAAGTGATTCTGTTTCTGGATACAATTGTGTGAGATTCACATCAACATTTTGGATCACAGACTATTATCCATTATCGGTCGGCATGAAAGAGAGCATGAGGAAAATAAATATGATCTGAGATCCATCATCAGGATGAAAGAGAGAATGGGGAAAAGAATGATCTTTCTAAGTTGCCAGTATGGGTATGGGAAGACGAACTGGGGACAGTACAGGCAATTTTCTCATTGCCAAATGCCAAATGATATTTAAATATTTATTAAATATCTTTATCAATTGGCATTATATACTGAAAATTTTAGTTCTCTACGTTTTTTTATTCTGGTCTCCACTCCCAGAGCCCCTCATTGTAATGAAATTTCTTATGACAAGAGATCCCAATAACTAGTGTTGGTTTGGGAGTGGAGACTCTAATGCATTTGCGGGGCAGCAATAATAAGCTGCACAATGTGTTGGGTGCAAGAAAAACCCAAAGATAAAAAGGGGGTGCAGGAAAGCATTATGTTTTCCCCACGCCAGAAGTAGGGATTTGTGAGCTATGTCCCTGCTAAAACAATTAGGAAATAAGAAATGAGAGAGTGAAGCAAGCAAAAAGACCTTTTTATTGGGCAAAATGATGCTTTCAGAGCCTTTCAGAGAGTGGAGACATTCTGGTCTCCACTCCCAGAGCCCCTCATTGTAATCAAATTTCTTATGACAAGAGATCCCAATAACTAGTGTTGGTTTGGGAGTGGAGACCCTAATGCATTTGCGGGGCAGCAATAATAAGCTGCACAATGTGTTGGGTGCAAGAAAAACCCAAAGACAAAAGGGGGTGCAGGGAAGCATTATGTTTTCCCCACGCCAGAAGTAGGGATTTGTGAGCTATGTCACTGCTAAAAAAATTAGGAAATAAGAAATGAGATAGTGAAGCAAGCAAAAAGACCTTTTTATTGGGCAAAATGATCCTTTCAGATACATATTAGGGCTTTTGGTAGCCAGAAAAGTTATAAATATCTTTTATTTTTTGTTGAGTTTTGATGCTCTGAGACTTTGAGTACACCTGGGTATGCACAGGATGTACCCAGGGCATACCCAGACACTCAGGTACATACCTGGTAACTTGGGCCACATTAAACTTCTAGGTTTCCCACCAGTATACTTGGTAATCCCATTATCAACAAAAAGCAGAACAATATACTTTAGTAGTAACACTAAAACACTGGTTTGACTGTCTTCTGAAAAATGTACAACAAATAAATTTTCAATTAAAATACCTGACCAAGCATAGCAGCCTCTGCTTCAATCCCTCCAACTCCCCATCCAGCAACACCTAATCCATCAATCATAGTTGTGTGGGAATCCGTTCCAACAACACTATCTGGATACAAGAGGCCATCGGTATTAAATACAACCCTTCCCAAATACTCCAAGTTGACCTGCAATATTCATATTACCATTCAGATTGTAATAGCTATAACAATCTGTTCCATTTAACATATAACCGATACTTACAAATATAAAATCAGTTCAAAACAAATTTTTAAATATTATTTCTCCAAAGTGTGATCCTTTTACCTGGTGGACAATACCAGAACCTGGAGGAACAACAAGCATGTTGTTAAATGCAGAGGAGCCCCACTTGAGAAAAGCAAACCTTTCCCTATTGCGATTGAATTCATGTTCCATATTGAGTTGCAATGCATTTTCAGACCTTGCCACATCAACCTGCACAGAGTGGTCAACAACAAGATCCACAGGTACCTGCAAAGAAAAAATTGAGAAATATCAATAGCTGGCATAAAGAAGAAAATAACATTAATAACAGGAGAAATAGTCAAGATATATAAATCTGAAGAAGAATTTAAAGTAATAAAGACAGAGAAATAGCAGAGACAAAGCAATCATCATCAAATAGTAATCTTCAAAAGTCAATGTTGGTAATCTTTCCATCGTAGAATGTATCAGAATTGCTTGAAAAATAGAAAACAAAAAAAAGGCAAGAAAACACCTTGATACCATCTATCATGCAAAACAGCAACTGCTCAATAAACGTGTCAACGACACAGATATTCAAATATCAGTAACACCTACCAAGGGATTGATCTTGGTAGTATCACCACCAAGCTGTTTCATTCCATCTCGCATGCTAGCAAGATCGACAACTGCCGGCACACCAGTGAAATCCTGAAAAGAAGTACAATATTTCCTGAAACACCAAACTTCTAGGATAGACCATCTGAATGTCTTGAAATAAAGGACACTAACATTTAAGAACAGACATAAAGCAGCCATAAATGTTATTTACCTGGAGAATAACACGAGCAGGCTTGAAAGGAATTTCAACTTGCTTTGGAGCTGAATTTTCCCAATCAAGAATTTTTTCCACATCAGCTTTACTTACTTGAAAATTATCACAATTGCGAATGGCTGACTCAAGAAGAATTCTAATTGAATAAGGAAGCTTATCTGCAAACAGGCAAATAAAGAAATCAAGTATAAGTTATGAATTGTTTTGTATTTTCTTGAATATTGATATAAAAAATAATTTAATTTAATTTCCATTTATAAGAAAACTTATCTGCAAACAGGCAGATAAAGAAATTAAGTAGAGTTTAAAGTATTACTCATGAATTGTTTTGTATTTTCTTGAATATTGATATAAAAACAATAAAATGTAATTTCTTACAAAATGGAAACAATCTTTTTTATCATATATAGAGCAAAAAGATTTTTTTATTTTTTTTCGTGCAATGGAGTAAATTTAGTAGAATGGTGGATCCAATATGCCTAGATGAGATGAGCTCAAATGGTTACAGTTTCAGAATTCAATAGGAAAGTCCCATATTTAAATCAAGAGATATGATAGAGTGTTGAAAATGGATTAAACCATCACATCCAACTTACTAGAAATTGTACACCATAATGAACAAGGCCACGTTCAAATCCCAAGTAACAGAAAAGATACTCCTCAGTTGTGACATCAGATTTTCAAAAGCAAAGATCACCCAACAAGGGAGAATTTCACGAATAAAATAAATAAATGGCTAAATTCTGCAATGTCAAATTTCAGAAAATGAAAAAGCCTACACTCTGAAGGCTTCGATGAATAGTTAGTCATATAACACAAGCACCTTAGAAAAGAAAGCGGATTGAGATATCAATTTTAGCCACATTAAAGTGAAACTATAAATTTATTCTTACAGGAAAAACACAATGTAATATTAATTGGCAAGACACCTATAATTTGCAAAATCACAACCGTAAAACACAATGCAATATTAATTGGCAAGACACCTATAATCTGCAAAATCACAACAGTAAGGGGTAAGCCTAGTATGTAGTCCCAAGGATAGATGCAAAATGATATCAATAAACAATACTTTTATGCTGCATAAGAAAATGGATATCTCTTTTAGAGGTAAATAATCAAAGATGTCCATTTACCAATCAGAAAAATAAAATGACAAAATCAGCCGATTCAAAAATTCAACAAAAAGCACTTTGGAAAAGTTTGCGGACTGAAATGTATATCATCAATGCAAGCATGAGATATGGAACCAGCTTGAGATATTCATTTTCATGTGATGAGGTAAAACCGTGCACTTTCTTTGACAGGAAGATGTATGTATATTAATTCAGCAAAACATTATGCTGCAAATATTATCAACTGACAAAACACTACCTTCACAGAAACATTCATGTCTGAAGCCCATGCATTTATTGACATAGGCTAATCAACAGAACTTTGATAATCCATGCATTCACTCTGACAGAAAGATGCCCAGTATATCAATCAACAAAAAACTACACTGCATATAATATCAACCAGGAAAACAATATGCAGCATAAAACATCACCCACAAAACACTATGCTATGTGGTATGTCAATTAACGAAACACTAGCTGCAGTGAAACATTCATGTGTGAAACCCATGCATTTATTCTCACGGGATAGATGCCAAATGATTTCAATCAACAGAATTTTGATAATCCATGCATTCACTCTGACAAAAAGATGCCTAATATATCAATCAACAAAAAACTACACTGCATATAATATCAACCAGGAAAACAATATGCAGCATATAACAGCACCCACAAAACACTATGCAATGTGGTATATCAATTAACGAAACACTAGCTGCAGTGAAACATTCATGTGTGAAATCCGTGCATTTATTCTCACAGGATAGATGCCAAATGATTTCAATCAACAGAATTTTGATAAACGAGAAAAATTATCATGCTTTAAATATAATTATAAGGGTTTTCTTTCGAAAGGGAAATGACAAAAGTTAAAAAGCCATCCAAAAATGCAACAAGAAGGTCTATATATTTGATCAAAGAAATATATACTGTTAAATGTAAAGCAACAATAGTAAAATCTAACTGTGAATATACTCTATTAGAAAAGGTCGCATTCTCCATTTTTAGGTCAAAAAAAATAAAACACAAAAAATATCTAAATGAAAAATACCTGTTCTTGGATCATTTAGTGCCGTAAGGCTGTAGTACTTCCCAAACTCCCCCCCACCAGGTTTAGGAAGGCTGGTCAAGATGTCTTTGTAAGCACTCTCAGTTACTGCACCAACATATAAAGCAATGTCAAAGGATTGTTGACGATATAACATCATAAGATGTAACTAAGCAGAGCTTATATAAAAAATTAATGAAAAACGAGTTGGAGATTAGATTTGCTTCTAGCTTTTCATCACTTTATTGTTAAACTAATCTAATTGCTTGCGCAAAGACTTACAAAATGAATTATTCAGTTAGAAACAAGCTACTTGACTAATTCATGCAAAAAAGTTATAAACTGAAGATATATCATATATTAAGTGTAGATTTTATCATTAACGATATAAAAGATAACCATTTGGATCAGAGTCTAAAGGATTCTTTACAGCTTGCTCTTAAAACAAAACGACCACCAGATGTATCAACAAATAAAGTGTCGTGTGTAGTTTACTGTAAAAATCAAAAAAATAAAACCAAATTGATCGGAATGTAAAGTGTCATGAGTGGTTTAATCTTATAAACTTAAAGTGACAAGAAGATGTACCAGAATATAAAGCGATACACACAATTTTATTTTAAAGATCGAAAAGAAGAGAGGATAATATGGATCGGCGAAATCATGGTGAAAACAAAGCAGATCCGCTCCAAACATCAAAGCACGCATATGCGCCTTATATAGTTTACTCAAAGAGATTCAAAAACACAAAGTAAAACATTTAACTTTAAATTCCGCTTACCCATGGTGGAAATTTTGCGCTCGACAGGGCTGAGAACAGCAGCAGCAGAAGCAAGAGCACCTCTCAAGCCAAAACTCGACTTATTCCAGCAAAAAAACCCGCGCCGCGATTCGTACCGCGACCGATCGGACCAAAAGGGAACGCTCTCGACGCTCCTCTCAACAGGAGTTCGAAACCCTCGAAGAGCAGCAACAGAGTGGAAAGACGAGGGAGAAAAATGATTGTTGGGAGCAGTACAGATTGCACGGGCAAAACTAGTGCTAAAGAGGGCCGGGGTTCGAGTCGCTCTAAGGAGAGAAGCCGCAGCAATTATATGCATGTTGGCTCATGGATAGACACAAACAACGCCACAACCACGACCTCTAAAATCTCCGTTAAGAGCCCTCAGGCTTCCAGACAAATTGATGATGAAATATTATACTTGCGTGTGGATATCATATACCATTTCCTTGCCAAAAAGGCGGAGAATAACTCCAGCGAATTTATCAGAGAAACTGTTAAAAAAACAATGGTGATTTTTCCAGGCGGTGTATTGGGGAAAATTTAGGTGCCGCTAGATTTGGCAGAGGTTACTTACCTCTCGCGTGCGGTAAATTGGGGGTTTTTAGTTTGGCGAAAAGGTAGGGCGGCGTGAGCTGACCACGTGGAGGTCACCTTCCCTGTAATTGGTTGTTATAAGTCAAGGTTCCGTTTGAACGGATACTTCACGGGCTAATTTTTGGTGTTTTTTTTTTTTTTTTTAATGTATATACTAGGCAATGCGTTTTATTTATTTTGGTAGAAAATTGTATTTATATCCTAACGAATGTGAAGCTGCCTTTTGCTTTCATGTTAGAACTTGTCATTTTAAGACATTTTTGTATGTTTATTCTTCCACAATATTTATATATGTGCATTTGCTTCTATATATTGTGTTGTGGATTTAAGGTATATGTTTAATATAGTTGTTTATCAATGCTTTGATGTTGTAGTTTTTAATAAAAATTAATATCTTATTAGTATTTCTATGGTATAAACTATTGCATTCGTAATAAGCGAATGAGTTTATTTATTTATCTAGAGGCTTTAGTTTATTTGTACAATTTTTCTACTATAGTCATTAGTTGTGATGACATCTTTCTCCAATTTCATATAAAGTATTTTTTTCACATTTTATTTGTGTTTGGTTGCTACAGTCATGAGTTGGCGATTTTATTTTTATTTTATTTTTTTGTATAAAATGAATTTATTTAATTTTTTTTTCCAAGTTGTATTGTACATAAAAAATTAAAAATAAACAGTCATTAATTTTCCCCCAAACTATAGAGGCATGAAAAATATTCCCATCACAAGCACATAAACAAGCAAAAAAAGCAAGACATTATTGAATACAGGTGGTGACCTTGCTTATCGTGTATGTTTATCTTATTGCATGGAATCAAATTCAATGAGATATGTTTTTTTTTATTTTGCCCCAAACTATAGGGATATAAAAATATTCCCATAACAAAAAAAAAACAAAAAATAATAATAAAAATGAACAAGACAAGCAAATAAAGAAATGTGCTGACCATTTCACATTATTGGAATGCATGTGGGGACTTGGTTTGTCGTTTATATGTGTCTTATTGCATGGAATTTGATTCAATGAGATTTTTTTGATATAATTGTGGCACAGATTTAGGTCAACATTTGTCTAATGTAAGGATTAATTATCAATTCTTGTCGACATCTATTATTTAGCCGATAGGCTATTTGTGGGAACTTTGTTCTCGAAAATTAAAATCTTGACGGAAAATTTGCAAGTTGGCCAGGAAAGTTGTCAATTTGGCCTGAAAATTGAAAAATCTTTCTTGTTAATTATTTACCGGCCAATTTTTCTCTCTACACTTTTAACTCTTGTTTTGATATTTATTAGTTGTTATCTCCACTTTTAACTATTGTTTTTCTTTTTCTATTTATTAGTTGTGATCTCCACATTAGCTCATGTTGTGATCTATTAATTTAACTTTTGATTTTTAAAATTGATTTAGATTTTAGTTTTTAAATTGTTTTTTGTTATATTAGCTTAACTTTTTCTTTAAATATTATTTTTTAGTTTCTATAATTTATTTAGTCAATAGAATATTTGTTAGACATTTTTTTTTTTTTTTCTTATTAATTTTTCATAATAGATTTTTTTATGAATTTTTTAAATGATTTTTTTTTCATATTTGATAATTTTAATTTAAATAAATAATATTTATTAATCTATTTAAAAAATTTTAGTAAATATTATGTTATTTAAATTGAAAATTATTAATAATCTAATTTATTCACATAAGATTATATTTTAAATATCCACTTTTAACTTTTTTTTTTCTTTTCTTATTTATTTAAAAAAGAATTACTTGTGATCTTCACATTAGATTATGTTGTGATATCTATTTATTAAACTTTTGATTTTTTAAATTGATTTAGTTTTTATTTTTTAAATTACTATAAAAAAAAATTATATTAGTTTAGAATTTTTATTTAAATATTATTTTTTCAGTTTCTATAATTTATTTAGTCAATAGAATATTTGTTAAAGATGTCATTATTTTTCATATTATTTTTTTGTATTTCTCTTATTATTTTTTGTAATAAATTTTTTCATGGGTTTTTTTTCTTTAAAAAAAAGTTATTATTCGTTTCATATTTGATAAATTGGATTAAATTGTAAAATCTTGAAATTATTGAACACGTTTTTTAAGGAATATTCAAATTTACTAAATATTATAAATTTTATATCTATGTTTTAATCTTCAACTTCTTTATTTTTATATTTTCTTTTTTTAAAAACTTATATTTACATTATTTAATGTTCATTCTACATTTTTCTCTTAAATCTCATCTCCTATCGGCGCACTTGTTGCATGTACAAAAGCATGCGACTACTAGTCTATTTTCTATTTATAGCATTGTGTGGCAGTTTTCTAATTGCATCTCTTGAGCATTTTCATCTCTACCTTCAGTACTAGAAGGTATGTCAGTACTAAATACTTTTATTTTTATCACATTTTTTTTTGCATTTTTCTGTAATTATAAGCTTCTTTCCAAATTTATGTTTGGGAAATCTATTTTATTCTTAAAACATAATTGCAGGTATGTTTCTTGTTTCAATAGGGTTTCGTAGTATTTCTATTATATTTTTCAAATCTGTCAAAACTGAGATCTATGCATATATTTTTAGATTAAAATAAGTTTGTGCATAGATAATTGGTTTGAAATTCATATCTAAGTGTCAAAATCTATTTTATTCTTAAAATATAATTGTGGGTTTGTTTCTTGCTTTTAAATTTGATAGGGTTTCATAGTATTTCTATTATGTTTTTCAAATCCATCAAATTTGAGATCTATGCATATATTTTAGATTAAAATAAGTTTGTGCATGGATAATTGGTTTGAAATTCAGATCTGAGAGTCAAAATCTATTTTATTCTTAAAATATATTTGTGGGCTTGTTTCTCTCTTCAAAATTCGATAAGGTTTCGTAGTATTTCTAGTATGTTTTTTAAATCTGTCAAATTTGAGATCTGTGCTTATATTTTAGATTAAAATAAGTTTGTGCATGGATAATTGGTTTGAAATTTAGATCTGAGGGACGAAATCTATTCTATTCTTAAAATATAATAGTGGTTTTGTTTCCTGCTTCAAAATTTGATAGGGCTTCGTAGCATCGACAAGCCTCCCCAATGTGGGTTTCTCATCCCAGCGATGACGCTTACTGATTACAGGACTAGCATTGATATTGGCACTCCCTGGAAACTCCATTATTTGTGCAATAGATCTCCAATAGGTTTCTGCCTAGATTGAAATCAAACACCCATATCAATATCATGCAAAACTATTTAAACCAAGCATATGGATTATAGATATAAGTGTAGTCGCTCCTCAAAAAATAAAATTTGAAAAAATTTAATCATTTTTTTCCTATTTTCACCTGTAGGAGGATTAGCTTCTAGTTATATGGGTGTGAGACAGGCAAATGCATACAAAAAGATTACAAGCCTGGTGGAGAGGATATGATTATATTTGTACACCATGACAGCAGAGATAGAGATATAGATTGTCATGGAATTCTCAGCTTATGATGATCATTGATAACAATGACAACTTATAGCATACTCAGAAACAAATGCATTTGAATGAACTATGAAATTGTATAGAAAACACAATAATTTTTAGCCTTGAAACCGTAAACTATAATCTTGGATTTGTGCAAAGTGTTGGCACCTCGCTATCTAGCCACAACATCATGAAAGTTGACTTTGTGCTTACTCTTCTTGAAGAGGAGACAACAAATTTAATCCAAAATTAGCAAGAGAAGGTCAAACCTTCTAAAGGAGTCAAAACACTGGGAACTTCATCCTCTCGTTTTGCATCTAGCTATAATCAGTTTTCTTTTCTTATGTAATTTGTTCTTTGCAGTCCCACATACACTATTATGATCTCATAAATGTAGAAATAAATAATTTCAACTTTGAAAGGAAGCAAGTTATACAAAAACAAGCAAATTTTGAACTTAATACAAAGTCAAATGAAAATAAATGTACACATAAATTACAAATCAGTGTTCTTTTGAGATAATCAGAGATTATTGTGTTGTAATGCTAATGAAACAAATTTAAGGGATTTTATTAAGGGATCAACCAACATTATGTTTGTAAGTCTACTTAAAGGAGAAAAATAACATGAGAATTGGCAAAATCTACAAAGCCAATAACCTCCCTAGA
Organism: Cupressus sempervirens; assembly: GCA_028749045.1. Lineage (NCBI taxonomy): Eukaryota > Viridiplantae > Streptophyta > Pinopsida > Cupressales > Cupressaceae > Cupressus > Cupressus sempervirens. Next base: position 28,665,389 of record CM053787.1, read on the forward strand.
TCGCTTCCTTTGGCAATTTGATAAAACAAATGAATTGACTCTTGTTTTTGTAGCCTTCCCTCATTTAAACTTTGTTATAATTTGATTCTCTCATGGGATTCATCTTATTTTGATTTGGCATATGTCTTCAAATAATAAGAGGAGCCTGTATGCATATCATAATATAATTGTCTCGTGATAAAATATAGGTGTGCTACACTATGTGGCTTTGCTTCATTTTGCCTTTTTTTTTAATAAATAGATTAAATAAAGGGAATTGGTATGGAAATGGGACACTTCTATGTCCACCTACACTAAATAGCGATCATCAGAATTCATAATGCATCTCAATATGTTATCTGCAGTGGAGATATGAAAGATAACAATTTAAATGGTCTGGGCAAGACTGAGGATCTTTTACATGATTGGCCCTCAAGAGATGTAATATTTTACCAAATCGATCGAAAAATTTGAAGTGTATTCTGATAACCTCTTTTGGGATTACACTAAATTTTACATTAGAGGTAGGTCACTTTACATCCTTATTAGTTCTTGTTTGGATTTGATGTGCTCGACATCTCTAAAGTTGGGTTATGAAACAATGAACATGTCAAGTCAAGAGCATCAATTTGCAGTTAACGATTATGCTTTGGTACAATTTTAGGAATTGTAGAAATCATTATCTATACTGAATCATTGATATCTGTATCTGCATGTGGATCTGGGCAAGATGATGACTCTCAAACAGGAATTTAATAAGTGAATATGGCAAGGATGGGGGCAAAGAAAACAGGAAAAATACAAGCCCCCTACCAATGTTATGATTATCTATTGTCACCAGCCAAGCCAGTCCCAAATTGAAAAATGATGTCCTGTTGGAGGAAAACATAATTTTCTAGTAGAAACCGCTATAACATATAGGTATTTGCATCGAGTAAAAGTATTGCAGACGACATTTCAAACAAAAGCCTCACGACCCTGCACATACATACAATAGACAGAGGCTACATTCTATTGTAAGTTATTTTCTGTTTGCTTAATCTTGTCTATGTTTGGATTCAAAGAATCCACCACAATTTGCAATTAAAGTGCTTACGCATATAATTCTAACTTGTTGGTCAATTGTGTAAATTTGTAGATAGTGACAGTACTTTTTTTTTATTGCTTTGCTTTTCTACCAAGCACAATACCCCCATCAAAATTGGAGATATTTTAATTTCATAATAATAAGGCACTTTCACTTCTAGAAGAGAGGTTTACACAATTGAAAACTTCATAGTTGTATTTTATGACCTTACAACCAAAACTCAAAGGCCCTCATATGATGCATAATCAAACACTAATAATCATATTTATTGCTTTCAATTGAATCATCCAATGTTATGTTTCAAGAGAAAACTTTAGACAGGATATTAATTTCAATTTGTTACTTGTGGCAATGTTCAATTAAAAACTCTTTTGCTCCTATTTTTAGCCTTAAATGCCTTTGTTGTCTAATACTTCAATTCAAAACACAACATTGTTGCCAAAATCATTGTTCAATATATTAGTCATTTTCAATGGAAAATAAACACTTAAGTCCATTAATGATTCTTAACCAAATTCCCTTGTCTGTGGTCAACAATTATGACTTTAGACTAAGGACTTATGACACCCACAAACTTAACCCTTTATTTCATACTATTTTCCTTAGATACTCATTCAAATTTTAATTCATACCCCCATGTAAAGTGGTATCCATTTGACGTCCAAGAATTTTTAGTAAGAATCATTTCTGCCAACCTATCAATAAAAGAACATTTCCCACTTAAGATATTTCCATCATTAGAATACCTCATTGGTAAAAAAAAAATATTATTCATTTATTAATACAAACTTTCACCAAATTTCTTTTAAAAAAATAATAATGAAAATTTCAACGTTGACTATTTTTTTTTGAAAGTAGACCTACAAGCCCATATTTTCATGTTAAGATAATATGTATTGCATCTTGAATGTTATTTTCCATGTTAGATTTATTGCTATAATAAATAAAACATAGCAAAACAACACAAAACTAAAGAGTATTACTGTGCATCTTCTTGATTTTTCTTTTCAATCATGAAAACTTGTGCTATAAACAATACCTGCGACATGTTTTTCAAAATCTTGAGCAATTACTTCCTCTACTAGGAGAATTATACTAGTGACTAATATAACTAGCTTTATAAATTTAAAAGACTGTAGAATCTAACAATTGGAAAGTTGATAACAAACTTTACAACTTGAAAATGGATAAGCAAGTATGTATTCCAAGGCCACAATGGGACTATCCCATTATAGGACCAACTGAATCAACTACAATGTGACATGTCTTCATATTTGACTGTTCATGTGTCGAGCAACCTCTAAGGACACTGATAGGTGAAGACTTTCTGAAAAATGCTTCAAGAACAATCTTTTATGCTAGTATTGTTTCACAATTCTTGTCAAATTGTATGGACTTGGTACAAGAAGCAACAGTCATTGAGAAACTAGCAAATGCTTATGTGTGAGAGTACTTTGTGCCACCGATAGGATACCATGAAGCAATTTGTGCATATCAAGGAACTCAACATGCATCTATTGTTGGTGGCCTCTTTTCTCATAAAGCACTTGAAGAGTGTGAGGTTGCATCATGCATTTATAGTGTTGTGCATGTAGCTATTATTAATGAATGTGATCTTGTTCTAGTTCATGCATTAAATGCACAAGCTACTCACTTGGGTGAACGCCTTGTGACAAGAGGGACAAATGTGTACAGTGTATTCATGTCTTTGTACACAAATCTACCGAAGGGAACTAGTGCTCCATGTGAACAAAAGTATCCAACTAAGAAACAACTCCCAACTAAAGCAGATTTAACTACTCCAACTATAGATTTGACTGCTCCAACTCCTTCAACTACAAGCTCTTCATAAACTATTTGATTGTCTAGTAGTACTATAAATTTACTTATGCTCATAAATTGAAAGTACTAATGTCCTGGTTCAATTATGAATTTGTCCTTTTCCAATGTTTCCATGTATGTATGAAGTGTGGAAAATAGCACAGAGACTATTGTCCTTTGCCTATTGTTACATGTATCTACGAAGTATGGAGAACATTGTAGAGACTAGGTGCTCTATCTAGGCACTTTATACTATCAATGAACAAGTATGGACAAGTAATATGAGTATTGTATCGATATATGAATAAAAAGATTATGAAAGTAATGTCTCTTCTACTTTTGCTATGAATCTAATTGGTTGTAAACTTAGGGTATTATAATTACTATGGAGAAATTTAGAACTCGAATACTAATTATACTATTAACATGCAATGAATAGTGGAACACATTATCATTTAAGAAATGCATTGATGCAAAATTAAACATTGTAAATGATAGTCATGTGTTGCACATTTATTGAATAGTATGTATGGAATCATTTATATTAATGATATTTGTATTATTATTGCCATAAAAAGTATATCGACGAAAGAATGACACTAAGTTGAAGATATATCTTAGAACTAACTGATGCTCGGTAAATTCTAAGAAATGTTCCTCATTGCAAATAGGTTTCTCATCTCCACATTACACAAGTATGGATTTTCTTGATGCATTTGTTTCGTTAGATCACAATACAAATCACCTCTCTGAAACTCTAAACTCTAGTATTCTTGAAAAACTTCAAGAACTTCCAAACGAATGCCAAATAAAATATTGGAAAGATATTTTATGATAAGCATGTTGTCATGTTCAGATACGATGGATGGGGAGACATCCAACCAATGTCAAACACCAATCAAATTCATGTTCTATCCCCATTCACGATAAATGCTAAATACATCTAGTGTGTGAATACAAGGAAGCTCATATCATATTTCATTATCAAGATATCATAAGACATTTCCCTCCTGGAAATCACATTGTAGAAGAATTGATAGCCATTTTCAATCCAACATGCAAGACATTATTCTGTGAACTATCAACATTAGCACAGTTATTGATAATGATATAGGAACCTTGTAAGCTAAGACCATTAAGCACCATTACTCATGTCATTTTTTGTTTGTATTTGAGAATAATTCCATGCCACTTGGCATGCATCTCGTAGTGGATATTGGAAGATGGCACCTTCTTTACTGATGAACTAATGATTACAAGATGACAACCGCCACAAGAATATAGTGATGATGTATAGGCTTATGTTCACTATGAATAGGAGTTCATGACTTGCATGTAAAAGCTATAATATTTTCCACTACGACATAATATAATATGTATTTGGTCATTTCCATGTCATTTGTTTCTTAGTGAAGTAGCCCTTTAGGCTTCAACAAATGTACTACAACATGTATCTAGTAATCTCCATCTCACTTTATAATATATTAGAAGTTGTTTTTAACTTTGACTGTTGCAAACGTCGAGATAGCTTTGTTTAGCTAACCATGTTTTTTCAAAGTTTGCTAAGAACTAGTAATAGTTTGATCTACTATGTTTAATGTGTGCACATTGATTATGCCACACAATAGATTATTCTAGCATATGTAGTATAAGAACTAGTGAACCTAATTAATTGCATCTAATGTTGTGAAGGTTTGATTATGCTTTTTTTAATACTATACTTTGATTGCAAACCAGGAACATCAACAAGGATCAAATGCACAAGCTTGGCAATTCAGTGAAGAACAAAGTAGTAAGTAAAGTTATACATTTGATTAGAATCCAGAAATTTCAAAGTTACAAGTTTCCAAAACCTGCTTGTTTTCTTAATATCCATGTTATCATTTCATAAGATCTCTATTAGCATAAGTTTATGTGTTCGAAGTAATGATTGCTAAAAAAAAAAATCAAAGAAATAGTGTCATTGAATAGATCTCAGAGATGCAAACTTACTAATTGTATTGTCTTATTGACAAGCTTACAAAATCTACAATAAAAACCTCATAGAATAGATAAGAACGCATATATACATTTGTAGGTCAAGACCACCTGCAATCTGAGAATTTGTTTTCCACTTTTTGAATTGTGTGTATGGATTGGTGACCCTCTTGTAGTGAATGGAGCATATCCATAGAACATGATGACTAAGTTGGCTAAGAACAAAAATGAGCATGTGTAGGTCTACCTACAATGAACTTGTAACAAAGGCATGGATGGTACTAATCTTGATAGCATTGGTCGATTATACATTATTCTTCATAGTGGAGAATACTCTGTGGTTTGTAACATTAATTCTAGTGAGTACAGTAGTCATATTGTATGCATTTGGTATGTAACCGAGTAACATACAATGATAGTAATGTCACTAGTCATGACAATAGTAATGACGTTTAGTATTTATCAACTAGTAGTGTTGCAATTGATCATAGTATGGAAGTAATGTTTATAATGGAGATAAGCTACAAGTAACTATTGACAAAAGATGATTATGAAGAATATGACAATGGTCATTTTTTAGCTACTATTTTCTATAATTGCATATGGTTTTCATTTCTTTATAATTAAAATTGTTGTTTGAGAGGATTGGTCATTTGTAATGTAATGTAAATATGTGCATATTGCAACATGTCTTAACAAAAGTTTAATTGTGATATAGAAAGACAAAAGAAGAAATGGAGAAAACATATTAGGGTGCTCACAAGAAAACATCTAGTTGATTTTCAGCAGAGATAACATTCCCCAAGCTATGTGTTAGTGTAGTTTTTTATTTTTCCTATTTTGCTAGGTTTTTCCTACACTTTTAATAATCTCGCTTAGGTTAATAAAGCATGTCTTATTAGGTGAATGGTTGTGAGGTGTCATCTTCCTACATATGAGCATCCATTAGCTATCTTGGGAAGATACTTTGCTATCTTTAGTCCGATAGATGGTTGCTCCTCATTGGTTGGTGTTGCCACCTCCTCCCTCTTCCTAGCCTATATAAGCATGCTACCTGGCTTGTATTTGCATCTCTTGTTTTTGCATCCTCCTAATGCTATTTTAATTCCAGCATTTGCATTACTCTCTTGGAGACTAACTCTATGATGCTATTTTGATTTTGTATCATTTGCATTCATAGTTTAGATATTTACTCTTTGCACTAGTTTTCTGGGTTATTAATCTTTTCAGATTCTAACAAAAACGCTCGGAGGCCTTCACTGCATGCTGTGAATAGCAGGCAGGACGTTCATCGGGAGGCAAGCTGCGAACAACAGCCTCAGTATTCGCGCTCTGGCCACAGAGCCTTACTTCATCGTCCAGATTTGTGTGCTTGTCTGAAAAGATTAATAACCCAGAAAACTAGTGCAAAGAGTAAATATCTAAACTATGAATGCAAATGATACAAAATCAAAATAGCATCATAGAGTTAGTCTCCAAGAGAGTAATGCAAATGCTGGAAGCAAAATAGCATTAGGAGGATGCAAAAACAAGAGATGCAAATACAAGCCAGGTAGCATGCTTATATAGGCTAGGAAGAGGGAGGAGGTGGCAACACCAACCAATGAGGAGCAACCATCTATCGGACTAAAGATAGCAAAGTATCTTCCCAAGATAGCTAATGGATGCTCATATGTAGGAAGATGACACCTCACAACCATTCACCTAATAAGACATGCTTTATTAACCTAAGCGGGATTATTAAAAGTGTAGGAAAAACCTAGCAAAATAGGAAAAATAAAAAACTACACTAACACCCCCCCATAAGCGAAGCTTAGGTGGATGTAGAAATGGGTCCCGGAAAGTCAAGCCTGATGAGGTACCCACGTACATAAAATTCCCCCAAAAGAGAGAGAAAAGAGACTCCCCAAAGAAAATTAGAACTCCAAGTGAGAGGAAGAGGCCCCCCAAAAAGATGTAGCATCCTACACCTCCAGCAAAGCTTGCAAATTTTGTTCGGTAGATCCACTTACATCGAACAATTTTTCTTCCCTTAGAAAAAGGGACAAGATCCCAAGTGTGGTTCCTCATCAAGGAACTATAATCTTCCTGCATAGTTGTATCCCACTTAGAAATACCAGAAGCCTCATGAAAGGACTGTGGATTTGAGGTAGTAGCAATGAAGATATGTAGAGCATCCTGGAATTGTGAATGAGTTTGCTTGGTGTCTGATGGATCCCCAACCCAATCACCTGCAAACTGCAAGGTCTGTCTAGCCCAAAGTGGACTAGAAGATGGAGAATCTAGAGGAGAATCATCAACCTGTAAACGATGACTAGGAGAGGAAGGAGGTGAGTCCTCTGAATCACTCTCTGCATCAAAAGTGGAGGTAGAAGACTGCTCAAGTGAATCTAACCCATCAAAAGATCTATCATGTATTCCAAGTGACTCCAATGTCAAAGTAGAAGGCAACCCTGTGACCATGCTCTGCTGGTTAAGCTGATGCAAGTAGTGGAAGTTAAGATGGCCAAACCGCTCATGCCATAATCTGCTCACATCATTAAAGTGAGCGAGTGAAACCGTCAAAGGAGGATTAGGAACAAAGTGACCAAACATATAGAGTCGTGACTGATGATCTGCTCTCCTAACTGCAACTGTAGAATCATTGTGCAACTCACATATCTCCACTGAACTAGGAGTGAACTCAATCCGCTTGCCTAAACCTGTGTGAGTGATCTGGTGTACCGATTGGAGATTAGTTGATAATGAGGGTACATAAGGAACATCATGGAATGTACCATCAACAGACCCTCTCCCACACACCTCAACAAGAGTGTTATCACCCATCAAAATAGAAGGCATAGTACACGGCTCCAAGGATGCAAGTTCTTCCTTAGATGAAGCCATTTGGTGTGAAGCACTCGAATCAAGAACCCAAGTGGATGGTGAGGAAGCAACTGCAAAAAGGGCCTTGCCCTTTCCTTTCCCCTTGCTGTTTTCTTTTTCCTTGTTAGACCCTTCATTAGAACTTTGTTTGATAGACTCAGGAACACTGATATTATTCTTCTCAAGAATGTATGTCAAGTGATCAAGTTGTTTCTGCAAACATTTATGTTCATCATGACCAGGTCTTTTACAATAAGCACATTTGACCTTTTCTTTCTTAGGCTTATCGCCCTTGGAAGATGGTGTATCAATAGTTGCTTTTGAAGAAACCGGCATCTGATCCTTCTTCTCCTCACTATTCTTTTGTTTCTTGTCCTTACTATTGTTGCTACTACTTTGTCCTTGTTGTTCTTTTGTGCCTTGGTTGGCAGTCAAGGCATGTGACTTAGAGGACTTAAGAATGCCCATATGGATTAGCTTGTCCTGTTCTCGAGTGAGATTGACAACAAAATCATCTAAAGATGGCATGGTGAATTGAGTACCAAGTGCACCCTTAGTAGCATAGAAGGTAGAGACAAACACAGAATATTCTGAACTTAGCTTAGAGAGAATACTAAGAATCAGTTGTTCATCTTTCTTTTCAATTCCACATTGTTTTAACTGCAGCCTTAGTGATTTCAATTTGGTGAAGAAATCTTGGATTGTGTTGAAATTGCCTGGACTCAAACTAATTAATTCATTTTCGAACATATGACCCCTCATTGAATCTTGTGTGCCAAATAGTGTTTCTAGCTTTGTCCATACTTCATTTGGTGTATCCAAAGACTCAATGTGAAATAGCAAGTCAGGAGAAACAGACAAACACAATGTTCCAAATGCCTCATCACATTTGTTAAACCACTTAGGCTTATCTTCATCTTTAGCAGGTTCAGTTTCAAGTCCCATAGTTATCCTATTTAATCCAGCTTTCCTTAAGTGAATTATCATGCGTGATTTCCACTCAAAGTAATTGTATGGAGTTAGGATGGGCATATTTGTTTGATCCATGATGAAGGAATGCAAGGAAATGCTAAAAAGAAGAGAACCCAACCACGACAATGCCCCCCCCTTTTTACTCAATCAAAGAATCTCCCCCAAAGAAATATGATTTGGCACTTTATTTTAGTGCATTTACAACTACCACTAGAAAGAGATACTTAGTGGTCTTAATTTCAATGCATTACAAACCCTCATGAAGAGCATATGCTGAAAATGAAACTTGGGCACAATAATCAAGAAAACAAATAGAACCACTGTGATCTACTCGAAAAATCATGCACTTTCAAAAAAAGAATCACCTCGATACGAGGTCGTATGAGAAAGTTATGATCCTCCGAATTTTTCGAAACGGGAACTGTGCACAATCACAGCTGAGAATCTGCAATTTCTGAAGAATTCATGAATGAAAATCAAAAAACAACTCCACTAGTGGATAGAGCACAAAAAAATAGCCAAGATCATAACAAGAATCATCAAAATCAGAGTCCGTATGAGCAAGAATGAGACATTTGAAAACTGCGTTCAAATTTGAGACTGCCAATGGAGAGGGGTATGGCTGTAGCTTTGCATACTCGATTCTGCAAAATATATAGCTTGCATGCAAAATCTAAAAGATACCCAGATGGTTTTTCGGGGCTGCAAACAAAACCCAAAAAGCGTTTTTCTTTCTGATGTACAAAAGATGTTGCTGTAGTGTAAATCAGACGCCTTTAACAGTAAAAAACGGCTCCAAAAATTAAAAAACGACCCCAGCAACCAGAATATGACATGCAAATGCTGGATCAACTTCCTAAGTCCATCAATGGCATGCTGGAACCTGCAAAACTGATTGAAAACTCCAAATATGCAAGTTGGTTGTCAGATTTGAGATTGAAACCTCAGAGAAAAATCATTTTTGTCAAAACTTTTCTGATTCTCAGGATCATCTAAAGATGCAAGAGAAGAGCATACTTCATTTTTCAAAAAACTACAATAAAGTTTATTTGCCCCCCCGAATCTCTCAAATAAGGAAACTAAAATCTACTCTTGCACATAGAAAAGCTCTGATACCATGTTAGAATCTGAAAAGATTAATAACCCAGAAAACTAGTGCAAAGAGTAAATATCTAAACTATGAATGCAAATGATACAAAATCAAAATAGCATCATAGAGTTAGTCTCCAAGAGAGTAATGCAAATGCTGGAAGCAAAATAGCATTAGGAGGATGCAAAAACAAGAGATGCAAATACAAGCCAGGTAGCATGCTTATATAGGCTAGGAAGAGGGAGGAGGTGGCAACACCAACCAATGAGGAGCAACCATCTATCAGACTAAAGATAGCAAAGTATCTTCCCAAGATAGCTAATGGATGCTCATATGTAGGAAGATGACACCTCACAACCATTCACCTAATAAGACATGCTTTATTAACCTAAGCGAGATTATTAAAAGTGTAGGAAAAACCTAGCAAAATAGGAAAAATAAAAAACTACACTAACACTATGAAGACAAAAACGGCTAGGAACATTTGATACCAAAGAGGAAGCTGCTATCACATATGATATGGCTGTAATTTTCTTCAAAGGATACAAAGCCATTACAAATATTATATGTCTAGATACAGAGATACATGAAATAAAAAGTATCTCTCACTTAGACAGAGATTAACATGGATTGACCCTTCAAGTTGAACGATATCCAATAGAAATAGAAAGAAATAGTCCATTGTCAATGGTCTATACAAATGATCATTTTGGTCATACAATACCTATCACTCAGAACCAACACTTTCTAACTATGATGCACATGAAACCTAACATCCTTGAAAGTTTTCATAGAAATCTAGTACAAAATCTTTCATTGAAAGAATATACCAATTCCATATATGATGCTAGTTTTGAATTAGCATTTTTCTTTTTTGAATATTTCATTGATGACTATTTAATATTGTGGTGGTGATGTGAAGAGGAAAGGTGAAAAAAGCATAAAGATAACATGGAGACATGACCAAAGAACAAGAGGAGTAGCAATTTTTGTATTTGCTACTTGTGTTTTCTATTAGCATTTTCTTTTTTGAATATTTCATCAATGAATTCTAATGATGCGACATGTTATGTGTTCTTTGATCTAGTATCATAATCTATATTTTTCTAATATGTAATAGTAGAAGAAATAAGAAGTATAAGTTTTTGCACTGCCTACATGTCTTCAGGTTAACATTTATCATTGTGAAATAGTGTATGCAATTATTCCTCTATAAAAATATTAATGTGGAAGCACACTTTTCTTGTCATGATGACCATAGTTTGAATCTAAATCATTCTATGAAAGTTAAATTGTGTTATACTAGATACTTGTGAATAAATGTGACTAAATATTGCAATGTATAGTGTAGTTCTTATGGCATGTGTAAATTTAAAGAATAGAAAAACAAAGTAAATAATCCAAGATAACTAAAAATAGTATATTGAAAATATGCATCTTGTCATGCAGGAAAGAAATATTTGCATGTAGAAAAGAAACGTTGCGCAAGTATAGACCTAGAGCATTACAAGCTAATAGGTCAAGATATAACTTGTAGTATTGACATTGTACTAGAGAATGAAGGACTATGTAGAGTACCAACATTCAAGTGCAACATGAGAGACTGCTTATTTGACTCCTTGGAATTCCTACTAAATTATAAATATACATCACTTGAGCTAAGAAATGGGACCACTAATTACTTCTTACAATGCAAACAAGAAGGCGAATCAAAAGCATTGCATTTGTATAGTACAAAACTTCATCCACAAACTCTATATGAACTACACCAAGTACATGATCCAGAAACATATTTGCATAGAATGCGACTTTATGCAAAGAAAAACATACACAATGGAGAAGTTTAACTATGGGGAGATATATTATGCATTCATTGGTTATCCAAGTGGTTAAATATACAAATATGCCTTTGGTCAACGACAACAGGAAAAAAGTACCTACACTTCAATGAATCAATACACGTAGAGGCATACTAAATCCTCTTTCATGATACAAATCCTATTGCTAGTCACTTTGAATGACTATTGAGATTACAATAAAAAAAAGTCATTCATCAAGCACATATGCAATACAACAAATTGAAGAGATGTATAAAAGAGCATAATGTGCAACACATTGTAGACATTGCAAACAAAAATAATATAGGACATGACAAGGTGTGCATTAAAAAATATCAAAGAAGAAAACCCTAATAGAAAGCATGCACTTCGACTATGTCACCTCAAGAGATTTATCAGAGAATCTCCAAGTAATACTATAACAAATACAACAGACGCACTTTGACTATGTCATCTTAAGAAATTTATTAGAGATACACAAAATAGTACAATGCCTGATGCAAATCGAAGCAAAAACACTCAAAATAAGTCAACATGCACATGTGGAATCTAAAGAGCAAAAAAAAGAGGCCAAACAACATCATCTACTAAAAATATAAAAACTGGACTGTCACCAATAGAGATATTTGAAACAACAATTCAGGATACACCAAAACACATGTGCTCAATTTGTCAACTATTGCATTTCAGGAAAGACATTAGACGAATGAAACAAAAGGAAATGAACAACTATTATACTCTTACACAACTAAAATATGAAGCATGAAATAATTTCATTTGTTGAACATGCTTGTTTGCATTGAAACAATTCAAACTCCCGACATATAGTACACCAAAAAATATTAGAATTAATGAACCAATACAAGATGTGAAAATCCTATCACAACTAGAAGAATGACAAGTTTAAGTGAGAATTGCATTTTCTCAAATATGGGAACTGGGATACAAAAGGTCAGAAGTGGGACTGACAGGTTCTATTATCAATGTCCCTGTGAACATGAACATCATACAAAATGCACTACCACAAGCAACCAATAGCACAACAACTATTGTTGTTGCTCTCAAAAGGTGTTTGGAATTAAAAAATGCATTTCAAATAGGAATGGTGTGGCCAAATGTAGTGATGCAAGTGCTCTCAAAACTCACAAGTACACCACTATATATAATGGAAAATGTTAAAATAAAAGATGATTGGAAAGAAGCTCTTGATATCAATGTTGATAATGAAATTACATATGCAAGTTGTAAAGACGAAACATCCTCTTCAGTCAATGAAAATGCAACACATTTAGACAATGACGAAGAACATAACGAGCCTTCAAAAACTTTGGTACATGGATTCACTGAATCTAGATCCATACATAAAATGCAAGACAAGATAGTTGACATCACACTACACAAGAGCACCACCCAATTGGAATATTCAAAGATAAATATGCTGAGGAAATGAATTTTCTCACATTATTGTTTCGAAAACTACATGATGAAGATATCATTTAAATATTTTCTCACCAAAAGATTGCATGATGGGAACTCCTGCAATCAAAAAGGTACTTTGCATACCACACAACAGATATCTTCTTTAAGACTATCAAGATATTGGTACAATAGGCACTTTCCATAATGTGGATAAGAATATGAAAGGGACAATTGAAAGGACATAAATTGCAAGTGAGCGACGTTAAGGAAAAACCCAACTTGGAAAGAGTTCTCAAATTAGACATTGGATACGTTGACTTCAAAAGAATAAGAATATCTCCACACTACGTACACCAACTTAAGAAGAATGTTTTCTCAATCACACGCCAACTAGGGCCTTTAATTTTTTTGGTTACTTTTACTAGTGCAGAACAAAATTGGGATTCACTATTAAGTGCACTCGAACAATTACACAATGTGCATCAATCAAAAATTCAACAAGAACAAGAGTATGAAATGAAAGGTGACAAATTCAATTTGATAAAGAAAGACCTAGTGACTTGTGCATGATACTATAGGCATAGAATAGATGCAATGAAGAAATTAATTTTAACTGATGAATCATTCTTTGGAAATGTTGTAGATTACTTCTCAGTAACTGAATTCCAAAATCAAGGAAATGGACATGATCATTTCCTACTTTGAGTAAAAAATGCACCAATATATGAAACAAATAGCAATACATCCATCATAGACTTTATCGACAAGTACATTACAAGTAAACATATAAAGGCTAGTCTTCGTACAATTCACAAGCAATACTACACAAAGCGATGTAGAAGATCAAGAAAGATTTCATGTAGATACAATTTCTCTTTTCCACCCCTCTAAAGGACAATAAAACTTGAACCATTATCAGAGAAGAATGAAGTGGTAAGTTCAAAAGCAAAAAGAATCTTTGCAAAATTAGAAAAGGCAAAATATGACTTGTCATACACATTTCAAATGTTCTTAGATGAAGTTGGAACCAGTGAAGAAGAATATATCTTGGCTCTAAGATCAACTCTACAATGATCAACCCTTTTCTTGCAATGAAAGCCATCAGATATTTGGAACAATAGCTTTGCAAAGAAAATTTCATTACTATGGAAAGCTAATACCTATGCACAATTTGTACTGAATGCATATGTTGCAACAATGTATTGTAGCTCATACATGACAAAAGTGGACAAAAAAATGACAAATATATTTAAAAGAATATGCAATGACCACTAACAAGATAGTATTGATGCAATATGAATGATAAAAAAGCTAGGAAATGCACTACTAAATTTACAACAAATGTCATCACAACAAGTAGCACACATAGTTCTATCACTGCCACTAAATCATAGCTCAAGAAAGTGCATATTCATAGACACAAGAGATGATTACAATCGTACATTTATACTCAAATGCAATCAAGAATTACTTAAAGAACATGACAAGTCAAAAAATGTCATCTCTAAATCCTTAGTGGACTACTACTTAACTCGACCTCCAATCCTTCACAACATATGCCTTGCATAATTTGTCTTTGAGTACAACAAAAAGGGCAAAAAATACACGTGAAAAGCAAAATTGAGTATAATACAATTTATCAACTTCAACAAATACAGACCTAGAAAACTATTGTAGAAAACAACTCATACTCTATGTCCCATTTACAATCAATGAGAGCACATTGAAACAATGTTTTCCATCATGGGAACAAGCACATTTATACTATTAGCAAACAATCATAGCGAATCAAGAAAAGTTTAATCATAACACAACTCCTGCATGGGGTGACATGGAAAAAGTAGTCAGGGATCTAGATACTGAAAATGATGACATGAATGGCCAAACCCTCACAGTCAACAAACACAAGCAAATTGAGTAGTATGACATACAAAAAGACATCCAACACAAGGTACACAAGATACAAAGAAACATACATTATAACACATTTGAAATCAGCCACCATCCACAAATTATGGAAAATAATGAGTAATACAAATTGAGACAAATGATAAATAGAGAACAACAAGCAATGGTCAAAGATATTGTTAAAAAATAAAATAAAAATACCAAGAACCCATTGCATATGTTCTTGATAGGCGGAGCTGGAATTAGAAAGACTTTCACTACAAAAGCTATATACCAAGCTCTCCTTTGGATCTACAATAAGTACATTTATAATGATCCCAAAAAATCAAAGGGTCTAATAAGTGTTTATATAGGAAAAGCAACATACAGCGTAGGCGGAGTCACATTACATTAAGCATTCCACATACCTTTTATCGCATCTAACTTCTTGCCACTCAATAGTGACATACTAGATGCAATGTCAAAGCACTATTATAAGTTACATTTACTTCTCATTGATGAGATATCATTAGTTGGTGCCACATTCCTACATTACATTAACAAACGATTGTGTGAAATAATGCAAATGCCCATTGTATACTTTGGAAACATTGATATAATTTTTTGCAAAGACTTGTACCAATCACAACTAGTACTTGACATTGTTGTATTTGAAAATAAAGTGACTATGTTAGAACTAATGCCTTATAATTTCTGGATAGACAATGTTAAAATTTATTTGTTAACACACACAATAAGGTAAAAGGATGAAAAATTCATTGATGGTTCTCAACAAAATATGAATAGGCATGCAAACAAATAAAGATTTCTACTATATCAATGAACAATGCATGAGGAAACCACCATTGGGCTTAACACTATCATTCCTTTCCTATATAAGAATCGATGTCAATGCTCATAATACAAAAATGCTTGCAATAGTTCCTGGTGAAATGACTATCCTCAATGCCATCGACAAACATGACAAAAATGATACTGCATTATGCCTACACACACGAATAATTTCACTCCTACATCAAATACATCTCAAACCAAATATTTTGATAGAACTATATGTAGGAAACTGCAACACAAAAGATGGTCTAGTAAATGGATCAGATGACATATTCAAAGCATACACAAAATATAATGATTTTGACATAGTCTAGATAAGATTTAACAATAGTACAATTAGACAACAACAACGCAAGAAACTTGTACAATGTTATACAGAAAAAAATGAAAATGACTGGGTACCAATACTACACATTATTTGACCTATACAAAAGGAATCAATCAGAAATAAAATTATTATACAAAAAAATTCATTGTATAGATAACATGTGCAAGAACAATGCACAGGTCACAAGGGCTTACAATAGAGGCAATGACTTTTGACCCCACAGGTGTGAGAGAACATGGATTAACACACACAACACTATCATGAACTAAAACAATTGACTCATTATTCTTGTTAAAGCCTCTAACATAAAAAATAAAATTAAAATCAAAGACAAAATACATCTTGAAATGTCCCACCTACAATCAAGTGCAAAATGACAATTCAAGAATGACGATACATGTTCTCACAACACACCATCCATGCTATTATACACACTAAAAACACATAGTTTAAAGCCTCACATAAATGACATAACTAATGACTATGATATAATGTCATCTAATATCATCTGCATTCAAGAAGTACACATGCAAATCCCTAAAATAAATGACCAATTCCAACATTTCAACAACTTCAATGCCTACTGCATACATGGTATAATGACATTAGCCAACAAAAACCTAGTCATTTCAAAGATAAAGCAGTACAACACAACAAATATAGAATCTATTACAATAAAAGATTCGATCAAAAGCAATGAACTAAATATATGTAATCTTTATGCAAGATCTAACACACCCATTCAAGAATATGCCACTATTGTTCAACAAGTCACAACATATTCCAAACCAATGAGTAATCTATACATTGTAGGTGATTTCAACATTGATATGTCAACAAGAAATGCAAGGAAAGAAAATTTGAAAAGTATATGCAAGACCACAACATGAATTACATCATAGACAAAACACAAAATGTATAAAACCCATCAATTGATCACATATGGAAAAACTCAAGTAATATATGTTAATTTTACAAAGCGAAAGCATACTAGACTGACCACCTTGCTACATTCATAACGTTCCATATTCCACTCTAGATTGCTAATACATAGACAACCAAACATAAAATTAAATAGCAACAACACATACAATAATGCAAATACATCTTAAACCTAAGAGTTTTTATGTATCAAAAGCAATAACTCTAATTTAATAGTATATATTTCAATATTCTACATTTTTGTGCAGCACAATAATGGAAGCAAGCAAAAGAACATGAAAGGGAACACATGTCACACGAGAGCAAACAACAAAAAGGTACCAAGCCTTTCTCATCTCCAATAACATGAATTCTCACATGAAAAATGATCAACCAATACATGAACATTTCTATTATTTGAAGCAATGTTAAATATCAACCCACTACAATATTAAGCTAACACCATAATACTTTGTGCAAGTCTGAACTAGGAAACCCCAATGCAATATCAATTGATGACTTGAATGCAAGAAAAGTAGGAAACACTTTTGAAGGAGACATACTTGTTGTATAAATAGCAAGATTGGATAGAGACAACAAAACATGAGAGGTGCTACATGTAGACTTGATAGACTTTAAAGGAGAAATGACAATAACTCTAAATGTGACAGGGAATCTCGTACAAGAGTACAAAAACATGATAGTTCTAGGAACATCCATTATAGTATCAGGATTTCAAATAGGATACAAAACAACCTATGACCACAGAGATTTTGGTTGCATCTTGGTTCTTCATGATTCAAACACAATTGAAACTATACTACAACTTTTGCCAAGAATACAAATTCATACCAAGCACCACAATCAAATAGCTACTCACGAGCACAAGTACCTATGCCATTGGTACAATAGGTGCACTAATAGTTGTAGGACAATAGACAGGCTCCTAATATGTTGTTGACATAAAAGACAAAAATAATGATGATGACAAAGTACAGGTAAAAAGCACACTCAAGACCCATTGTTTCTATGCAACATGTACAATAGTCATGTTTCTATTGAGTACAAAGTTCTAAAAGTAGAAAATAAAAATCTCTTGTCAATGACTAGCTCCAAATCAACTCTACATTCCAAGAAGAATCCATGCAAATAACAATCCAATTGCAAAGAGGTGAGAGTCCTGCAATGTTGTTTAGAAACATTGTACGACAAAACGACATGGACAAAACATTTCGCACAGGGGTTGCTACATACATTTGTACACTAAAAGACAAGAGAACATTGGATGTCTTGAATACATTGCTACAAACAACACTAAAGGTAATCAAACTTAGATAATTCTAATGGTCTGATTTTTCACAGTGCAAAGAAGTTTCAAAAATATGTGTGAAAATCATGTAATCCCTGTGTCTTGCAAATTAGGGTTTCTCTTTTATAATTTTTCAAACCTTTGTGTTACCCTAGTCATGTCTTGATCTCTATGTGTTATGAATTTTATTAAATTCTCAAGGTTTGTCTTCAACAAAGTCATTAAAATGTGCTAAGCATGTTAAACCCTAGGTTATCTTCAAATTCTTGAAAAGGTTCGCAAAATTCCTAAGTTTCGCTTCTTTACGATGTCAGGGTTTCCTATAGGAGCATTAAGCTCTCTTTCCTTTGTTTTTGTGGTCACGTTTCACTAAATGGTGTAAAGGCATAAAGTCATTTTCATTTACAAGCATACGGTTGCGTAACCTGTAACAACGGAGCGATGGATTATGAGGCTTTCCGGGCATACGATTCATCTTTGGGCAAAGAGGTGTAAAGGGTTTTCATGGATTGTAAGTTTTGACTTATGGTTCTACAATGATGAGTTAAACTGTATTAGCAAAAGCAATTCATTCAGGTATTTTTGGTCATGCATTTTCCTTTTGAGCGTATGAGCGTAATATGTTTTTAAAAGTGACCATGTCTGTTGTTCTACGGGGATATGAGTAACAGAGTGAGCAGATGAGCAGAAGGGTGGATCACTTTGGTTTATGCACTTACGTTTCATTGAATGTCGTAAGAACATAAAGGCCTATGATGGCATAAAGGATGTCTCATGAGAATACTAGATGGTCTTACGGTTCTATGTTCAACAGAAACCCATAAGAATGAGGCAAGGTTTGATTTCTTATACGCGCTTTCTCTATTTTGACATGCGAGCAACCGTAAAGTGATGTGATAAGGAGGAATGTGTCATGTGGGACCTAATAGTTTGCCACTTGGGCCCTGAGATGAGCGAATCAAGTTGTGACATGTTGCATATGTCAGATGGGCCCAGCGCACGTGGAGAATAACTTAAGTCATTCTTTTCGCATGTGCTTAAATCAACGGTGAAGTTTTTTTTGTCTTCCTAAGATCTGATCTGGGTCGTTGATTTGTTGAAAAGGAAAAAAATTCATTTATGCTCTTACGATTGCAAGGATACTGTGTGGATGAAGAGCTACTTCATCTCTTTCTCTGTGGATAGGAGATTAGTTTAAGCGTATGAGTGCAAAAGGTAAAATGCGAGATGAAATGAGTACTTTAAGCTACCACGAAGGGGATGAAATGTAAAAGCGAGAGGTAGATTGTAAAGGCTTCCCAATGCGATAAGAATGAGGTAACCCATGTGGGCATAAAGAAAAATAAAGAAAAGCCAAAGGGCATTACGATGCTATGGGGAAAGCTTCAAGCGTATGACCAAAGGATGGATTTGCAAAGTATTACGATGCTTTGAAAATTGAAGTGTGTGTAAGAGTGTGAAAGGTAAAATGAAAGTGTAACAAATGCTTTATGTTGGTACAAGATGTGTTGAAGCGTAAGCATGAAGAGGCATGTTGAGAGGGCTTGAGATTTTACGGTAAAAGGGGTTGTGTAAGAACGTAAAAGGAATTGCAAAGCCATGCTTAAATAACCCTAATGCTTCTACACTTGGAGTTTTCTAAAGCATCACCAGACAGACGTAAAGGTTTTCTAGTTGTATCTCCAAGGTTACGAAGATTGAAGGGTTTTGACTCAACATATAAGCGAAAGACCAAGTTTGAAAATGAGAACGGCCAAGGTGTCATGCCAGTTAAGAAGAAAGGACAAATTCACCATGGCCAAGTAAAATAAAACACAAAAAAGCACTCCATGGCCGAATTACACGGTTGATATTCTTTGTTGACATCCTACAAAGGTGGTATTAAAACTTGTGCATGCAGAATTTATTGAAGCTAGTAGATTTCATGATTAAACTATAAAGATTTGATTGAACGTTCAGAGTATTAGCTAAGAAGCCAGACCTTCCTGATAAGGTCATTACTATCAAAGAGGGTACGAACAAAGTAAAGGATTTGCTGCAATTCTTTATAGGGAAATTAACAATTATTCAAAACAAGATGAAATTGTTGATTAATGGGTTTTATTCTTTAATTCTTTCAATCCTTAATTCTGATGGCCAAGTGAAAGATTGGAATGAGTGGTCTAGCTCTTTTGACCATATTGTAAATTTACCATAGGTGATGTCCATTTTTTAAGGTGACATTGATGAGTTTCTTTTTAGTGAACTCATTGATACATTGTTTAAAGTTAAAAATGAAATGACTAAATTCATAACAGAAGGGAAAGCAATTACAGATGCCAGGTGGCAAAAGTCTGTTGATGATTTGACAACCAAAGCAAGTGAGTGGGCAACAAAGAGAGAAGTTATTGTATGGGAGGCAATCACAGAGATAAAGGCTTTGGCAATAGGGGACAATTGAAGGAAAAGACAAAAGTGAAGATTTGAAATTCTAGCTATCATGTGCAACTATTTCTACCCTTTTTCTATTTGTGTTAAGGAACCAAAATATTTTGAGAAGTTTTTTTATTTCCCTCATTGTAAAAGGATACATGTCAATCATAACTGCCCTCTGCTTGTCATAACTCATGCTTATATAAATGAGTTTTCAAGGCATTGTGAGGGGTCTGAATGATTGATATAATTTTGTTTTCTTTCAAAGAAAAGTATAGTCAGTCCAGTTGTATGTAGTTGTTTTGAGTTTGCTTTCAATTGTGTACTCTTTGATGATATATAGAAATGATAAAATCAACAAGATATTCTCGGCTTTTCAATGAATTTCTATTGGTCATTGTATTACTTAGCTAAAAGGATAATACAAAGGGGTACTTATATTAGATTTGTGTCATCCATTTCTGTCTCCATTTGATGAGTTTGTTTACTTTGATGTCGTTTGAGTAAGGTTTAATTGATTGAATGCAGTCTGGATGGGTTGTATATTGGTTCTATTGTTGCTTTTAATTCAAGGGATTATGTAAATGCTTCAGTAGATCAGTAGGGTTTATGAATTTATAAAACAGATAGTTCATGAGAATGAAAATGGGTTATTACAATTGATAGATTCATTTACAAGTTATGTGAATTAGATCTCCCGCCAATAGTTAGTCTTTTGCCCAATGGATGAGGCACTAGTCACACAAGTTAGAAGTGAGTAAGGATAAATTATGCCTCTACATATCAGATCAATTATAAATTCAAAATCATTTTGATTCCATTTTGTTCAAGGTTACAAATGTTGGTCATCACTCGTTTATGTCTAATTTTTGAGTCTTAGGTAGTTGCTATTGCCAGAAATATTTGTAAACCCAAGGAGAAATACGACCAAATCTACTTATTAGGGATGTATATTAATTTGAGAATGTCAAATAATAGATAAATTGTGTATGTGTTTAAGGATTGAAGATGAGAATCAGAATGAAACTAATATAATTTGAATCATCCCTTAGGTATACCCACCTTGGTCTTGCATAGCCTAAAGAGTAGAAACCACCTTTGGTTTTGCTGAAGTTGGATCCAAGTGGTCTACACATGTAATTGTTGATAGGAAGTTGCTAATCCTTAGGTTATGTGAGTATGATTACCTAGGTATTGAACATTTTGTTGTTTAGTAGTGTTAAACCCCAACAAAATGGTGACTTTACTGGGGAAATAACACTTTGTGTTGACATAAACTAGTATATCATTTAAGATATGTGTTTCCCTTGGGTAGAGTCCAAGATAGGCATTTTCACATGCATTTTGTTTGTGGTTTTAGGGGGGTTATTTGCATTTTGTCTGAAATCATTAGTGAAGTAATTGTGATCTATTAAGTAATTATTCCCATTTTGATAGGGTGGGTGGCGACTCAGAAGGTTTTAACCAGTGTCATTATTTAGAAATTTATTGTCTCAAATCATGGAGAATAAAAATAACACATGGGCTAATGTGAAGAAAAACCTGGGAATCAAATTACAAACTAATCTCCCTCCTAGGGGAAGATAGAATCAGGCTATGAAAAGGTCTCAGATGCATATAGAAGGTCACTCCCAAGAGTAGGTAATAAGGGGAGAGAATATTCATTTTTCTGTTGTGGAAAGGGAATCATCTTGCCAAAGTTCTAGATCCCATCCTGGACGATTTGGTGATGAATTTTTTAGTACCCCCATGATAGTATGTCAGGAAATTGTTAGGCAGCAAAATGCACCTAGTTTAGACAAAAGAAATAGTAATAATCTTTTTAAATGAAGTACAAACCCTTTCTTGTTTGATTGTTCTCAAGAGGAAATAGGACCAAAACACTTAGATCCTGAGGATTTTAATGATGAAAAAATTGCTAGTTCTGAGTTTACTATCCCCGATTCTGATGAGATTGAGATCCTGAAAATGCAACTTGCTAAGCAAGAAGCCATAAATAAAAGATTGCAAAAGGAGAGGGAAGAAAGGATCATGAAAGCTTTTAAAGAAAAGCAGACATTACTTAGGCGAATTGTTGCCCTAAAGAAGAAAAATGAGATAGCAACTAATGCATGGCAACCATAGATTATAGGTCAAGTTGAACAACTTAAGATACAAGAACAACAGTTGTTGGAAACTCAGAACCTTAATCTAGAAGGACCTGTAATGCAATAGATTAGGAACTATAGTGCTCTAGAAGTCAATGACAATAAAGCAAAAGATGTAGAGCGTGCTGTTGATGCTAAAGATAAAGGAAAATACAAGGAGATTTGTGTTAATATTAAGGAGCGAGCAAAGATTGTTCAGATCCATGATTCCATGTCGCCTTTTGATATTGAGTTGGAAAAGAAAAGGAAAGAGAAGGGTGCATTGGTCAAAAGATTGGAAATAACAGAAAATGAAGTAGTTATAGTTGAGATAAACAACAAGATTAAGTTCTTGGAAAATGCTAGGAGGTAGTCTATAGCTATGCCTAAATATGATGGTGGATCTAATGATGCAAATCAAAATACTACTAAGGTACCTACCTCTTTCTTATCTTCATTTTCACAGAAAGTAGATCTTAACAAATCTGTTGGTGATGCTAGCACTAGTAATACTATGGATAATACTAAGAGAGATATTTACCATCATCCTAAGATTGATTTACAAAGGAGACCTGTCTAGTTAGAGGGCTATAGGCAAATATGTTTTGATGGAATCCCTGGTTCTTCTAACCCCATTCCACAAGAAATAAGGAAAAGATTGCCTAAATTTGTTGGGAACAATGATATCACTTGTGAGGACCATTTGAGGAGTTTTCTTAATATGATGAATGATTATGAGGTTGAGGTTGAAGATGCTATTATGAAATTTTTTGTTTAGTCATTAGCTAAAGATGCTAGAAAATGGTTCAAGAGACTCCCTAAATTATCTATTGTTGATTGGAAGGATCTTGAGTATTATTTCAAAGAGCAATATGGTGACAAGCAGAATCAAAGTTATATCCTAAGTGAATTTAGTAACATTAAGAGGTTACCTAATGAGTCTGTCACTGAATTCAATAACAGATTCTGAAAAAGGATGTATAAGCTCATGCAAGCCATGTGAGTTGATGACAAGATATGTTTGATTATGTACTTGAATGCTTTTGATGGCAAAATAGAATACCAGCTTAGGGATAAAGAACCTAGGACTTTAAGAGATGCTTTTAGGATTGCTATAAATGTAGAAAATAATTTGAGAATTTTAAGAAGATTAGAAAGTAAAAGAGATGATCTGAGGTTGTTTGGGAACAAGGGAAACAAAAAGGAGGACCACAAAAGTGTAGGTGGAAAAAAGCAAGAGCCTAGTGAGATGAGTCAAGTTCTAAATGCTATAAAGAGCCTAAATCTCCCTCATGTAAAAAATGATAGGAGTCCCATTGATAATAGGGTCCCTTACCAATCAAATTTTAATAGATAGAATAGGTTACAAAATTTCCCCTATAACACCACTTTGAAAGATGGTCAGCCTAGTGTCCCTCCCCCTAAGAATACCAACAAAAAGGTGACCCTTGATCCTTTGTCCAAAACCTTTATAAATTTGGTGGATGATCTTGAGTTCGCTGCTGATCCTACATGGTACTTTGTGTGTCAATTACCCCATGCCCCTGAATCTTGTGCAATAGCCTTGTCTTTCCCTGGAAATTAGACTATAGTAGAAGGATGTTAGGAACGTGAAGAAAAAAATGATGATGTAGGATGTAACATGTTTGAGTCACACTATGATTACTCTGATTCTGAAGATTATGACAGAGATGTGAATGAGCAAAGGCAGTTTTAGAATGAAATGCAAGAGCAAGTCTTTTCTAATGAGGATGATGGTGAAGATAATGTATGTAATATGGTAAATGCCAAAGAAGAAGTGACATTAGGGAATCCTACTAGGGAAGGGATTGATCAAATTACTGCCAATATGATAGCTCAAGTGTAGACTAGAAACATGGCTCAGAAAGAGGGTAATGACAAAGTGGCTAGTATATTTATAAAAGGAGTTAATCTTAAAAAGGGGGAAGTTGTGAAGCCTAAAGAAATCCCTATTGTGAAGGTTAAAATTTCCAGTAAAAAATGGGAACCAAAGAAGGTGGATAATCCCAAGGTTTTTGAGTCCCCAAATAATGCTCCCAAGAAGTTAGATGAGAAGACACCAAAAACAATCACTATAAGTGACAACAATCACCAAGGTGCTGTAAAATTTTTGGATAAAAATCATGACAAAAAGGGTATGGTTATTGATAGCCCATCTAATTCTTCTATAGATATGACTACTGTGTTATCACAAATCACTGTCAAAGTCCCTTTGTCTGAATTATTAAGGATCCCTGAACACAGAAATAAAGCCATAGCATGGTTGGGGGATACTGATATAAAGGTGAAACATGATTGTAATGAAAATCAAAATCCCAAAGAAAGTAGTAAAGAAAAAGTAAAAGACAAAGAAGCTGAAGTAGTTGTATCTCAAATTCCTCAGATGTTTTTGGATAACTCTATAAATCAATGTTTGGAAAATGTTGAGCCACTTTTCTTGAGTATTTTAGTAAATGGTAAAACATTGAAAATTTGCATGATTGACTCTGGTGCTTCTAATACTGTGATGCCTTTTGAAATAATGAAGGAATTGAGCCTGAAGGTTGATACTACTCAAGGAAGATGTTGTGCTATGGATAAAAGAGAAGTGATAGTCATAGGTACCATTAATGATTTACCATATAGACTGACAACCTGTCTTGACAAAGAGCTTACTATGAGTTTACTGGTTGTTGATATTCCACCTCAGAATGGCATGTTGTTATCTAGAAAGTGGAGTGCTGCCATGGGAGGGATTTTACAATGTGGTTTATCATTTGCAACATTCAACATTGAAGGGAAATTGGTAAAAGCAAATAGGGAGCCTAAAAGTACATATATGATAGAAGAGGAAATAGAGGATGATATGACAAACTTTGTGGATACAGATATCAATGCATTCCAAGCTAAGGTTCTGACATTGAAGAAATCCAAGTATAAATCTCAGATGGAAATCGAAGCTGACATAAAGACAGACAAAGGTGATCTATGGACTATGTTTTTTGATGGTGCCTACTGCAAGGATGGATCTAGTGTAGGTATTTTATTGATATCTCCAATACGGGTAACATACAAATTTTCTTTTACATTGAATTTCCCTTGTACCAAAAATATAGCAAAATATGAGGCTTTGCTATTAGGCCTTAGATTAGCTCATAAGCATGGGATAAAATGTTTGCATGTTATAGGAGATTCTAAATTGGTTGTATCCCAAGTAAGTATCCCAAGTAAGGAATGCTTATGTGTCAAAAAACACAAGATTGAAACAATACAAGAATGTTGTATGGGATATGATTGAATGTTTTGATGCATTTGGGGTAACTTGGAAAGATAAGACTAATAACGAGATGGCAGACTTGTTAGAAAATATAGCAATAAAGCTTGATGATATTACATTTGTTGGTATATCCAAAGTTGAAATTCAAACTAGATATTCTATTCCTAATAATGTCCAGAATTGGCAAGTATTTGAGGATGATAAAGATATTCTGAGATTTTTGAATTGCGAAAATTTGTTGTCAGGACAAGAAATTGATTGTGCAGCTTATGTAGAAAATATAAATGGAAAAGATACAATTTTTGGGCAGGAAGTTGTGTAATTGAAGACAAACAAAATCCCATAGGGTTTAGTTGTTTTAAAAATTGTTTTTGACAACCAAGACCGATCACAAGTTGATGCTAGTAAATATGATGCTAAAGATTTGGAGGAGGTAAACTTGGGAACTGAGGAAGCGCCAAAGAAGGTATATATTGGTAAGAAATTGCCTCCTAAAATTAGGCAAGACTTGATAGATTTGTTAAGGAAGTATAGACATGTGTTTGCATGGTCATATGATGATCTGAAAGCTTATAGAGAAGATCTTTTTCAGCATGAAATCCCTTTGAAATCAAATGCTAAACTCTTTAGGCAAAAACAAAGGCCAATAAATCCAACTTTGGCTCCTAAAATGCAAGAGGAACTAATCAAGTTAAGAGATGTAGGGATCATAAAACCTATTAGACATTCCTCTTGGGTATCAGATTTAGTCCTTGTTAGGAAGAAAAATGGAGACATAAGATTGTGTGTTGACTTTAGGAATCTTAATATATCTTCATTGAAGGATAATTATGGATTACCAAATATGGAAACTATATTGCACAAGGTTACTGGTTCTGAACTTATGTCCATGATGGATGGATTTTTAGGTTATAATCAAGTGGTTGTTAAGGAATCAGAATAGTTTAAGACTGCTTTTACTACTCCATGGGATACTTATGTGTATGTCAGGATGCCTTTTGGGCTTACTAATGTTGGAGCTACTTTTCAAAGGGTTATGGATGTGGCTTTTGCTAATATTATTGATAAATTTTTGGTTGTATATCAGGATGATCTAATTGCTTATTCCAAGGATGAGAATGATCATTACATGCATGTAGAAAGGTATTTATTAGAGCCCTTAAGTATGGTATCTCTCTAAATCCAAGAAAATGTAATTTCGGTGTTACTGAAGGAAAGTTGTTAGAGCATCTAGTTGGTAAGCATGGAGTGAGGATTGACCCTAAAAGGGTAGAAGCAATAGACAAAATTCAGAAGCCTAAAACTTTTAAGGGAATTCAATCATTTTTTGGGTAGATTAACTTTCTTAGAAGATTTGTGACTAATTTTGCAGAGATTAGTAGACCTATTTCAAGGACGTTAAAGAAAGGATCTGAAATAAAGTGGGATAGGGAGCCTAACATTGCATTCTAGAAAATCAAGCAAGCTATTAAGGATGCTCCTGTTCTTAGGGCACCTAATTATGATAAGCCAATGCATATATTTTCTTTTGCTTCATTTCACACCATTGCTATAGTATATTATAGAAAAATGAGGAAGGTTATGAGCAACCCATTGCATTTTTTAGCAAGTCCTTGCAGGCAGCAGAACTCAAGTATGATATAAATGAAAAGCAGGCATATGCACTGGTGAAAGGGGTAAAAGTTTTTAGGTGTTACCTAATGGGAGCTATTGTTATTGCATTTGTCCCTACTGTTGCTGTAAAGGACATCTTTTCACAACAAGAGGTATCTAGCAGAAAATGTAGATGGATTAATAGAATATAAGAATTTAACATTGATATTTAGATCACCAAACTGATTAGAGGTCAAGGTCTAGCCAAATTGATGACAAAAGCCAATTTAGAGGCAAACTGAATCAATCAACTTGATGATGGTTGCAGGGATAATCTTTGTGATATGGATACTTTTGACTAGTATAGAGATTTGATTTATTACTTGCAAAATATGAGATCCCCACCAGGGTTAACAGACAACCAAAAAAGATCTTTGAAGTTGTAGGCTATTAGATATGCTATAGTGCAAGGGCAATTGTGGTGGAGAAATATGGAAGGGGTCCTTTTGAAGTGTGTAGATGAAATTGAGTCTAAAAGGATCTTAAGAGATATGCATGAAGGTGTATGTGGGGGTCATTATATGGCTAAAACCACTACTCATAAAGTTCTTAGGGCTGGCTTTTGGTGGCCAACACTTTTCAGAGATGCTCATGAGTTTGTGAAAATATGTGATGCTTGTCAAAGGTTTAGTGGAAAGTTGAATTTTTTTGAGAATTTACCATTAAGACCTGTTGAAGTGCAGGCACCATTTCAACAATGGGGAATTGATTTCATTGGTGATATTTCAAATAAATCTAGTGGTGGATATTCTTGGATCCTGGTGGCTACTGATTATTTCACTAAGTGGGTTGAAGCAATTCCTTCTAAGAATGCAACAAGTAAAGTAGTGATTAATTTCATTCTAAATAATATTGTGACCAAGTTTGGATGCCTA
The DNA here is from genome assembly GCA_028749045.1 of Cupressus sempervirens. Classification (NCBI taxonomy): domain Eukaryota; kingdom Viridiplantae; phylum Streptophyta; class Pinopsida; order Cupressales; family Cupressaceae; genus Cupressus; species Cupressus sempervirens. The sequence continues at coordinate 28,694,080 of CM053787.1, forward strand.
CAGAATATTGTAACTGATAATGCTATGTGTTTTAGATATGAGGAATATAAGAATTTCTCTAAGAAGTACAAAATTATAGAATACACCTCATCACCTTATCATCCCCAAGGGAATGGTCAGGCAGAATCCAGCAATAAAAGTATATTGAAAATTATTAAGAGGATTTTAGGAAAGAACAAGAAGGCTTGGGATTCAAAATTGCCATTAGTTCTATGGGTTGATAGGGTTACTGTGAAAAAGACCATTGGATGTGCTCCTTTTGATTTGGTTTATGGCATACAAGCTAGACTTCCACAGAATAATCTAAAGGAAATGTATAAATTTGTTCAACTTTATGAAGATGATATCATTGATGAGATTCATCTTAGGATGGATGATATTGTACAATTGGAAGAAGCAAGAAGAGATTCTTCTATTCAAAATGCCAAGTTACAGTCATAGATGAAGCATTTATATGACAAGAGGGCCATTGAGAGGAAATTTGAAATAGGTGATATGGTATTGATGTGGAATGCTAGAATGGAAGATAAAGGAAAACATGGTAAATTTGATCCCATCTGGCTTGGCCCATACAACATTTGTGATATAAATGGTGAAGATTCATATTTTCTAAAGGATCTAATTGGAGATATTCTTGAATTGCCAGTTCATGGACAATTCTTGAAAAGGTACTTTTCCTAAATGTATCTATATTCCATGAACAATAGTTTTAGGGTTTCTTGTGCCTTTGTACATTATGTATATTTTGTAAATCCCTATAATTTTTTTGTACAGTCTACTTTCTTATTTTTGTTGTTGTTTTGTTTCTGTGCTATCTAAAGAAGTTGTCATTACTATATCAACTATGTGGTCTGCTCTATCATAGATTCTAAATTCTTGCATAGACTCAAGTAGTCTATCATCCCCAGATAGAGCCATTGATGGTCTAATTTTTCACAGTGCAAAGAAGTTTCAAAAATATGTGTGAAAAATCATGTAATCCCTGTGTCCAGTAGATCAGAGTTTCTCTTTTATAATTTTTCAAAATTTTGTGTTACCCTAGTCATATCATGATCTCTATGTGGTATGAATTTTATTAAATTCTCAAGTTTTGTCATCAAAAAAGTCATTAAAATGCGCTTAGCATGTTAAAACCCTAGGCTATCTTCAAAATTTTGAAAGGGTTTGCAAAATTCCTAAGTTTCACTCCTTTATAGTGTTACGTTGTTAGGGTTTCCCGTAGGAGTGTTAAGCTCTCTTTCCTTTGTTTCCATGGTCATGCTTCACTAAATGGCATAAAGGTGTAAAGTCATTTTGATTTATGAGCATACAGTTGTGTAACCCATAACAACAAAGCGATGGATTATGAGGCTTTTCGAGCATACTATTCATCTTTGGGCTAAGAGGCGTAAAGGGTTTTCATGGATTGTAAGTTTTGACTTACAGTTCAATGGTGATGAGTTAAACCATATCAGTGAAAGAAATTCATTCAGGTATTTTTGGTCATACATTTTTCTTTTGAGTGTATGAGCGTAATATGTTTTTAAAAGTGACCATGTTTGTTGTTCTACGAGGATACGAGTAACAGAGTGAGTGGATGAACGGAAGGGTGGATCGCTTCAGTTCACACACTTACATTTCATTGAATGTTGTAAGAATGTAAAGGCTCATGATGGCATAAAGGATGTCTCATGAGAATACTAGATGTTTTTACGATTCTACGTTCAAGGGAGACCCATAAGAACGAGGCAAGTTTTGATTTCTTATACGTGCTTTCGCTATTTTGACATGCGAGCAACTGTAAAGCAATTTCATAAGGAGGAATGTGTCATGTGGGACCTAATAATTTGCCACTTGGGCCCTAAGATGAGTGAATCAAGTTGTGACACGTTGTATATGTCAGATGGGCCTGGCCCATGTGGAGGATAACTTAAGTTATTCTTTTTGCATGTGCTTAAATCAATGGTGATGTTTTTTCTATTTTTATGAGATTTGATCTGGGTCGTTGATTTTTTAAAAAGGAAAAATTTTCATTTACACTCTTACCATTGCAAGGATACGGTGTGGATGAAGAGCTGCTTCATCTCTTTCTCCGTGGATACAAGACTAGTTTAAGTGTATGAGCATAAAAGGTAAAATGTGGGATGAAATGAGTACTTTACACTACCACGAAGGGGATGAAACATAAAAGTGGGAGGTAGATTGTAAAGGCTTTCTGATGCTATGAGAATGAGCTAATCCATGCGGGCATAAAGAAAAATAAAGAAAAGGCAAAAGGCATTATGATGCTATGGGGAAAGCTTCAAGCATATGACTAGAGGATGGATTTGCGAAGTATTATGATGCTTCAAAAGTTGAAGCATGTGTAAGAGTGTGAAAGGTAAATTGAAAGTGTAACAAATGCTTTATGTTGGTACAAGATGTGCTGAAGCATAAGCACAAAGAAGCATGTTGAGAGGGCTTGAGATTTTGCAGTAAAAGGGGCCATGTAAGAACATAAAAGGAATTGCAAAGTCATGCTTAAAGAAATCTAACGCTTCTATGCTAGGAGTTTTCTAAAGCATCACCGGACATACATAAAGGTTTTCTAGTTGTATCTTTGGGGTTATGAAGATTAAAGGGTTTTGACTCAGTGTATAAGTGGAAGACCAAATTTGAAAATGAGAGCGGTTGAGGTGTCATGCTAGTTAAGAAGAAAGGACAAATTCACCATGGCCAAGTAAAATAAAACACAAAAAAGTACTCCAGGGCTGAATTACATAGTTGATATTCTTTTTTGACATACTACAAAGGTGGTATTAAAACTCATGCATGCAAAATTTATTGAAGGTGGTAGATTTCATGATTAAACTATAAAGATTTGATTGAACATTTAGAGTATTTGCCATTTTGAAGAGTTTGTGCTTTCTGTTTGAAAAATTCTCGAGGCGTCCATAGCTTTGTGAATTTCTATGTTATTGTTGCAAGAATTTGACATATAGATTTGTAGAAAAATGGCTGACATGGAGGTTGAAGAGGTTCATGCAGAAGAAGTAGAAGTTGAAGATGAAGGTGATGATGTCATAGAGGTTATAGCTGAAGGGAAGAAGAAGGGTGCAACAAAAATAGAGAAGTCAAGGGTTCGAAAGCCAAACAAACACATAGAGGACTGGCTAAAAATTCTCCCAGGGTCATCCAACACAATTTTAGCAAATGACCATGTTTTCAAAGACCCTTACTTCCTATGCAGGGATGCAAAATGCCCTAAGGTCGATGGTTTTAATTTGTTTATGCATTTTTACCAAAACAGGACTGAGAACATACCAACATGCAATCCATGGAATAGGAACATGGTGAAATTGATATTCCTAGAGATATTTGTTGACGTGGACCTATTGAAGACTTTGATAAATTCTTATAATCTAGTCACAAGGTCATTCCATAGGCATAATGGGAGTATTCTATGCACACTTGACAGGACTTCTTTCATAGAAGCTTTTGGTTTGGAAGGGCAGATGGATGTGCCCATTGATATTGATGATGTACAAAGGAAATTTGGGAGGAATAAGAGACACTATCTGAACAATGTGATGCTACCCCACATCCCCTACAATGTCAAAAAGGCAAGGCAAATACCAAAGAAAGTAGAGGATCACTCGCCTCTGAGTAGATTCAAGAAATACTTCAAGAATATGGTGTATGGATTGCATAAAGTTCTTGGAAGTGATGGGGCAGAGGACTGTGTATATGGTTCATTATTTTTGATAGCATGTGACATAGAAGACCCATTCCATAATAGAGAATATGATTATGTGGGATTCATCATGGACAATATGCACCATCAAATTGTGAATGCCAAGGAGGGGGAGATAAAGGACTTCAAATTCCACCATTATTCATTGCTCGTGCACCTAATCCTATACAAGAACATTGGCTACATCAGTCAATATTTCAATGTTCAAACTTTTGATGAATTTGGTGAGTTTCCTATGCAATTATAGACATGCATTTGAGACAAGAACTTTCATTATTCGAATGCAAATGTATCTTTCAATTTGTTTAGTTCTGTTATCATGAGAATGGTAGATCATACCTTCTTTAGGGCGCCCAATGTTCTAAAAACATTACTTAGACCTTCCTTTTTAGATGATAAAATGAAATTAGATCACAATTGGGGTGATATGTTTTTGTTTAAGAAGTGCGCATTGATGAGAGTCTATGTATGCCCACAGCCACCCCATTTATTGCCTAAATATCTTCCTCCTAGACTAGCTATTGTTGAATTCTTTTGGCAATTTTTGTTGATGAACAAAGAAATGATTCCTCCTTCCCTGCACAAGCCCACATTTGTTTGTAGAAGTTTTAATGTAGGAGATTTTGTAATTAGAAAGAATTCTTTCGAGGAATTAAGTGAGTACCTAGGTTAGTATAAGTTTGTTACTAGACCTTATAGGATGTATGACATAGAGAATTATATAACGAATGAAATAAAAGCCATTAGGGGTTACATTTTACCTCCTAGAAAACCAATCCCTATAGAAGAATTGATTGCTAATACAGTAGCAATAGGAGAAGTTGATGAGTTGCTAGGAAAGTATTGTGAAGTCGGGAAAGTGGAGGATGCCTTGAAGAGGACAAACCCATATTTCAAGGGCTTTTACATTGATATCTCTTATCCTGGAAATTTGAGAAAAATGGTTGAAAATTTTGATCACATCATGGCCCAAATGCCTAATGAGCCAGAGGGAGAGGAGGCAACAATAAATAGAGAATCCCCTGAGCCTAATGTTCAGCTAGAAATTGATATTGAAGAGGAGGAACAACCATCATCTTCCACATGAGTGGCCAAACAAAACAAGAGACAGAAAACAATGCATATCCTAGAGAGGGTGGTGAGTAGTGCCCTACAGGTCATGCCAGGATATGATCAATATTTTGTTGATATCAGGCACAATTACTAGCAACAAAGGGCAATAGAGGCAAGAAGAGCCTCAAATGATTTGTAGATTGTAGCTTCCAAATTGGATGATAGACTCATCCAGTCTGAGAAATTCATGGAGGATGATGATTTTATTAAATCATCTGAATTTAAAAGGTTTTTATACAAAATCAAATAAAATGAGCTCACATTGAGCCTCATGCTAGGAGAGGATCCTGAAAAGAATAAGGAATTGGTGGATAAACTGCTAGCATATGATCCAAACAGTGAAACTATGACCCCTGCAGAAGCCAAGCAGTTGGTTCATACGAGTGGCATGATTTTAGTGTCAGGATGGGACATTGAAAGTGCCTTTTTTCTTGACCAAATAAGAAGGCAAGATAAGGCAATCAACTATGAAGCCAACCGTAGTGAATGCCTGAAGAGAGGGTCAAGATTCAGTATAGATACAAAGACCTTGGCAGTATGGAGTGTTGCCTTGACACCAAGAAACCCAAAATGATGGATATAAAGGAGACTACTCAAGGAAACATGATTATTTGGACACTAGACAACACCACTGGCAAAGAGATCTCCAGCCTGGTTAAACACTTTGCACTCATGAATGAGGCAAAGGTGGATCAAATTGAGGACAGGCTTGCAGCTGCATATTATGAGTGTCTAGATGTTAAAAAATTGTATAAGGAAGAGCTGAAGACCAACTATGTGTAGATGCAAAAAATAGAAGAGTTGAAGGGAAAGATCCAGAGCTTAGAAGTAGAAGTGGCATCCCTGAAAGACCAACTTAAAACTAAAGTAGAGGCAGAGCATGCACAAGGAGATGTGGAGGAGGTGAGGCACACCATGGAAGCAGAAGCCCAAACAGAAGATATAACCATAGGGGTGACAGTGCCTGTGCCTGTGGTAAGTGTGGAAGCAGAGGTTCCCCAATTTGATAATACAACAAAGAAGGGTGTAATGCTTAATATGCTAAATCACAGAATGAGCATCTTGAAGAGAATCTCTCAAGATGCACATAATGCATTCACCAACTGACAAGTTGCTGAACAAATATGTAAGGAAGCTATAGGTTGGCTTGACCCTATTTTCCAGCAATGGGGACGTTACATGCATTTTTTTGATAGATTAATACCTCTATTAGCTAAGAAGCTAGACCTTCCTGATAAGGTCATTACTGTCAAAGAGGTTATGGAAAAAGTAAAGGATTTTCTTCAAATCTTTACAGGGAAATTAACAATTATTTAGAATTAGATGAAAGTGTTGATTAATGGGTTTTATTCTTTAATTCTTTCAATCCTTAATTCTAATGGCCAAGTGAAAGATTGGAATGAGTGGTCTAGCTCTTTTGACCATATTGTAAATTTACCATAGGTGATGTCCATTTTTGAAGATGACACTGATGAGTTTTTTTTTAATGAACTCTTTGATACATTGTTTAAAGTTGAAAATGAAACGACTGAATTCATACCATAAGGGAAAGCAATTACAAATTCCAGGTGGAAAAATTCTATTGGTGAGTTGACAACAACCAAAGCATGCGAGTGGCCAACAAAGAGAGAAGTTATTGTATGGGAGGCAATCACAGAGATAAAGGCTTTGCTAACAAGGGGATAGTTGAAGGAAAAGACAAAAGTGAAGATTTGATGCTCCAGTTGTCATGTGCAACTGTTTCGACCCTTTTTTTGTTTGTGTTAAGGATCCAAAATATTTTGAGAAGTTTTTTTATTTCCCTTGTTGTAAAAGGACACCTGTCAGTCACAATTTCCCTTTGCTTGTTGCAACTCATGCTTATATAAATGAATTTTAAAGGCATTATGAGGGGTCTGAATGGCTGATATAATTTTGTTTTCTTTCAAAGAAAAGTATAGTCGGTCTAGTTGTATGTAGTTGTTTTGAGTTTGTTTTCAATTGTGTACTCTTTGATGATATATAGAAATGATAGAATCAACAAGATATTCTGGGCTTTTCAATGAATTTCTATTGGTCATTGTATTAGTCATCTAAAAGGATAATACAAAGGGGTACTTACATTAGATTTGTGTCATCCATTTCTGTTTCCATTTTATGAGTTTGTTTACTTTGATGTCATTTGAATAAGGTTTAATTGATTAAATGCAGTTTGGATGGGTTGTATGCTGGTTCTATTGTTGCTTTTAATTCAAGGGATTATGTAAATGCTTCAGTAGATCAATAGGGTTTACATGTTTATAAAACAGATAGTTCATAAGAATGGAAATGGGTGATTACAATTGATGGATTCATTTAGAAGTTATGTGAATTAGATCTCCCACCAATAGTTAGTCTTTTTCCCAATGGATAAGGCACTGGTCACATAAGTCAGAAGCAAGTAAGGGTAAATACCGTCTCTACATATCAGATCAATTATAAATTCAAATTCATTTTCATTCAGTTTTGTTCAAGGTTACAAATGTTGGTCATCACTTGTTTATATCTAATTTCTGAGTCTTAGGTAGTTGTTATTGCCAAAAATATTTGTAAACCCAAGGAGAAATATGACCAAATCTGCTTATTAGGGATGTATATGAATTTGAGGATGTCAAATAATAGATAAATTGTGTATGTGTTTAAGGATTGAAGATGAAAATCATAATGAAACTAATATAATTTGAATCATCCCTTAGGTATACCCACCTTGGTCCTGTAGAGCCTAAAGAGTAGAAAACCACCTTTGGTTTTGTTGAATTTGGATCGAAGTGGTTTGCACATGTAATTGTTGATAGGAAGTTGTTAATCCTTAGGTTATGTGAGTATGATCACCTTGGTATTGAACATTTTGTTGTTTAGTAGTGTTAAACCCCAACAAAATGGCGATTCTACTGGAGCAATAACACTTTGTGTTGACATAAACTAGTATATCATTTAAGATCTATGTTTCCCTTGGGTAGAGTCTGAGATAGGCATTTTCACATGCATTTTGTTTGAAATCATTAGTAAAGTAATTGTGATCTATTCAGTAATTATTCCCATTCTGATAGGGTGGGTGGTGACTCAAAATGTTTTAACTAGTGTCATTATTTAGAAAGTTATCGTCTCAAACCATGGAGAATAAAAAGAACAAATGGGAAAATGTGAATAAAAACTCAGGAATCACATTACAAACTGATCTCCCTCCTAGGGGAAGACAAATTTGGGCTATGAAAAGGTCTCAGATGCATAGAGAAGGTCACTCCCAAGAGCAGGTAATAAGGGGAGAGCATATTCATTTTTCTGCTGTGGAAAGGTAATCATCTTGCCAAAGTTCTAGATCCCATCCTGGACTATCTCGTGATGACTTTTTTAGTACCCCCAAGATAGTGTGTCAGGAAACTGTTAGGCAACCAAATGCACCCAGTTTAGACAAAAGAAATAGTAATAATCTTTTTCAATGAATTATAAACCCTTTCCTGTTTGATTGTTCTCAAGAGGAAATAGGACCAAAACACTTAGATCCTGAGGATTTTAATGATGAAAAAATTGCTAGTTCTAAGTTTACTATCCCTGATCCTGATTAGATTGAGATCCTAAAAATGTAGCTTGTTGAGCAAGAAGCTATAAATAAAAGATTGCAAAAGGAGAGAGAAGAAAGGATCACGAAAGCTTTTGAGGAAAAGTAGACATTACTTAGGTGAATTGTTGCCCTAAAGAAGAAAAATGAGATAGCAACTAATGCATGGCAACTAGAGATTATAGGTCAAGTTGAACAGCTTAAGATACAAGAACAACAGTTGTTGGAAACTCAAAACCTAAATCTAGAAGGACCTATAATACAACATATTATGAACTATAGTGCTCTAGAAGTTAATGACAATAAAGCAAAAGATGTAGAGCATGCTGATGATGCTAAAGATAAAGGAAAATAGAAGGAGATTGTTGTTAAGATTAAGGAGCCAACAAATATTGTTCAGATCCATGATTCCATGTTGCCTTCTGATATTGAGTTGGAAAAGAAAAGGAAAGAGAAGGATGCATTGGTCAAAATATTGGAAATAACAGGAAATGAAGCAGGTATAGCTGAGATAAACAACAAGATTAAGTTCTTGGAAAATGTTAGGAGGTAGTCTATAGCTATGCCTAAACATGATGGTGGATCTAATGATGAAAATCAAAATACTACTAAGTACCTACCTATTTCTTATCTACAACTACCCTTGTAGTTGCTTTTATAGTAGCAACCCTCACAAAACCACGAAGTCACAAACCACGTGTTACCTAACCCATTGACCCAATTTTTTTTTTAGAGGGGTCAATGCTTTGACCTGGAGCTATGAACTAGTGAGGCCACAAACGAGGGACCTCATCCCCATTAGATTTGAACCTTGATGGCAAGGATAACAAGTCAACAACTTAACCATCACAACATGCCACTACTGGCACCCATTGACCCACATTTAATATTGGATATTTAATTTATTTTTCCCTGATATTATATAACTGCATCAAAGTTTATCACAATATTACAATACAACTCATCAAGGGTATCTCATGGGTATCTCTACATGTTTCACATCCCTCTAGATGCTCCTAGGTGCAACATTACATAATAAAATAAAATAATATAATATAAACAATATTATGAAATTTGTTCAACATACATAATCTTAATAGTACCCCACTTATTGTGTACAATGCATAGGCTCAATCTTTAGCCACATAAATAAATAAGGAAACAATCCTTCCTAGAACATCCTCTATCATGGATCAAAGTACACAATGTGCTCCATCTTGATACCTGCAACAAAATCAAACTATACAACATCTCAAACATGAATGATCCCACCTCCTATCGTCTAGGTGTTTCTAGGTACAATATTATATAATAAAATAATATAAACAATATTATGAAATGTATGCAACACACATAATCTCAACAATCCCTCACTTTTTGTATACATTGCGTAGGGTCAAGTTGTAGCCACATAAATGAACATGGAAACAATCCCTCCTATCACATCCATTATCATGGATCAAATTACACCATGTGCTCCATCTTGGTACCCACAACAAAATCAAACTATCAAGTATCTTAAACGTGAATGATCCCACCTCCTATTATACCACTATCACCAGACATACATAGAAGCCATCCAAAGAGAAAGTCACTTAACCAATCACATACAAATCATAAAATTTTGCACCAACTAAAAATTGCCAAGCACAAACACCAGATTCAAAGGTGACCACATGTATTCATAGCTATCAAAATCCATAGTTAAAACAATATCCACAAAAAGTGCCTACCCATCCAACAACCCCTGCCTCCAAAGGTATACCACGTGAATCTCACATCATCAACATACCCAATATGTAACCTGCAATCACAAGCCTCAATAGCAATACCTACCACATATATACCAAGAAGCTCTCACTTCAAAAGATAATGTCAAATCTATAACTAATCCACTCACAACATCTCATTGAAGTGAACTCATGTAGTATCAAGGACATCTATAATATATAAACCAAAAAATTGCAAGAAACAACTCTCATCAGAAGTATCTAACACCCTCCCAAGTTCTCCAAAACCAACAAAGGAAAGAGATAAAAGGAATATCCATGTCATCTCTCACATCACATACATGAACACAAATCAATGATCACAATCTCCAACCAATCTCAAGTCCAATTTAATTAAAACCAAACATCTAAGAAGATAACCAAGACCAAAGATAAACCATTCAAATCATATAATGTACCATGTCCTTCTACAGACACTTCTAGATGTCATTTGTACCAAGTAAGGTCTCCTCTATAAAACCTTGACCAAGAAGCGACATCAACACCCAAACCATACCATATAACCAATCATGGATGTAAGCCTCTCACAAGAAGATCAAACTCATAAACCATTCACAAACCAAGGAATAACCATTCCTAATCCAAAGAATATTCCCAATATAAACCATCTCTTAAACTCAACTAGTACAACAACAACATATGCACAATGAGATAACCAATGATAAACCATCACTCAAATGAACCCCTCAGAAATAGCTCATATACCATAGCTCAATATCCATATCAATGAAGGATCTGCATAATGCACCTAAGAGAAATGATGGGCTATAGCTCTCAAGTAGTCAATTGTCGAGTAGACCAAGAGTGGGGAATGGGAATGCTCATCAAGATATCCAAGTCTCCAACCAAGACTAATGTAAGAACAATGTCCTCTCAAGTCCATATGAGGTGAATGACCCTCATACTTCCTATTGAAACTAAATAATCCTCCAAACAAATACATCTCTAACCACAAGAGAAATCAACATCACCACTGTCTCTAAATATCCATGAGCACTTGCGACCAATCAAGAGATGCCAACTCCAAATGAAACATATCAATATCATGAAGTATCCAACAAATGATTAGTGTACTCAGTATAAATAAACTTAACCAAGATCAATGTCAAAGTTCCAACCATGGCCTCAAGAACATGACAACATCATCTAACCATTTGAACCAAAGGGATAACATGTTTCATATGAACATGCCATATCTTGTAAAAACTCTAATCGTGTATCAAGAGTATACCATGACATAATAATGAAGCTATCCTAACATGAAGGATAACATGTTAAATGAAAGCACAAACCACACCTATACCAAGAACCTCATGAGTCCTCAAGGTTGCAACCATCTCCACACACCATGAAGATAACAAGTGCACCATGAAAATGTTAAAGACACTCTTGTAGCAGTAGGATCTAAGACACCCTCCAACATCTGCAAAAACTCAATAAGTATATAATGTTAATAACTCCCACTCAATGGTGATACCAAATCACCCATGGAATAATAAAAAAATCTCTTACATGAAGATCCTCCATATCTAAACACACAACCAAAAGTGTCAGTACCAAGTGAAACCAAGTTCTCCAAACCAAACTAGGAAACAACCCTACACAACCACATCAACTTTGTCACAAGCTCCCACTAAACTATGCATCTAACATATCCATGACATCATTATGAAAACCATCCTCTAACCATGAGCATCAACAAAGATATTAAACCATAAAAGATCTCAAAGTATACATCATGAGCTCCTCAAAAGAAACCAAATAATCATGATCCTCAACAAAGAAGATACACCACCATAACCTAAGCAATAATCCAAACTGATGAGTGCCAATTAATTACCTATACACCCAATCATGTCATGCCAAAATCATTGGCACCATGATAACATTTACAAGCCAATCATCTAACTCTCAAAATGTCCAACTTATCAACATAAAACAATTAATCATAATCCTCCACTATGACTACCTAGTAAAAATATTTCATTCCTTCTATATGAAGAAAAATCAATAAATCATGTGATAAAGGGCATATACAACCCAAATCCAAGCCACCAATCTAAATATGCATCAATAATGAAAGATCAATGGGCAAAGAGAAACCATATCCAAGTCATTGTTGGAGAGGGGGTGAATCAATTATCCAAGGTCCAAATGTACAAATAAAACTTTTCACAGCTTAGTGAAACCATATCCATGAAAACTTAATATGCATGTATCCATTAGATCATACAATGCTTAAACTTTGTAGGTGTTATAATTTTCCTTAGGGTAGAATTCACCCAAGACCAAGGAACTCAAACATAAGCACAACAGTAGACCAAAGAGAGAGTATGATTAGAATGATGATATATTCATTCAATATGCCATATGAAAGTACACTAGGACTACCTATATATAAAGGCCTCTAGAGAGCTTCTAAAATGCATAGAAGTCAGCAACACAATAAGTCATACAACCAGGCACATGTCCACTAGATATGGGTTATCCTTCATTAAGCACAAAAGTAAGTGCGATGATGAGAGGATAAGCCTACAATGGTGTAGTACACAAATTTATGTTGTAGACAACATGTGCTAAAAAGGGAGTGCAAATAACTCTATTGTCTACATGACAACTCAATGAATGATGCAAAATCCTGTACGTAAGAAAACCTAACTTGTTGGGAGCAAGAATAAACAAGCACACATTAATTGCAATAGATATATCAAGTATTCAAAATGAAACAAACACAACTAATGCTATGCTTGAGTTTTGCAACTCAAAGCAACCAAAAAGATAAGTCCTCATGCAACCTCAAACAACTCAACAAAGGTAGCCATGAGAGGCCCTATTGGTGTGTTTTAGATTGGTGGTATGTTGGTGTGCTCTTCAAAAACACAAATATTTGAATCTCAAGGTTGTAAAATACAAATGATAATGATCCTACACTACGATGAATGGAGAATGCTTCAAACAATAGTTATGGAAGCAACCGTGCTTGAGAGCATTCAAATGGATATGGAGGTGGATACAAGAAAAAAAAGTAATCTAACAATGCAAGATGAAATGAAATCTATCAGTTACCAAGGGTTAGTAACAATGCAACTATAAAAATTACTAGAAAGCTCTAATACCAAACTAACATGATAATAATGCATATGAGGGAGATGGAAAATTCTTGAGACAAGGGCTCTATTTATAGGCTTGAGAGAGGCCTTGGTGAGGTGGCATCCATGTGGCATCCACATAGGTGCCACAAGGGAGACATGTAGGCAAGTCATGCAAGTGGTCAACATTCAAAGTTTACTCACACATGTGTGAGCAAACTTGAAGAAAGGAGTGGGGGACAAAGGTGTAAGAGGTGTGGAAGGCATGAGGGGTGTAGGAAGTGCAAGGTTCCTCACACATGTGTGAGCACACACTTAGGAATAAAAAGGGGTTTAACAAGGTGTTTAGGGTAATTAGGTGGAATTAAGTAGTGGGTAGGATTAGAAGGATGAAAGTGATGGTTGTAGACTAGGGTTTAGGCTAGGTTTAAGATTAAATTAAATAAGATTTAATTTAATCATAGGTTTAGAGAATTTAATAGAGATGGAGGGAATTAAATAAATAGAATTTATTTAAAAAGGGGATTTATGGAGAATCATGCATTAAATAAATTTAATACATGAGGGATGGAAGTATTTAAATTTAATTTAATTACATTAGAAAAGTGAACTTATTTAATTAAATAAGTAGAAGAATATGAAAAATATAATTAATTAATAAATAAATAATTATGATATTAAGGGAAATATTAAATAAATTAATATAGCATTTAGGACAATTTTAAGTGTCTACATTTTGCCCCTCTTTGATGTTATGTCAGGACAACATTATATCAATGAAAAGAAAATATAGGTTGCCCCAAAAAGGATAGGAGTCCTAAGGGTTGTGTTGAAGCGATGACAGAGGAGAGGGGTGCCCCCTCGCAAAAATTGTGCAAAAAATAAATTTTGGGCAATTTTCGCGAAAAGGTCTTTGGAAGAAAGGAAATGAGAAGAAAAGGGGATAAATGAAGAATTTGCATGACTTGCGGGTAAAATAGGGGATTGACGAGGCTCAGAAGGGAGACGAGCTCAAAATGGGGTCTTGGAGGGCCTATATAAGCCTCCAAGGGGCTCAAGGAAGGGTCATTTTCACACTTAGAGAGCAGAGAACCAGAGTGAAGGATGGACCCCATCGAGAGATTACAACTTGGTGAGCGCATCCTGGAGCACCAGAGACTGACAGAGATGGGCCCACTAGTGAGTTGACTAACTTGCTTTGTTGATTTTTCATTTTTGTAGGCTAGGGAGCATTTAATTCACCTTAAATAGGCCAAAAATGTGGTCAAGGTGGAGATGATAGTCTTTGCCCTATCATTTGTGCAGATGACAAAATAGAGACCGCAAGGTCTACGGAGACGACATGAGCCATATTGTTGTCTATGCAGATGACAAAAGGGGGAAAAGGGGGTTTGCAAAGACTACAGGATCCATCTTGTCATCTGTGCAGATGACAAAAAAGGGAATCAGGGGTTGGAGATAGAGCAGAGACGACAATCTCCATGTTGTCATCTCCGCAGATGACAAAATAATAGTCATCGACAGGAAATTGATGTCTACGCAGCTGCTAGAGATGCTAAAAAGGCTTCTCCATAGACTATCATTTGCACTGATTGATGTCTACGCTGATTAATGTCTCTGCAGATCAGCATCTGTGCCGATTAGAATCTACATCGATTCACATCTTTGCTAATTGGGACAAATCGGTGGAGGGCAAGAGAGGATGCCGCATATAGGGGGCAGTTATATGATAAAGGAACTGACCATCTACATGTCTATGCTACAGGAGGAGACAGTGGTATTCTGGTCAAGGGAGCACTATCCTCCGACCATGGTTCTGGAGGAGAGATTGATAGAGGCAGAGTGGGGACATGTGCGGCTATGCGGGCTAGAGCATACGCACGAGTGGCCAAATCTATGAGCACATTCAGTACAGTTGTCAGCACTGATAGAGTGATGACATACCCTGACATCCAATTTCCATCTACCTATTAGAGAGGCGATGGTCACTCTTCTAGACGTGTCATAGATATTGTGAGTGCCCATCCACGGGATGTATCCCAAGTATGTGCTAGAGGGTGTAGATCCCTTTCTATGGGAGTGCTTCGGTAGGCGATGACAGAGACTTCCTATATAGAGATCTTGGTTGTCATGGAGGGAGACATTGGAGTAGAGATTGTCGCGATTGGCTATATACCTAGCATCGCTTATCTAGAGGATGGTGCTAGACCATGCTGGGCATGGTTTTCCCATTGGATGGACACAGGTGCGCAACACCCTACTACAGGATGATGGTAGAGTGTACTATTGGGGCCAGACCATTCTGGCATAGTTATATCATGATTTAAACATGTGCGCCTACAGAGCACAGAGGACCACGGGGTCAGGGCTGACACTGCTGATGGTATGGTCATGGGAGCACATCGGTGTCACACGGTCAATTACTAGACAAGAGATCAAACAGCCTGGGGAGACTTTTGCATGTAGATATAGGTCACCCATCCATTATACCTCTATGGAGTCTGTGGGATTTTGGCGTAGGTGCATTGACGAGATCATCATATTTGAGTGAACACCATATGATGGTGTGGAGCGACGGGGGAGTGTGTTGGTAGCTGGTAGAGAGGATGACTCAGAGGATCAGAGGTATCTCCCTTACACTTAAACTGCTGGCTCATCGGGCGCTCGATGCATGTTATTATGTGATATATGCCCTCTAGGGTGCAGAGACAATTCAGGTAGAGACAAGATGTAGTTCCAGATAGATTCTTATATCCTATGGTATCATGAGAGTATGGCAGGTTAAGGGTCATGGGACTAACTTACGGCTAGCGAGGATCTCCTAGTGATTTATGTAGTTAGTGCCTTGGGTTCATAGTTAGGATACAAGTGATGAAGGGATGATTCCAGCTTATGCTCAGTGGTGGGCAACACATTAGCCCATTAGATTGATAGTACCTAGAACACTACTACTGGCAGAGTAGGCACAGGGAGAGGGTGATGGTGTAGGGGATGGGGGACAGGTAGCAACGATGCCATTGCTAGCATAGGGGGCACAGGAGGGGCCGTGGGGGTGTAGAGCCCGTGTGAGGAGGGCACCGGCATAGGGGCCACCATAGAGGCCACAAGTACAGGTGCCGCCAGGGCCACAAGTACAAGGGACAAAAGAGGATGCTGATATGGTTAGGGTAGAGTGGGATAGTCTCCAGATAGAGGTTGTTTGACTCCAAGGTGAGGCACAGGTAGACAGTGCACAACAGGCCCTGGCAGCACTACAGTCAGAGGTACAGTTATAGAGGGCTAGAGCAGATAGTGCACATGAGGCCTTGGCAGCCATGTAGGCATGGATTGATGCTGACAAGTTTGCCAACTTTAGGATGGAGGGGGATGTTGAGTTGCTTGCAAAGATAGCGGCCCTCCAATGAGAGGTGATGAAACTACAAGCAAAGCGAGACACCCACCAGTCCCAGTTAGATGAGTACTACTGGCAGTGGGATATAGCCAGGCAGGTAGTACAGCCTAGGGCATCCATGACAGTTATGTAGGAGGTGATGGCAACTCATTGAGTAGAGACACGAGTAGTATGAGAGACAACCTATTACAGGTCATTGTATCATGATGCCATGTCTATCAACCAACAGTAGCCAAATTTTTAGGTAGCCTCGAGCTCATGTACTACATGAGGCAGGGATAAGTCAGAGTAGTCTGTGGGATAGCGCCGACCTCCACGAGGTGGGGGTATAAGGGGGTTGGGCCCTCATAGCTAGCTTCCTAATTTTATACAGTGAACAATTTTGATAGAGGTGCAGATGCAGTGCATTTTTGATGATGTATATGTACATAATGACACGATATGATTCTTTTGTATATAGACTGTACAAACATTTATTCTTTTGATATATATATATATATATATATATATATATATATATATATATATGACATGATTTGGTGGGCCTATGTGTACATGTATGATTATGGTTTATGCATATGATATCTATGATGTGGATACTGACATTTGTGATGCAGGATGTGTGTGATGTGATGTTGCCTATGATTTATATATGATGTCTAACGTGTGTATGATGTAGGCTTGTTGGTGACTATGAGATGTATGCATTGTATTTTGTTATATGTATGGATGCACTATATGTATTATGAGATGTTTTTATGATGTATACGCCACTAGATATGATGTTGAGAATGGATGTATGTAGTGAATTAATGAAATGAACTAATAATGCAATCTAATAATGAATAAAATGCCTAATGAAATATGACAATGAATGTATCCTAAAATGTCTGTAACTAATAAATGCAAAGTGAAATAATCAAACCTAAAATATGAAAATGTAACATGAATGAACCTAATGAATGGACCTGCATCAAAACTCTGTACTTGTAAGAAACAAGTAGCGTAGCATAGGAGGGGGGAAATAAACAGAACCTTTGTCACAAGCAGGGCTCAATGAAGCCCTATAATACATGAACCCTAACTACATGATACAAGGGATTTAGTTGTGTTTAAATGAAAGAGCATACCTTAGTTTGATTTTGGAAAAGAGTATATGCATTTTATGCTATAGAAGCATAAATGACAAGGCTCCTTTGCATAGACTAGAAACTTTAGAACAATAGGTGTAGTTTGCATAGTCATGATGGAAAAAATGTCGTATACATCGTGGAGAGGTCTACGTACACCCAAAGTCTTTTTAGGGATCTTTGGTGGAAAGTGTACTAGCCTGTTGCCCCCATTGCGTAATACATAAACATAACCTAAAACTGACACATATGTATTAAAGCCTAAAAAAAAATCATACCACAAATAACACGTGTATTTATTGAGAGAAATTCATGTGTCACCAAAATATGGAAGATCAAGGCACACCATAAAATGCTTTCATTAACACACAAAATGAAATCAACCAAAAAGAGACCTCATGACCAAGTAGTCATTCAGTCCACAGTTCCTACCAAGAACCTTAAAGCCTAAAGGTGAATGTCATAATGCCACATATAGGAAGGATTCATCCTATGCAAGTTTGTTTTGTTTTGACATTGGTTATCACAATTTGTTTGGTGGCAAGGGTTGTGAAAAGAACAAGTTTCCCGAATCATTAAGTCTCAAAGGTGATGTTGTTTAAGTCTTGTTGTAGTCACTGTTGTGGGAAAAGCTTAGTGTAATGGGATTTTGAACAAACACTTGATGGAAAAATGCCTCACGGACTAGAGGTCTTTGGAAAAATGGGAGTGAAATGAAGCCTCGTGGACAAGAGGTCTTTTTATTGGATGCATGAAAAGTGTAAGCTAGATAGGACTTTGCACAAATAGAAAGATGAAATGGTGGAAAGGGGTGAGGCAAGCCTTATAGATAATGGACCAAAATGTTTTTTTTAGGAACTGTTTTTTCTTTTTAGTCTTTTTTTAGGAACATTTTATGATTTTTTTTGGATTTTTCTAATTTTTTTGTATTTTTGTGGGACTATAACAACACTTTACAGAAACTGCAAGACTCAAGCATAAAACCGCTTGAGATGTTGGATATTTACAGGCTCAGGGAGTGGGTCTCACTCTGGAGTGGCAATCTGATATGCCCTAGAACCATATTTGGCTGTAATGTTAAATAGATCAAGCCAATTAGCTTCAAATTTTCCTTTCTTTTCACAGTTCTGGAGATTCTTCATGTTATGTTGCAAAACTAAGTCAACCACCTCAAATTCCCATGGCTTGACTTTTTTGTGATACTGAAGCTGAAGGCAATTTTGATACACACAGAGGTAGTTTAGGGCATTCAAGCATCTCTCATTGACAAGTTGTAGCTCCTACAAGTGAGCAACTCTATATTCTTCTTCGAACATCAGATTCATGAGAGAGATTCAGAGGGAAGGGAGCTCAATTTCGATGGGTAAGACAGCTTCAGAACCATAACCAAGGGAAAATAGAGTGGCTCCTATGGGGGTATGGATGGAGGTATGGTAGGCCCAAAGGGCGAGAGCAATTTGGAGTTGCTAGTCATGACTAGCTACGTCAATGGTCTTCTTTAGGATTTTCAAAATGGTTTTATTAGTAGCTTCAACTTGGCCATGGCCTTGGGGGTAGTATTTGGTGGAAAAATGTAGGGTGATTATGAATTTTCTACACAATGTGGCAACTTCCTAATTTTTGAAATGCATTCCATTATCAGTCATGATGTCTTGAGGTATACCGAAATGACAGATAATGTAGTTTAAGATGAACTTCAAAATCTATTTTTTGGTGGTGTAGGTTAATGGGATAACCTCAACCTACTTTGTGAAGTACTCAGTGGTAACAATAATGTACTTGTGGCCATTTGCAAAATTCTGATATACTTGACCAACAAGATTGAATCCCTAGCGGGAAAAGGGCCATGGGGTAATGGTGGGTTGAAGGTCTTGGGCAGGTGCTTGTATCAAACCGCCATGCTGTTGACATGGAACACATCTCTTCACAAAATGATAGGCATCTACTTTCATAGTAGGCTAATAGCAACTCGTTTTGAGGAGATTTTTTGGTAATGTAAGGCCACTAGAATGGGCACCACAAATCCCTTGGTGGACCTCTTTTAACGTCGTTATGGCTTTGTCTAAATTGAGAGATCAGAGGAGGGTTCCATTGAAGTGTTTTTGGAAAAGTGTATCACCTAGGATAGTATAGTGGGTCGTGTGACAAATGAAGGTTTTATTTTGATTTGGGGTGAGGGCTATGGGAATGGTTTTCTGACGTAGATAGGAAAAAATGTCAGTGTACCATGGAGACTCAAGACTGACAATCTCACACACCAACTTTGAATCATTTTGCTCATAAGCAGGAATAGACAGATTCTCAACAAGAAACTCACACTTAGGACTATATTCAGGCATGGCAATCATGGAGGCAATGGTAGCCATAACATCTACTACTTTGTTATTAGCCCTTGGTATCTACTGAAAGACTATCTCTAAGAAGTGTTGTTTAAGATCCTCAACTATTTTGCGATATGGCAGCAACTTTTTATCCTTTGTGTGGTATTCATCTGTAACTTGTTTAATGACCAATTGCGAGTCTCCAAAGATATGAAGGTTTTTGATATTCCATCTGATAGCCTAACGCATCCCTATAACTAATCCTTCATACTCAGTTATATTGTTTGTGCAAGGGAATGATATTTTATAAAACCTAGGAATGAGGTCTCCTTGCAATGTAAGAAACAAAATTCCTACCCTCGATCCCTTTTGTGTGAAGGAACTATCAAAAAATAACTTCTGGTGTGTACTAGGGGTAATAGTCATAATTGTGTCATCTGAAAAGTCTGCTACTATGGGATGGTCTACTGGAAGAGGAGCTTCAACAAGCTAATCTGCAATTACTTTTCCCTTAATGGCCTTGCACTCCTTTAAACAATGTTAAATTCACTTAAAATCGAGACCCATTTTGTAGCTTGACCAGTGAGGGAGGCTTTTGATAGCAAACATTTGAGTGGATCTATTTTGGAAATGAGATGTGTAGTATGATTAAGCATATAATAGCGTAGTTTTTGCGTACAAAAGACTATCGCCAAACAAGCTTGCCCAATAGTGGTGTAATTCAACTCATAGCCAACTAATGTTTGACCAAGATAATATATAGCTTGCTCATTACTACTATCATCTAGTTGTGCCAGAAGGGCACCTAAGGCAACTAAAGTGGCTGAAATGTATAAGATCAATGGTCATCCTACAATTGGAGGGACTAGAATTGGAGGATTAGCCAAGTATGCCTTAATTTGTTCAAATGCTTTCTGACATAGGCAATCCCACTGAAACTTAGTATCTTTGCGAAGCAGATGTTGAAGTGGATGGACCTTATCTACTAACTAGGCCACAAATTGTCTGATGGACTGTAACTTTCCTTGAAAACTGTGGAGTTGTTTCAATGTGGTAGGTGGAGGCATTTCCATGATGGCTTTTACTTTGGCGAGATCTACCTCAATACCTCTTCTTGACACAATGTAGCCTAAAAACTTGCCTGATTTGACCCCAAAAATACATTTCTTTGGATTTAGGTGCACTTTATATTTCTCCAACCTTTCAAAAATGGTAGTGAGCACATCAATGTGGGAATCACATGTCTTTGATTTTCCTAAGATGTCATCAACGTAGTCCTCCATTATGACATGTAGAAGATCATGGAATATTGAGTCATTGCGTATTGATAAGTAGCGCCAACATTCTTCAAGCCAAAAGGCATGACTTGATAACAAAAGGTTCCCCATGGGGTGGTAATGTCGTTTTATGTTGATCTTCTTCTACAATTTTGATTTGGTTGTAACCAGAGAAACCATCCATCAAAGACAACATCTCATGTCCAGTAGTCAAATCAACTATAATGTCTATGTTAGGAAGTGGAAAATCATCCTTAGGACATGCGAGATTTAAATTTTGAAAGTCTAAACAAACGCAGATGCCCCTAGATGCTTTGCCTGTAGGAAAAATGTTGGAGACCCACTCAGGATAATCAATAGGGTAGATAAACTTTTCCTCTAACATTTTCTGCAATTCTACTTTGACTAAAAGTGCTACCTTAGGATGCATTTTGCGCAACTTTTGTTTCACTAGTTTGATTTTGGGATCTATTGTCAAGTGATGCACAACCAAATCTGTGTCTAAACTAGGCATGTCTCTGTGTGTCCATGCAAAATTGATTTTACCCTTTTTTAAGAATTCAATCATTGCCTTTTGTTCTTTGGGACTTAAGGTAGTTGCAATGTAGGTGATTTGTGAATTATCCTTTGTGTACAAATTGTCTAGAATTGTGTCCTCATTCAAAATAGATGACTTTTCTGGTGGTAAAGATCTGAATGGCAAGTCAACCTCTCCCTCTTCTAGTGCCTCTAGGAGGTTTTCACCAGAAGATGCATCCTTTATTTTATCTTTTGCTTCATCCAAAAGTGCCCTAAAAGAGTTTTCACTAGAGGATGTTTCTTTTATTTTTTCATTTTTATTTCCTTTTTCACTTTTGCGACTAAGAGAGTTGACTTGGCTACCAAAGTAGGCTTCCTCATTATATTAGATCTCATGCTCATAATTTTGGAGATTCTTAAGGCCAAAGAGTGCCATCAATGCTTCGTCAGAGTTATAGATATCGAGAGCTGGTGGTGTGTCTTGAAGGTCCTAGTCTATCATGTCAAGGTTGGTGAGAGGTAGGTCAGTGGATGAAAAGTTGACTATGGTAATGGCATGGATATGGTTATCTAGGTCATCCTCAATGCATTGGAAGGGTACTTCAAATAATTCCTCCTCTTTAGTCTCAAAATCAGGGTCAACCATACAATAGTTGTCAACAAAGGACAACTTGGGTTTAATGGAGCTCAAACCACATCTTTTAGGATAGCTATTAGCCTCAAGGGGTGTTTTGATTCCATCTTGTTTAGGTCCAAGACCAGTACCATGATATACCATTTTTTTGATAATGGGAGGGGCCTTAACATACTTATCCTTGGGGAATTCCTCAGGTTCATCTTTTCCATCAAAATATAGCCAATCTAGGATATTAGATTTCATATGCTCATCACTAAGTGAACCTCAATGTTTAAATATTGTCTTGTTAACATGTATAGTATCCTTGTTGGTAGGAGGTGGTAATTGTGAAGGCTTTCCAAAGGAATGGGGGAAGAGTGGTAGTTGTCCAACTTACAAGGCATTTTCAAACTTATACTCTCCCATTCCTAAATCAATAAAAGTAACCTTCTTACTTGTACCTTTTCCTTTCCTTTGCAGCAATTAGAATCATTATTGGATAACTCTAGCACTGTTGTGGACGGTGATTCTGTTATTGTGAGAGGCTTAGGTATAACCTTAGCAAACTCATTGATGGGACAAAAATTTGCTGGTGCACCTTCCAATCTTTTACAAAAGGAAAAAGGTATGGGATCACCTGGAATCGTGACCTCTCTTCCTTGGTGAGGAAAGATCAAGCATTGATGGTAGGTAGATGGTACCGATTTTAGTGTATGTATCCAAGGTCAACCAAGCAAAATGTTATATGGAAAATCCAAGTCTAAGACATGGAATTCAGTATTTATGACGGTTGGGCCAACCTTGAGTGGTAACATGATAACTCATTTTGGTTCTCTCTCTCTTTCATCATATGCTTTGATTGTTATCCTTCTATTGACATCTAGGAGGTCTTCTGGAAGTTCCAAGAAATGAAACATCTTCAATGTACATAGGTTCAAACCAGATCTATTATCTATAAGGACTCTTTTAATCTTATGTCACTGTATAAGGACTTCAATGTGGAGTGACAAATTATGGTGGGGATCAGGACCTTGGAAATCTTTGTCTATGAAGACAAGGTGTTGTTGTGCAGCAAGGTTTCCAATCAT
Organism: Cupressus sempervirens; assembly: GCA_028749045.1. Lineage (NCBI taxonomy): Eukaryota > Viridiplantae > Streptophyta > Pinopsida > Cupressales > Cupressaceae > Cupressus > Cupressus sempervirens. Next base: position 28,717,703 of record CM053787.1, read on the forward strand.
GGTGGTGAATTGGGAGGTATTAATGTTTTCAGGAACATGAGACTCTAAAAGAGTAGTCTACAAAATTTCCTTGTGGATGGGTGATGTGTTTAGGAGCTCTAGAATGGATATTTATGTAGGAGTCTTTCCTAATTGGGACAACACATCATAGTGAGAAGCGGGCCTTTGTGAGGTGGATGGCACAATAGGCTCATGTGGAACTAATGGATTAGTGGGGTTGGGAGTGGTAGCTTGCAAAGTGATTCTTCCTTGTTGAGTGGTTGCATCACAATCTACTGCTTGTAGGACAAGGGTATTCACATGAGTGTCTACCTGTTCAATGTGGCCACACATGGAGTCAAAACCACATATATTGTTGGTTTCTATTTTTCCACACAAGGAGTCAAACCTTGATATGTGGTTAGTAGAATAGTCATAGGGTAATGCATTTGATGTGGAAACTCGATTTGCATTGTTTGTATTGTTGTTTCCATTGCTTTTATTGTCATTATTGTGGTCAGGAAATGACTTTTGAAATATCTCTAGTTTAGCATTTTTAGAGGGTGGTCCTCCTTTTGCCTCAATTTCTCCATCATCGACAAGATTTTGAATGAAGACTTTGAGTTTTATACACTTGTTTGTGTCATGTCCTTTGATGTTATGGTATTTTCAATATTCATTTTCCCTATACCATTTTGATTTGGGTTGATTCTCATCAAAGGGTCGTGTGTTGGGAAACACCATCAAATTGTGATCCACTAGTTTTTGGAATATGGTATCCAAGGGCTCACAAAAGTTAGTGAACTTCCTATTTTGATCATAGTCACGATTGTAATTGCTGTTGGTATTGTTGTTGTTGTGAGGGAAAAATTGTGTTTGATTACGATATTGTTGATTTTCATGGTTTGAATTGTTGTTGTTTCGGTTACAATAGTCGTTGTTTCCTCCTTGAAGGTTTTGTACACTTTTAACATCAATGACACCATCATGTGTGACACCTTTGTTTTTGGACCAAAATTTGGGTTTGTTGTTGTTGTTTGTGTCATTGTTTGAGGATGATGAGCTATAATGTTTCATAACACCTTTGTCTAAAAGCCCATTTTCAATGCTCTTGGCTCTCTTGACTAATGTAGCGAAGTCTTCAAAACTGGCCATCTTCATGTGAAAAGACATCTCTAGTATCAAGTTTTTGATAAATGTATCTACAAGGTGGGAATCCTCAATTTTGTAGGGCATGCAGTTAGCAAGATGCCTCCACCATTGTAGAAAGTTGGAAAATGTTTCACCATTTCGTTGTTTTGTGTTACATAAATCACTTAATGAGGCTTGGTGTTCAATGTTGTAAGAGTATTGTGCTATAAAATTTCCTGTTAAATCATTGAAAGAGGTAATGGAACCCTTGGGTAAGTTCATTAGCCACTCTAGTGTGAGGCCTTCAAGACTTCGTGTGAAGAGCCTCTTAAGATAATCCTCATTATAGGCTACTTCTTGACACAAAACTGAGAATTCCTTGAGATGTGTGATAGGACATGTTTCTCCCATGTATTTGTTAAATTTAGGAATCTCAAAGTTTGGTGGGAATGGTACCATGCTAATGAATCTATAAAATGGAAAGGGAAAAACTTCCTCAAAAGAGAAATCTTTCACCCCTTTGTTGTTCATACTATGTACCAAGTTTCGAAGTTCATGCAACTGGTGGGCTAAATCTTGGTTTGGTTGCACTTGTGACTGTTGGGCATTCATAAATCCACCTCCCAAGTTATAAGGAGTTCCAAATGTATTGTGAGGTGGTGGAAGCACTCCACTTTGGCCAATGTATTGATATGCAGTCATTGGAATTGGCACAGATGTTTTCACCATACTTGTTGGAATTCGCAAATAAGAGGAATGCATTGGTCACGTTGGAATTGCCATCTGTTGAGTAGACACTTGCCCAATGTTTAAGCATCCTACAGTTGGACCTGTTAAGGTGGACTGCGGATACTAGCATGTGTAGTACTATTGGGCATGACACTAATGATTTGTTGGATATGTTTCGCACTTAATTGGAATGCCGATTGTGTGGTGCCACTTGATGTAGATATAGCATTAATCATCACTGTGGGTTCTTTTCCTTTGCCAGATGTGTGATTTGTGTTTGAAGTTGACAATATGGGAGCACTGCCCTTTGTAATTTGTCTAAACAAGGTGCTCTCATCAAAACTCATAGGGACATTAACACCATCTTTAACCAATTTTAGGAAGATCTCAGTCTTGTTTGCCCTAACAAATTTTTCCATCATTTCGACATTGTATGGATTTGCAAGGAATGTTCAGACATCATTAGGGATATTTTTGTTGTTAATAGGGTCTTCCTCTTGGTATACTTCTTCGTCATTAGTTCCCAAAGTTGTGTTGCAAAAAGGATATTCTAGTTCTTGTGTGGATGTTAAGCTAGGCATACCAAAGTTTGAACTAGAGGGAAATGTTCCCTCCAATGATGTTGTGTGTAGAGGAAAAGGATTCTCCATCTCTTTTTGTCTTAATGATTCCAACAAGTGAGACACGGGATTAAATGTGAATCTATCAGATCGTGTATGTACCATACAATAGTGACCAAACCAATGGATGGAAGACTATGAAAGAAAGAGAGGAATGTGAGGGAGAATTGTTGAACCTTACGTGATGAAAGGGGCCAACAACCTAGATGTAAACAAAAGACCTTGATTTTAGAAAACAAAGTGTGATTATAGACTAAAAGTATCTTTCTCCTACCAAAGATGGTCAAGTGATCTTTAGGCAAGATAGGACACCAAATTGACTACCCACTATTCAGAGATGGACTTGTGATCCCAAATGAGTGATAGATGTTTGCTTGTGGATAAAAGGTCTAGTGTTGTGATTTCAGAAGGTGTTCTTATGCCAATGTTTTTAGGTTCAAATGATCAAATTCTCTAGAGGAAGTTTGTAAATGGAAGACTAGGAATTTAGAAAAATGGGGTTGATGTGGACAATGAAAGTGTAATGGTCACTTATGCAGTTAACTCAATCCTCGCTTACTGGGAACAAAAACCTTGGGTTTACTCTAGGGAAGGTAGACCAATTTCAAAGTTTTGCATTGTACTCAATTCTATCATAATGGTCTTGTTTAGCCTCTTTTTTTGGATATCTTTGATAGCGTATTAGAATTGTTTATCATTGTGTGCTAGGTTTTTCCTTTCCTTATAGACAAATGGTTTGGATAATTTCACCTTCTTAGGTTTGAATTTGTCGCTCATGGCAAGAACAAAAAAAAACCCAATTTCAAGCACAAACTATAACTAGACTCAACAAATTTTTAAATGCTAGACCAATATAGTGTAGACAACTAAATTTGATTACACCGCTTTAGTAATCCTATTTAGTTATCTCTAAAGGCATCATTAATTAAATTCTTATTTAATTAATCCTTTGCCATCCCTAGCTGATTAATTTAATTAATCATCTATAGTCCTAATTGATAAATCAAATAACCTATTATTTATCAATTAAATCCTATTCTTCTATCTAATTCCAAAAATCCCCATTTATTAAATAAATCTATTTGATAAATAAAATCCTCAAATCTAAAAACTCGTAACTTATCCCTAATCCTCCATTTAGCCTAATCCACCCCATCCACCCATACTAACCAAGCTTAGCCACTAACTCACCCACCCTCATTAATGCCATCCACTTGCACATCTCTAACATCCCTAATCTAATCCTAAACCCAAGCCTAATCCACCCCCTAATGTTGTCACATTCCCTAAACAAGTTTAAGACTTTCCTAAACCAAATCAAAGTCTCCCCTCAAAAATCCCAACCACCAAGTCATGAGTGCTCTTACAAACCATAAAAGACTCTTACAAGCCCACTCATGACTCTTACATCCATCTTCCACACTCTTCCCTCTTCCACACTCATTCTTCTTACATCTCTCTTACATACTTAACCCCACTCATCATGCCTTTAACCAACTTTTTACCCTACCCTCTTACACTCATCCTCCTTGTGACAATTGTCACCTTCCCATTGGTGCTAAACAAGCACAATCCATGTGCTCTCTTTTGAGTGCATCCTAGCCCTCCTTAAGCCTTCATCTCTCCTTGCATCTTAGCCCTCCATCCCTCAAGCCCTTAGCCTATAAATTGAATCCCATCCCAAGCCATTCAACAACAACCATTTGAGTAAAGTTATCATGCCCTTTTGAGAGCCAAAAGCCATACCCATACCCTTATAATGCCAAATTGAGAGCTCACAAAGCTACCAATTTGCTATTATCCATCTCCACCATTGAAGCAACTTTGAGCATCTTGAGCATACATCCACATCAAAGGACGCATCTACAAAATCAAGAAAGCAATGAAGTGCTTCATCTTTTGAGGTTTGAATCTCTTGTTTGTTTTCTTTGTCTAAGCATATATGTGAACTTAGTTTTGGTTTGCGAATGCTTTCTTTAATGTTAATGTTCCTTGCACACTAAGATCTAGTTCTACATATAGAACTCTTGAAAATAACCGTGAGTCAAGAGGACCCACTTACCACTATTTCGCTCACTAAAGTTTAGCTCACAATTCCACTCATTTCTGCACTTGTTTGATGTTTGGTGTTGGTTTTGAATGTTTAAACAATCACGCACGCAAAACACACCAACAATCCTAATAAAGCTACCACTAGGATGTACAAGGCTTATCTAAAGGGTGTCCTCAATATATGCAAGGTATGTAAGGCCCAAATCTGTAGATGAAAGAAAATAATGCCACATAGCCAAGAGGAGACAATAACCCAAATCTCTACCTTCACTTCCCAAAGGTATAAAGTTCTTTGGAGCTTAGCCAAGAGTGACAAGATTTTACTTCCAAGAGTGGTGTCTTTTGATTCACCTCCCAATTCTTATACTCTACCAAAACACTGGAGTTGAGGTCATCTCAAGGGGTGATGAAATCCCCAAGTAGGCCTCTTAAAAAATGTAAAACAAGGCCACTTATTTCTTGTGCACTCAATATCACCCGAAGATGCGAGAGGAGAGAATATGTAAGTGGCCTTGGGGTTAAAAGACACTTGTTCTTTTTCAATGAAGCTTTAAGTTTTGTAATCTACTCTTGAAGACACACATATTTAAGCATACATTGTTCTTTCCAACTTGAAAACATCATCAACATAAATAAAGAGCATGGATTCGTCAACACAAAAAAGTAAATTGCTCGTGAACATAAAAAAATTGCTAAAAATGAAACTAATTCCCTTAATTCATTCAAGATTGAGTGAGTTCATTTTAAGTACCAAATCCAAATATTTCATGGCAAGCTTCATTAACCTTAGGCATTCAAGAGTGTGTTTGCTATCTTAAACATTCATTCCAATTAAAAGCATGTTAATTTCCTTAAGGCATTCAAGAGTATGTTTGCTATCCTAAACATACATTCCAATGAAAAGCATGTCAAATTTTTTAAGGCATTCAAGAGTATGTTTGTCATCCTAAACATACATTCCAATGAAAAGTATGTCAATTTCCTTAAGGCATTCAAGAGTGTGTTTGCTATCCTAAACATACATTCTAATAAAATGTGAGTAAATTTCCCTTAAGGTATTCAAGATTGGATGTAATGTTTGACCTTAGAGCATTGAAGAGTGTGTTTGGATTTTAGATATTCACTTGCAATATACATTCAAAGACAAGTGGTTATTGCAGACAAGTTCGTTAACCCTTTAATCCTACAAGTGATAAAAATCACTGCAAATTTCTCAAGTGATAAAAATCACTATAAGTTTTTAAATCCTCCAAGGTCTGTTCTCTGCAATGCAAACTTGTTAGAAATCCCTGCAAAGCAACCAGTCAGCGAATTAAGTGTTTCAAATTTACTAAATTTGCCAAAAATCAGAGACGATAGATGACAAACATAGACGATAGAACTATGCAGATGCTAAAATGCGTAGATGACATAAAGCACAGGTGCTAAAATTTGTAGATGACAAAGTACAGGGTGTACGGTTCGCACGCACACGGAAACTTTGTTAGATGCAGATGATAGAATAGGCTTACAGATGACAAAAGTCTTCAGCACACAACGTAGATGATGAAATAAGGATCACAGATGACAGAACTATGGATCATAGATGACAAAGTACACCATGCAGACAATAATTGGGTTTTATAGCGAGTTCAAAATCTACCCACAATGGAGGCGAGAGTATACAATGTAGGCGACGATCGGGCTTTTTAGCAAGTTCATATTTGCCCACCACACAGATGAAAGATGAAATGGTGCAGATGCCAAAACTAAGTTTTAATGCAAAATAGGTGGGCTTAATGCAGTAAGGTGAAGACGTCAATCTGCACAGATGCTAGTCTGCGTAGATGATAGAATGTAGATGACATTGTGTGTTGCACAAACAATAATGTGCAGGTTTTGGAGACAAGCAACGACTTTTTGATAGATTTTTGAAAGGAAAATAAGGACATGGGTCCTACTAGGCATGCCAAAATGTATGCAAGAAAACCTAATCTGTTGGGAGCAAGAGTAAACAAGCACACATTAGTTGCAATAGATATATCAAGTATTCAAAATGAAACAAACACAACTAATACTATGCTTGAGTTTTGCAACTCAAAGCAACAAAAAAAAAAGTCCATATGCAACCTCAAACAACTCAACAAAGAAACCCATGTGAGGCTCTATTGGTGTGTTTTAAATTGGAGGTATGTTGGTGTGCTCTTCCAAAATATAACTATTTGAATCCCAAGGTTGTAAAATGCAAATGATAATGATCCTACACTGAGATGAATGGAGAATGCTTCAAACAATAGTTATGGAAGCAACCATTCTTGAGAGCATTCAAATGGATATGGAGGTGGATACAAGAAAAAAAACTCATCTAACAATGCAAGATGAAATCAAATCTATCAACTACCAAGGGTACGTAACAATGCAACTATGAAAATCACTAGAAAGCTCTAATACCAAACTAACATGATAATAATGCATATGAGGGAGATGGAAAATGCTTGAGACAAGGGCTCTATTTATAGTCTTGAGAGAGGCCTTGGTAAGGTGGAATCCATGTGGCATCCACATAGGTGCCACAAGGGGGACATGTAGGCAAGTCATGCAAGTGGTCAACATTCAAAGTTTGCTCACACATGTGTGAGCAAACTTGAAGAAAGGAGTGGGGGACAAAGGTGTAAGAGGTGTGGACGGTATGAGGGGTGTGGGAAGTGTGAGGGTTCCTCACACATGTGTGAGCACACACTTAGGAATAAAAAGAGGTTTAACAAGGTGTTTAGGGTAATTAGGTGGGATTAAGTAGTGGGTAAGTTTAGAAGGATGAAAGTGATGGTTGTAGACTAGGTTTTAGGCTAGGTTTAAGATTAAATTAAATAGGATTTAATTTAATCACAGGTTTAGAGAATTTAATGGAGATGGAGGGAATTAAATAAATAGAATTTATTTAAAAAGGGGATTTATGGAGAATCATGCATTAAATAAATTTAACACATTAGGGATGGAAGTATTTAAATTAAATTTAAATACATTAGGAAAGTGAACTTATTTAATTAAATAAGTAGAAGAATATGACAAATATAATTAATGAATAAATAATTAATTATGATATCAAAGGAAATATTAAATAAATTAATAGTGTTTACGATAATTTTAAGTGTCTACAACTCTAGTGTTGTAGACACCATGTACTAAATTAGAGTTGCATACTTCTGTGTTGTCAAAATGACAACTCATGAGAGTACACAAACTCCTAAGTGTCTCACCTAAATAAATAATAAAATAATGCATTAACCTAAGTAAACTTAAGTAAAGTGTAAATAATAAATGCTTATTTACACCAACACCCCCCCTTAAGTCAACTTAGGGGAATGCCCTTAAGATTACGAAAACTAGGATGAAGTGCATGATGAGTCTCAGCTATTAGGCCATGTTAGGTACCCATGTACATAATGAAATGCAATCTCTTATAAAGTGGAGAAAGAGGGAAAACCTCATGGGAAAAAATCTCTCCCAAAAAGAGAGATGAAAAACACATACGATGTATGTATGGATGGAGTAATCAAGACCCCCCTATTATGACATACATCCAGTATATACATAAGAGAAAAATGAAAAGAGGAAGAGAGATAGAATAGGCTCCCCCTAAAAGAAGAATGGTTTCCAGTGAATGCTCTGATGAAGAAACTAATCCAAGATTGTAGAATGGTGTTCCTCCCCTTGGGAAGAAATAAGGCCAAGGGTACAAATGAGATGCTTCCACTGTGCATGGAAAGAATTCCATGGATAAGTGATGTCTTTGAAACCTGTTCAACTAGCTGAAGAACCTATTTCAAAGAATTGTCTGTCTCTGTAGTTGATGAAGAACCCCTCTGCAACTGCTAATCATAAGTATCCACAATCACTTCAACCTATGATGATCGATTATGTAGAGAATGAACAAGAGGGTTAGATGGAGCCATCATGACAACTGAAGAAGGTGCTACTTCATCAAGAAGAAGAGATAGATCATCAATACTATCTCCCAAATTTGTCACTGAAGCTGGACCTGAAAGAGTGGATGTACCCTATTCTGTTGGACCTATCACTGTGGCAATATATGCATGTGGATTGGATTGATGTATTGACCTCTTGTTGTAACTGTCGATAAAACCCCACGTGTCACATGTGTGATGCAGAGCTATCATAGGGAGTTGACATAAGCAGAGGCCATGTGGGTGGCTAAGATATTTCCATGTGGCAGGTTGGACTATGGAGTAATTGATGCGTGGCTTCGTCCGACATTGACGCATATTGCAGGGCTCGAAGTTGCTCAAAATTAAACAAGGGGTTGAAAAAGGATTTATGTCGCTGGAATATCGACTTTGTGGGTGGCTAGAATAAATGTTATATATCCCACATTGGTGGGGTTTTTAACTCTGATGTAATTTAAAATTGTCCACGGTGGCAAAGTGAAACTGTCGTCGGGTGTATTGGTAACTCGACTGTCGGAAAGAATTGAGCATGACAAGATTGGTCGGCCATGAATATATACTTGCTGCTTAGTTTAAAATGTTGAACCCTAGATTTGTAGTCAGTGATTGAAGCCCACTTGATAAAAATTGGAATATTCCTTGCAATAAAAGATGAATATTCCTCCTTGTAGGGCTGGGGTGTGACTGCCTGGTTCTGTAAAAAAATTTCTTTGCTAGCCTGACTGGGCAGAAAATTCTTCGAAAATAAAATTGCAGAGAATGAAAATTAAATTCAAATATGAAATAAATGCGCATATCAAATTAGATAATACCCATATGCAAATCGGTGCCTTTGAGTGTCAGTTTGCAATTTTTTTTTACCTCACAATCAACTTTAGTCCAACATAGGCAAATTTATAGTCGATCTTCACCAAATTGACGTTCCAGATGCAATGACAAGGTCAAATTTGGCTCTGGATGCTCCTAATTTTTGTAGATACTATAGATTCAGGTCGAGGTGCTGAAGCATAAGCAGCCTCGAACGACAAGTGATGAGAATCTCCCCATGCTCTGATACCACGTAAGAATTTTCCTTAAGGTAGAATTCACCCAAGACCAAGGAACTCAAACACAAGCACAACAGTAGACCAAAGAGAGTATGATCAAAATGATGATATATTCATTCAATATGCCATATGAAAGTACAATAGGAGTGCCTGTATATAAAGGCCTTTGGAGAGCTTCTAGAATGCATAGAAGTTAACAACATGATAAGTCATACAACTAGACACATGTCCACTAGATATGGGTTATGCTTCACTAAGCACAAAAGTAAGTACGCTGATGAGAGGATAAGCCTTTAATGGTGTAGCATGCAACTTTATGTTGTAGACAACATGTGCTAAAAAGGGAGTGCGAATAACTGTGTTGTCTACATGACAACTCAGTGAATAATGCAAACTCCAGTGTTGTAGACACCATGTGCTGAATTAGAGTTGTGTACTTCTGTGTTGTCAACATGACAACTCATGAGAGTACACAAACTCCTAAGTGTCTCACCTAAATCAATAATAAAATAATGCAAAATAATAAAATAATGCATTAACCTAAGTAAACTTAAGTAAAGTGTAAATAGTAAATACTTATTTACACCAACAATAGGTTATTGTCCTAGGTCAAAATATCTTTGCAAAAATGTAAGCATGAAACATAATAGATTCAATAACACATTTGATACATGGATTTTACGTGGAAACCCAATTTGGAAAAGACCACTAGTAACATGTTACTAATTCTTACTCTTCTGAAATGATGCCCTATGAAAGGCCAACCTTGTTAAAGGTTACAATATAACTGTTAAATGTGACCTAGTTAGAGGATTTTAATCACGCTATTAGTAGCGAGTCTTGTTAGATGACTTTAGATCATTCACTTTGAATGTCACCTGGTTAAAGGATTTACAAATGACTATTATGTCAACCTTAATTAAAAGGATTTACCCTATACTGATATAATGATTAGAAAGTAATAGCAAGGCTTGATTTGATAACAATTTACAACTCACTTGTGGATTATAAATCTCTATTTCAGTCCTTCATTTTGCTTGGCCTTCATACACTTCAGATCTAATAGCTTGTTCACCCTTCAAGCATTCATACTCTTAAGCCTTCTTATAGTAGTCTCTTCTTTTTGCCCATTGAATGAAGCAATACCCTAAACTCCTTTTCTTCCTTAGGTTCTCACACATGACAACCTTTGCTTCTGACAAACTTTCTCTATAAATAGAGATTTAAGATCTTTTGTTGTTCAACCTCAATCATCCATTTTAGAGTTGGGTAGCTAGGATTCAATGAATCTACCCACTTTTCCATTTGGTTCCTCTAGAATTTGCCTCAGAATGGTTTACCTTGAATTCTATGCCACCAGATCATCATAGTTATCTTCCACATGCTTCACACAATTCAAGAAAACAAAATAGTCAACTTAGATTTATCAAATCTACAATTTAACATAAGTATTGGCACTTAACATCAATATGTTGTTACTCAGCTTCCATATTGTTCTTCCACTTGTCATCCATTGGTTAACTTGGCAAACACTAAAGTTTACTGGTGCTTGACATAAACCAAACTTTACTCGACTTATACTGAGTTCACTTGGCATAAAACAAACTTTACTTGGCTTACACTAAGTTCACTCGGCATACACTAAAACTTCACTTTACTCAGCTCCAACTAATTTTTTGCTCGACTTGCACTAATTTTGCTTGGCACCTACTATCTACTCGGTCAAGCTTGGAAGACTCAATTCTTCTTACTTGTTCTTCTAGACTTAATCAGTGTATCCATCCTTTGCAGCCTCAAGTAGATAATCAATACACTATAACATTACTGTCTTAGTTGATATTTGTACTTCTTTTTCATACCATAACTCAACTTTTCCTCTAGGTGTTCTTTATTTGATCAAGACCTCCTCATCAATCAAACACATGATAATACTCAAATCAACTAAATTGTTATCTTACCAACAAGTAGCAGATTTGGCATCAATGACAAAGCAATTATTGAAACATTACAATCTCATATTTACATCTATCTATTTTCAACAATCTCCCTCTTTGGCATTGATGGCAAACCATACCAACAACAATACCAAAAAGAAAATAATCCCTCTTTTTGAAATCTCTCCCTTTATCATCAACTTTTATCTTCTGTATAGGCTACAAAATTCTATTCATATCAACAGACAATCAACTCATCCTTATGACTCCTTCTTGATCACTCCCTCTTTCTGATATTCAGGTATCTCTATTTTGTTCTTATATCTTCCTTAGCACTATCTCCCTCTTACTATGTTGATGTATTTAATTTTTTCATTTATCCCTTTGTAGTAAACATCAGGTATACTAACTCCCTTTGAGTAGATATTTCAAGTATTTCTCCCTTGTTCTCATTGTATTTGGTATCCTTTATTTCTCCCTCTTTGACTTATCATCTCAATGTGTAGATGTTAACAATTTCAATTTCTCCCTTTCTCACCTTACTTGTGACTAAACTATTGTTCCAACTCTTTGATTACTTTAGGCAACTCCTAAAGTAATATCAACTGCACCAATGTGTGATATACAACATTCAGCTCCAGTTCATGCAGGGCACTACTTACCTTTTTAATCAGCTTTGGATAAGGGTACTACCCCTAGTTTACCTCTAAGATAATCATGAGCATCCTTAGGTAATGCTTTTGTGAAGATATCAGCTATCTACTCTTTTGTGTTCACATATTCCACCTTCATCTCTTTGTCTTGAACTAATTCTCTCAAGTAATGATATTTGATTAGAATGTGCTTAGTCTTTGTGTGCATCATAGGGTTCTTTGATATATTTATATCGCTTGTATTATCACAATAAAGTATCAAAGGTGTAATGATTTCTTCTTTCATATCTTTGAGTAGTTGTTTGATCCATATAATGTTTGTACAATTTATTGCATTAGCAACATATTCAGTGTCAACAGTAGATTGAGTTATGCAATTTTGTTTCTTGCTGGTCCAAGTAACCAACCTCTTTCCCAAGAAAAATGCTCCTCCATTAGTTCTCTTTCTGTCATCAATGTTCCAACCCAATCAACATCAGTGCAGGCTTTCAACTCAAACTTTTCATTTTTCTTGTAGTATAGACCATAGTCTTTTTTTCCTTTTAGATATATCATTATTCTCTTAACAACCATCGAATGATTCTCCTTAGGATTAGCAAAGAATTTTGAAACTATCCCAATAGATAATGCAATATCAGGTTTGATATGCACTACATTTTGCAATTTGCCAATCATAGACTTGTATAATGTTTGATTCACATCAGCTGAATCATCATTCTTTGACAACTTGTGTCCTGTCACCATAGGTGTCTTCATTGGTTTTGAATCTTCCAGTCCAAAAGTTTTCAATATTTTCTTCACATACTTAGACTAAGTGGTGTATATACCATATTTCATCTAATATACTTGCAAACAAACAAAAGAACTTTATCTCTCCAAACATAGACATCTCAAATTCTTTCCTCATTTCATTTGCAAATGCTTTACATAAGCCATCTTGACCTCCAAATATGATATCATCAACAAAAAATTTAGCTAGTAAAATACCTTTGCCTCCTTTTGTCTTCAAATACGAATTGTTGTTATCATTAGTTCTCTCAAATCCAATTTTCATAAGATAATTGTGAAGTCTTTCATACCATGTTCTTGGTGCTTACTTTAATCCATATAAAGCTTTGTGTAGTCTACATACCATGTTCTTATTTTTAGCATCAACTAATCCTTTTGTCTATTCTATATAGACCTCTTCTTCTAATATGTCATTCATAAATGTAAATTTCATATCCATTTGATAAACTTTGAAACCTTTGTATGTAGAGTAAGCAAGCAAAGTTTTTACTCCTTCCAATCCTACAATAGGGGAAAATATTTCTCCATAGTCTATCCCTTCTTCTTGTTCATACCCTTTGCAAACTAATCTTGCCTTATTTCTTGTGACTTCACCATTCTCATCTAACTTGTTTTTGTACACTTACTTGGTTCCAATCACATTTTTATCTTCTACTATACGAACTAGAATCCATGTTTTGTTCTTCTTAATATGTTCATTCTCTTCTTTCATGGCTTTACTCTAGTCCACATTCTCTAAGGCATCTTTCACAAACTTAGGTTCATGCATTCTTAGCAAACATGTATCATTTCTTAGCTTGTTCCTTGTCATTGGTCTAGCATTTTATGTCTCCAATAATTTGTTCAATAGGGTGATGTCTCTTGACATACTTTGACAATCTTGGTTTTGCTCTATTTTCCTCATTAGGTCTATCAACTTCTAAATCACTGTGTACTTCTTTATCAGGTAATTCAACATCTCTTTCATGTACACTAATCTTAGAATCAAAATGTGTCTCAGCTCCAGTCTGTAACTTGACACTTGACTGCAACTTAGTTCCTGAATGCAACTCGACATTTATTATATGTGATTCGAAAGTCACTAAAACTTGCTATTGATTTGCAACTTGATTTACAACATCTTCATCAGTAGGCATACCTTCATAAAAGTATACAAAAGATTTGTATTCCTCTAGTTCTTTCGTAGGTTTAGCCTCATGTACCTCTATATATTCATCAAACTTTACTTGCAAACAAACAAAAGAACTTTATCTCTCCAAACATAGACATCTCAAATTCTTTCCTCATTTCATTTGCAAATGCTTTACATAAGCCATCTTGACCTCCAAATATGATATCATCAACAAAAAATTTAGCTAGTAAAATACCTTTGCCTCCTTTTGTCTTCAAATACGAATTGTTGTTATCATCAGTTCTCTCAAATCCAATTTTCATAAGATAATTGTGAAGTCTTTCATACCATGTTCTTGGTGCTTACTTTAATCCATATAAAGCTTTGTGTAGTCTACATACCATGTTCTTATTTTTAGCATCAACTAATCCTTTTGTCTATTCTATATAGACCTCTTCTTCTAATATGTCATTCATAAATGTAAATTTCATATCCATTTGATAAACTTTGAAACCTTTGTATGTAGAGTAAGCAAGCAAAGTTTTTACTCCTTCCAATCCTACAATAGGGGAAAATATTTCTCCATAGTCTATCCCTTCTTCTTGTTCATACCCTTTGCAAACTAATCTTGCCTTATTTCTTGTGAATTCACCATTCTCATCTAACTTGTTTTTGTACACTTACTTGGTTCCAATCACATTTTTATCTTCTACTATACGAACTAGAATCCATGTTTTGTTCTTCTTAATATGTTCATTCTCTTCTTTCATGGCTTTACTCTAGTCCACATTCTCTAAGGCATCTTTCACAAACTTAGGTTCATGCATTCTTAGCAAACATGTATCATTTCTTAGCTTGTTCCTTGTCATTGGTCTAGCATTTTATGTCTCCAATAATTTGTTCAATAGGGTGATGTCTCTTGACATACTTTGACAATCTTGGTTTTGCTCTATTTTCCTCATTAGGTCTATCAACTTCTAAATCACTGTGTACTTCTTTATCAGGTAATTCAACATCTCTTTCATGTACACTAATCTTAGAATCAAAATGTGTCTCAGCTCCAGTCTGTAACTTGACACTTGACTGCAACTTAGTTCCTGAATGCAACTCGACATTTATTATATGTGATTCGAAAGTCACTAAAACTTGCTATTGATTTGCAACTTGATTTACAACATCTTCATCAGTAGGCATACCTTCATAAAAGTATACAAAAGATTTGTATTCCTCTAGTTCTTTCGTAGGTTTAGCCTCATGTACCTCTATATATTCATCAAACTTTACATTTGCACTTTCCACAACTTTGTTAGTGTTAGTATTTAAACACTTGCAAGCTTTACTTCTTATGGAATAGCCAAGGAACATACCTTATTCACTCCTAGCATCTAATTTTTCATTCCTAAAATCTTTAAGAATATAACACTTGCTTCCAAATACCTTAAAATCTTTTACATTGGGTGAGTATCCATACCATAATTCAAAAGGTGTTAAATGAGTACCTTTCTTTATTTGCACACAGTTCAAGGTATAGACAACTGTACTTATAGCTTCTCTCCAGTATTTCAAAGCAAAATTCTTCTCCATCACGAGTTTCCTAGAATAGTCCATTACAGATCTATTCCTCCTTTCAGCAATTCTATTTTGAGGAGGGGTCTTAGGTGGAAATGTTTGTCTTTTGATTCCTTTGCCATTACGGAACATCTTAAACTCATTTGATGTAAATTCTCCTCCTCTATTAGATCTCAAACATTTTAGGCTTTTACATGTTTCCTTCTCAACTCTAGCTAAGTACCACTTAAACATTTGGAAAACATCATATTTCTGTCTTAGAAACATAACTATTATCATCCTAGAATAATAATCAACAAATAACATAATGTACTTGTCACCCTTGTAGCTTCGCACATTAATTGATCCACACAAGTCAGTACAAAAAATCTCCAAAATTCCTTTAGAGGTGTGAGTCTTACTCTTAAAATTAGATTTTGGCATCTTTCCTAATTGACATTGGTTGCAAATTATATTGTTAGGTTTCTTCAACTTAGGCAGACCTCTGACTCTTCTCATGTTACTGATACTAACCAAGTTATCAAAATTAACATGACATAACCTCTTGTGCCATAACTACACATCATCAAATTCTACAACAAGACAAGTAACATCATCCATATCAAGATAATATAGATTAGCTCTAGTTTTATCACCTTTCCCAATTACTTTCCCATTAGTGTCATATATCTTAGCTATCTTGTTCTCAAACTCAACCTTGCAACCTGAAATATTTAGTTGTGACACACTCAAAAAATTATAGTTAAGCCCTTCAACATAATAAGCATTGTCACAAAATTTTTTTTGTGAGTTTGATAGAACCTTTTCCTTTTATTAGACAAGGTGCATCATTACCAAACCTTACACTATTTCCATCATAATAATTTAGGATAATGAACTTACTTTTATCTCTAGTCATATGATGTGAACACCCACTGTTAATGATCCATCTATCATTTTTGTTCACGTATGACACTAGTGCAGTTGCCTCATTCTCATTAGATTTATCCTTTATTGTAAGATACACCACTTCATCATCATGACCATCATATCCATCTTTGGTTTCCTCACAAACAATGTAGTAAGACTTCTTGCCTTTATCTTTGTAATCTTTGTTATCCTCATCTCTTCTGCTTCTATATTTGTCTCTACTTCTATTGTTCTTCTTCTTTGGACATCTAGCAACAATATGACCAACCTCATTGCAACTAAAATACACGATATCCTTTGCCTCTATAAAATCTCCTTGCTAGTAGTGCTTCAAACTGTTCTACATCCTCCTCACAGGTGTCACTGTCACTAGAAACATATTTGACCTCTTTCTTCTTCTCTTTAGGTTCTTTCAATGACAACTTAGCTTTGAAAGTAGATTCAACATTTTAAATTATGAAAATAAGAGAGCTCAAAGGCAATAAGCCTACCTACCAAACTGGTGTGAAGCACCCTAGGGTTTACTCCAAGCCCTAGTTCATTTTCATGCTTGTGATGAAGGAGTGGATCGCATCGAATAAAGGGCCATCAAATAAGCCACTAGAGACTTCAAAATTTTGTTCATTCAACATCCACAAGGTCATAGCCAATTAGACAACATTATCCCATAACCATGTGAACTGGTGAGATAGTAAAAAAGTAAGGTTAGTGCATGATCACAACTTCAAATAACTAACGTCAAACAAAGCCAATGAAGTTGCGAAGGAAGGAAAGACATTGGATCACATCGTCCTAACTGATAGTGGTTAAGGCAATGTAACCATAGTGAAGCAACGATGAACAACAAAGAATATTGTTTCACACCATCAAAATCAAGAAATAATAAGTTTGACTAACAACAACAAAGCGATGACTAAAGGTAGAATAGACTATATTGCATTATCGCAAACAAAAGATGTTAAGTCAACAAAGCAACAATGAAGTTACAATCAAAGGAAATGAAGGTTGGCTCATGGTCACAATTGTCAATGATTAACCATGAAGTAAGCCAATGAAGGTGCGACTAAAGGTAGAATAGATAGTTTCACTTCATCATGAATAGAAGATGTTAAGTCAACAAAGTAGCAGCGAAGCAATGACCAAAGGAAATGAAACAATTTCACAAGGTTGCAACTTAAGAAAACCATTGTTAGCAAGGTTGCAAGAGTCAAGAGATAGTCAAGGAGAATAGCTGCGAAGCCACACAAATTTATGGTCACATGATCACAAGGGTAAACAAGTAGTTAAGAGAATGGGCAGTGAAGTTGCACTAAGATATTTTCACACGGTCGCAAGGTAGAGTAAGCAGTTAGGAAAAAGACGTGTGAAACCATAACCATGTTCACAACATTGCAATGATGAAGCAAATAGTTAAAGGACAAGCCATGAAGGGGCAAAATTGTTAAGAAGGAAACCAATGCAACATCACAATTTGGAATTTAGTTAAGGAAGAAAGAAGTGTGAAGAGACGAGAAAGGCTTGTTTGCAACATTACAGTTAGAAAAGTAAAAAATAGAAAGAATACGTGGAAGAAGGAAAATGACACACCATCCAAGAAACAATTACAAAAGAAGAAATAATTTGTAGAGTTGAAGAAGGTGGTTGAATGCCAAATCTTGATGATTAGCTAAACTAGCTAGCATGGAGATAAAATCTGAAGTATCTCAGATGGCACAGGAGGGAGGAGAAGTTAGAGAGTTGGAGAATTAGCATTGTAGAAGCTAACAAAGAGTTATTTTCCAATAGATAAAGTTTCTTGGATGTAGTGTGATTTTTTGAATTAAATAAAGATAGTTCAAGTGTGTTAAAAGTTTTAGTTTGTAATTTATCTTCTATTGGTAGAGCTTAGTAGAGTAGGATTGTTTTGCATAGGAGTATCTTAGTAAATGGGTTCTTCTTGATCCATGTGTTCAATTAAATGGACTTCTTGAGTCAAGAAGAATCCTTTGTACATATGTTATTTTCTTTTATGCATGTGTATTTGGTGGAGCTAGCTCTAAATTCGAGCAAGGTCTAAGCGAGCAAGGCATGTCTCAGTTAGGAAACTTGCAGAGAGAGAGAGAGAGAGAGAGAGAGAGAGAGAGAGAGAGAGAGAGAGAGAGAGAGAGAAGAAGAAGAAGTGAGAGGAGAGTGTATGATTTATTTTTGTCAATCATGGGATGTGGTGGTTTGATAGTCTTTTTGGTGGGCAGGAAGCCTTGAGAAGGGGAAGAGATTAGTTCCTCTAGTACTTGGATCAGTTTGTCATTGGACTCACCCTCTTTAATCACCCATCAATTTAACCATTGGTTGCAATCTCAGCGCCATCTATAGGGATGGGTCCACCTAAGAGGGTGTTAAGTGCTCCACAAAAAATCAAACTCTACTTACTTGTGTTTTTATTAGTTTTTCTAAGTTAGAAATTTTTTTGAATGCACATTAGGTTCGCTAACACTTCATTTTGGCACTAAAATTGAACAATGAATTGACGTGGAGGGCCTCCGAGCGCGCGCTTGACAATCGAGTTTCACACATCTTTGTTTTGGGCTTAAAACAAACTCACACTCAATCTTGAATGCCTAATAATCAATGAACATCGCATGGTTTTGACACATTTTCAATGATGCTCGCATTTCTTATGCTGATGATCTCTCGACTTCCATTATGCTGACGACACTGTCAAATTGGAATGAACATTGTATGCCATAATCACAAGTGTCTTCAACATAGCTTACAAAATCTAAATCATCAATTGGAATGAACGCATGTCTTTTTAAACCCAAGATCATGTATGTGGTCTTGTTTTACACTTTTTAGAAGGCTTGCTTGGGGATTTCATCACCCCTTGGGATGACCTTAACTCCAGCGTGCCGGTGAAGTATAAAAATCGGGAGGTGAATCCAAAGACACCTCTCTTGGAATCAAGATTTTGTGTATGATTTATTTTTGTCAATCATGGGATGTGGTGGTTTGATAGTCTTTTTGGTGGGCAGGAAGCCTTGAGAAGGGGAAGAGATTAGTTCCTCTAGTACTTGGATCAGTTAGTGACCTTTTGTTCCTCTAATACCCATCAGATTGGTATTAGAGCCATACGATTTGTGGCTTGTGTGGTATTTTGTATATTCTAGATTCAAGTGGGTCTTCACAAATGGTGACCAATGTTGAATTGGCTAAGGAAGTAGATGAGCAAAAGAAACTTCTAGAAGAGAATACTAGGATCCTTGATGAGGCCATAAAGGAGATGAAAGACAAGTTAAAAGAGATGGAAGATGATGCCTAAGAAAAAGAAGATGAGTACCTTACAAGAGGTAAAGGGAAGGTAGATTTGGAGGATGAAATACCTAAGCCAGATCCTCCACTTGGTGAACGAGAACCATTCATCAGAGCCCTCAAGGCAATTGGAGGAAAAAGCATAGAGAATGTCTCATTGTTCCATGGCAAGATGGATGTTGAGGTAGTCCTAGAATGGGTTGAGAGTATAGAAAACTACTTTTAATGTGAAGTGACAATAGAGGCACAAAAGGTGAGATTTTCAAAATCTAGATTGAAAGGACAAGCACTTACTTGGTGGAAGTTTGTGGAAGAAGAAAGAGAAAGTGAAGGAAAGAAACCAATAGCCAGTTAGAAGGCTATGTTTGTAAAGATAAAAGAAACCTATTTGCCAGAGGAATATGAGATTCAGTTACACAATTAGAGGCAGAATCTCAAGCAGAAGGATCTTGATGTGGTTACCTACACTGAAGAGTTTCAAAAGTTGGCTCTAAGGTCAAGGGTACATGAGGTAGAGAGCATCAAGGTGGAAAGGTATCTTAATGGCCTTAAGTGGTCTATTCAAGATGAGTTGAGCTTATTTAGTCTCACCATATTACAGAGTTATTTTCAAATGGCTAGGAAAGTGGAAGATAAGTTGAGGGAAAAAGGGGACTCAAGTTCCAAGAATAGAGGCTGAGGTAGAGACTTCAGAGGAGGTTCAAGAGGAGGTTCCAGTGGGAGGACCAATGAGAAAATATACTATGGTGATTCCAAAATGGAATGAGTAGAGTATTGAAAATAATCAAAGAAGTGGCTCAAATAAAGGAAGAGGATCTAACAATGGTAGCAGAGGTAGAAATGACAATAACAACAAAAGAAGCTCACACTTTAGCAATATGAAATGTTACAACTATGGAAAGTTGGGGCATCCTATGTACAAATGTCTAGATAAAGCATCAACATCATCTCATGTAGAGAAGAAGATCAACTACATCCAAGAGGAGAACAATTCTAGAGTCGGTGAAGTGGATCTTGATGTAGAGAAAGGTGAGAACCTTATGTTGAGAAGAGTCTTAGTAAAAGAACCTATAAAGGAGGAACCCAAGAAGAGAAGAGCATTATTTAGAACCACATGCAAAATATTAGGCAAGGTGTGTAAGGTGATTATAGACTTAGGGTCTACTAACAATGTCATGTCAGAGGAAGCAGTACATAAACTTGGTGTAGGGCCCATTTGTTGTTGCACCAAAAGCCATGACTGTTAGTGAACATGGAACACCACATAATTAACCACCTGTGGGCAAGGGAGCGTGTTGCATCACCCAACAATATCCCCCTCGATGTGCATACCAAGTGCTTACTTGGATTAGCAAAAATGCCACATGTGAGTCCTTATAGAGTGACTTGGTTGAATAAAGGGTAGAACATCCTAGTAAATTGACAAGTATGGGCATACATCACTATTAGAAAGTATTAAGACACAATCTTATGTGATGTACTCCCCATGGATGCTTGTCATCTGTTGTTGGGAAGACCTTGGTAGTATGACATAGAGGCAGTACATCATTGGCAGAAGAATAAATATTCTTTCAAGAAGGATGGAGTCACTTATAGGATACAGTCCATAGTGGAAGAAGAAAAGATAGAGAAGGCTACTACCAAAACACTTTTGATGAGTGGGAAAGAATTCCTAAAAAACTTGAAAAAAGAAGAAGTTGGGTTTGCTATCTTGTTGAAGCCCAAAGAAGAAGAGGTTAAGAAACCTATTGTCTTACCAATGGAGGTACATGTTGTATTAGATTAGTTTAGGGATATAATTAGTGATGGTACACCATCCAAACTACCCCCACATAGAGGAGTAAGTCATCAGATAGACTTTGTGCCAGGAGCTTCATTGCCAAACAAAGCTGCTTACAAGATGACTCTAGAACAAAACAAGGAGATTGCCAAGAAGATTGAAGAACTATTAGGTTAGGGATTGATCAAAGAGAGCATCAGTCCATGTGTAGTACTAGTTGTGCTAGCACCAAAGAAAGGAGGTAAGTGGAGACTCTGTAATAATTCTAGAGCAATAAATAAGATAACCATAAGGTATAGGTTTCCTATTCCTAGAATAGAAGATTTGATGGATTGTCTAAGCAATACACAATATTTTTCCAAGATTGATTTAAAAAGTGGGTACTACCAAATTATAATGAAGGAAGGTGATGAGTGGAAGACAACTTTCAAAACCACTGAAGGGTTATATGAATGGTTAGTCATGCCATTTGGTCTCTCAAATGCACCAAGTACATTTATGAGACTAGTGAATGAAGTGTTGAAACATTATATTAGTAATTTTGTGGTAGTTTATCTATATGACATTTTGGTTTACAACAAGAGTAAGGAAGAGCACTTCAAACATTTAGAAATTGTTTTGAGAAGGTTGTAAGAAGAAAAGATGACTATTAACCTAAAGAAATTTGAGTTCATGAAAGAAGAACTAATCTACCTTGGACTTGTTGTATCACAAGGTAAGTTGAAGATGGAAGAAGACAAGGTCAAAATAATTTTAACTTGGCCTACACCAAAGATAGGTATAATTGTCATAAGTTTTCATGGTTTGACATAGTTTTATAGGAAGTTCATTAGAAACTTTAGTGAGATATGTACTCCTATATTGGACAGTGTCAAAGGAGGAACGAAGAATAAAATTTGTATGGACAAAAAAGGTAGACGAAGGGTTTGAAAGAATGAAGAAAGAGGTAGCTAGTAAACCAATCCTGGTACTACCTAGTTTTGAAAAATTATTTATAATAGAGTGTGATGCAAGCAACATTGCTATTGGAGTAGTTTTAAGTCAAGAGGGAAGACCTGTAGCATTTTTTAGTGAAAGATTGAATGAAGCAAAATCGAGGTATTCTTCTAATGATCTTGAATTATATGCGTTAATGCAATCACTTAAGAATTGGACACATTATTTGTTGCCCAAAGAATTTGTGGTCTTCATAGACAATTAGGCCTTAAGCTTTATCAATTCACAGGAGAAGCTAAGTTTGAGGCACATTAAAGGGATGGAATTTTTGTAGTCCTATACTTTCACCATTAAGCACAAGAAAGTTACTAGTAACAAAGTAGTAGATACATTAAGTAGAAGATTGCTGACAATGTAGGAAATACAATTGAAAAGCATTGGAGTAGAGGAATTCAAAGAACTCTATGCAAGAGATGAAGATTTCTCAAAAGCTTACAAGGTATGCTTATCTTTTGAAAATCATTTTCATAGTGAGTTTGCTAATTATACATTGTAGAATGGTTTATTATTTAAGGACAATCAACTTTGTGTTCCAAAAGGTTCAGTGAGAGAGAACCTTATCCAAGAGAAACATAATGGATGTTTGAGTGGACACTTTGGATTGAACAAAATCCTAGACCTTGTAAGTAGATATTATTATTGGCCTAGGATGCAAAGAGTTGTGAGAAAGTATGTTGAACAATGTAACATTTGTTAGAAAGAAAAAGGAACCTGATCAAATGCTAGTTTGTATTAACCATTACCTATACCTGATAGACCTTGGAATGTCTAAGTATGGATTTCATTGTGGGGTTACCAAGAACTAGAATTGGTTTTGATAGTGTGTTTGTAGTAGTGGATAGGTCCAACAAAATGAGTCATTTCATAACATGTAAAACCACTCATGATGCAAGCTATATCGCACATTTATTTTTCAAAGTAGTCAGAATTCATGGATTACCAATCAATTTAGTGTCTGATAGAGATGTCAAGTTCATGGGTCATTTCTAGAAAACGTTATGGAGGAGATTAGGAAAATTTATTTCCCACAACTCTGCATACCATCCTTAGACTGATGGTCAAACTAAAGTGATAAATAAAGTACTTGGAAATCTTCTCAGATGCTTAACAAAAGAATATGGACAGACTTGGGATCAAGTTATATCACAGGTCGAGTTTGCTTATAATAATAGTATCAAAAAGACTACTAGCAAGAGTCCATTCCAGATTGTTTGTGGAAGACACCCCAAAGGAGTTTGTAAAATCAAAGAGGTAAATGAACATGGATCAATTAGTGGGCATGCTGAAGATTTTTCTCAATACATGAAAGAAATACATGAACAAGTAAAAAATACTTTGAAGAGGCAAATCAAAAATTGAAAGAAAAAGTGGATAAAGGAAGAAGAGATGTGCAATTTTAGGTTGGGGACTTGGTATTGGTGCACCTAAAAAAATTCAGGTTACATAAAGTAATGCCTAGCAAATTTCAGATGAGAAGAATTAGTCCCTACTAAATTCTAGAGAAATATGGACAAAATGCTTATAAGCTTGATTTATCAAAGGAGTTCTTTAATGTGAAAGACCTAATTGCCTACAAAGGACCTAAGGTTCTAGAGGATACTCAGAAAGCAAGAATGCAAAAAGATGTCCGAGAGATCAAAATACCAGTACAACAAAAACTACAAGCATAAAAGATACTAGATTCTAGATTGAATAATATGACAAGGCATTGAGTATACATGGAGTATCTCATTCAATAGAAAGGGTTACCAAATGCATAAGATACATGGATTGATGAAGAAGACCTCAATAAATGAGGCATTAATCTAGTATTGTTGTTGACTAAGCCATTTTAATCTCTTTTCACAGAGGGGGAGAATGGTGCAGAGCACCTTAGGGTTTTAATCCAAGCACTAGCTCATTTTCATGCTTGTGATCGAGGATTGAATCACATCGAATAAAGGGCCATCAAATAAGCCACCAGAGACTTCAAACTTATGTTCATTCGACATCTGCAAGGTCAGAGCCAGTTAGACAACATAATCTCATAATTATGCAAATTGGTGAGATAGTAAAAAAGTAAGCTTAGCGCATCATCACAGCTTGAAATAACTAGCATCAAATGAAGCTAGTGAAGTTGTGAAGGAAGGAAAGATAGTGGATCACATCATCCCAACCACTAGTGGTTAAGGTAACGTAACCGTAGTGTAGCAATGATGAACAAAAAAGAAGACCATTTCGCACTGTCACAATCAAGAAATGCTAAGTTCGACTAACAACAACGAAGCAATGACTAAAGGTAGAATATACCATTTCACATTATTTCAAAAAAAAGATGTTAAGTCAACAAAGCAACAATGAAGCCATGATCAAATGAAATGAAGGTTGGCACATGGTCACGACTATCAATGACTAACCATGTAGTAAGCCAGTGAAGGTGTGACTAAAGGTAGAATAGATAGTTTCTCTTCAACATGAATAGAAGATGTTAAGTCAGCAAAGAAACAATAATGTAGTGACCAAAGGAAATGAAACAATTTCGCAAGGTCTCAACTTAAGAAAACCATTGTTCATAAGGTCACAGGAGTTAAGAGACAATTAAGAGAACAACTGTGAAGCCACACAAGTCTACGTTCACATGGTCACAAGGGTAAACAAATAGTTAAGAGAATGAGTAGTGAAGTTTTCCTAAGACATTTTCACACCGTCACAAGGTAGAGTAAGCAGTCATGGAAAAGAGGTGTGAAGCAGTGACCAGTGTTCATAGCATCGCAACGATGAAGCGAACAATTAGAGGATAAGCCACAAAGGGGAAAAAATATTAAGAAGACAACCAATGCAACATCACAACTTGGAATATAGTTAAGGAATAAAGAAGTGTGAAGAGGCAAGCAAGACTTGTTCACAATATTATAGCCAGAAAAGTCAAAAAGAGAAAGAATTCACAGAGGAAGGAAAAGGACAGGTCAACCATGAAATGGTTACAAAAGAAAATAGAAGTTGCAGAGTCGAAGAAGGTGGTTGAATGCCAAATCTTGATGATTGGGTAAAAAAGTTGGCATGGAGATAAAAGATGAAGGGTCTCAGATGGCACAAGAGGGAGGAAAAGTTAGAGAGGTGGAGAATTAACATTGTAGAAGTTAGCAGGAGTTATTTTCTAGTGGATAAAGTTTTCTTAAATGTAATGTAATTTTTTAAATTCAATAAAGATGGTTCAACTATTTTAATCAGTTTCAATCTATAATTTATCTTCTATTGGTAGAGCTTAGTAGAGTAGGATTGTGTTAAATAGGAGTAGCTTAATAAATATATTCTTTTTGATCCCTGTGTTCAGTCAAATGGACTTCTAGAGTCAAGAAGAATCCTATGTACATATGTTCTTTTCTTTTTTGTATGTTTGTGTAGTGGAGCTAGCTCTAAATTTAAGCAATGGCTAGGTAAGCAAGGTATGTCTTGGTTAGGAAACTTGTAGAGAGAGAAGAAGTGAGAGGATAGTACATGATTGATTTTTATCAGTCATGGGAAGTGGTGATTTGATAGTCCTTTCGGTGGGTAGGAAGCCCTGAGAAGGGGAAGATATTAGTTCCTCTAGTACTAGGGTTAGGTAGTGATCCTAGGGGCTCAACAACGAGTCTAAGGAGTTCTAGAATAAAGGAGAACTCAGGGTAGAAGGTGACCTCCCCATCAAAAACTGTCCAGAGTCAGATTAGAATCTGGTATACATCTTAGTTTTTGTATGGCATAAACTCTAATAGCATAGATGGGCAACAATGTTCTCACTACTTTACTCAATACAATATCATCATCTATCTTACCAGTAGCTCCTCTTATAGTGTTAACAACATCTTTTATTCTAGAGCAATATTGAGAAACATTATCACCTTCTTCCATTCTCATATCATCAAACTTACCTCTAAGACTTTCAGATTTGGCTCTAAGAACATTTGTGTCTCCTCCATAAATGGTGTGAAGAGCATCCCACATCCTCTTTACACTATCACAACCCTTGATATCATCGAACTTAGAATAACTTAGGGAAGAGGCAATCTCCAACATTGCCTGATTGTGTTCTTTCTTCTTTTTCAAATCTTCAATAGTTAGGGCTCCAACATAATTGACATGCTTTGTAATAATGGTAGATTGTGCATGATCTCCAAGACCTCATAGGTGAAGCTTCGTTAGAATTTTCTATGAAGGAAAGTTGTTCTTGTTAAGCTTGGGTACCTCTCTTCTTGACATCTTGATCTTTTCCTTCTAGTACCTTCAAACTAGTCCTCTTAAGCAGATGGCTCTGATACCAATTGTTGGAATTCTTTAGAATAACTAAGAAGGGGGGGGGGGGGGGGGGTTGAATTAGTTATCCAAGGTCCATATGTACAAATAAAACTTTTCATATCTTAGTGAACCCACATCCATAAAAACTTAATATGCATGCGTCCATCAGATCATACAATGCTTAACTTTTGTAGGTTATTGTCCTAGGTCAAAATATCTTTGAAAAATGTAAACATGAAATATAACAGATTCAATAACACATTTGACACATGGATTTTATGTGGAAACCCAATTTGGGAAAAACCACCAGTAACATGCTACTAATTCTCATTCTTATGAAGTGATGCCTCATGAAAGGCCAACCCTATTAAAGGTTACAATACACACTGTTACATATGACCTGGTTAGAGGATTTCAATCACTCTATTAGGAGTGAGCCTCATTAGAGGAATTTAGATCATTCACTCAGAATGTCACTCGGTTAAAGGATTTACAAATGACTGTTAGGTCAACCATAATCCAAAGGATTTACCCTAGACTGATACAATGATTAGAAAGTAATAATAAGGTTTGATCTGATAACAATATACAACTCACTTGTAGATTAGAGATCTCTATTTCAATCCTCGATTCTACTTGGCTTTCACACACTTTAGCTCTAATAGTTTGTTCACCCTTCAAGCATTCATACTCTTAAGTCTTATTGCTTTGGTTGCCAATAGAAATCTCTTATATTTGGCCACTTAAGATCATTTGCTGTTCAACCTCAATCATCCATTTTAGGGTTAGGTAGGATTCAATCAATCTACCCACTTTTCCATTTGGTTCCTTTAGAAACTTCTTCCTCAATCCTCTTTGAATTTGCCTCAAAATGGTTTATCTTGAATTCTATGCCACCATCTCATCATAGTTATCTTCCACACACTTCACACAATTCAAGAAAATAAAATAGTCAGCCTAGATTCATCAAATCTATGATTTAACATGAATACTCGCACTCGTCATCAATATGTTGTTACTTGAATTCCATACTATTCATCCACTTGTCATCTATTGGTTAAATTGACAAACACTAAAGTTTACTGGTGCTCAACATCAACTAAACTTTACTTAGCTTACACAAAGTTCTCTCAGCATACACTGAAACTTCATGTTTCTCGGCTCCGACTGGTTTTCTGTTTGGCTTGCACTAGCTTTGCTTGGCACCTACTGTCCACTCGGTCAAGCTTGGCAGACTCAATTTTTCTTACTTGTTCTTCTATACTTAATTAGTATATCCATCCTTTATAGGCTCAAGTAGATAATCAATACACTATAACATCATTGTCTTAATTGATATTTGTACTTATTTTTCATACCATAACTCAACCTTTCCTCTAGACATTCTTGTTATCATATTTGATCAAAACCTTCTCATCAATCAAACACATGATAGTACTCAAATTAACTAAACAATTGTCTTACCAGCAAGTAGAAGGTTTGACATCAGTGAGAAAAAAATGATTAAAACATTAAAATCTCATATTGATATCAATCTATTTTCAATAGTCATAAATACAATTTGCGATTATAGACTACTTACAACACTACACAACTTGTAGACCCAAAAAGTCATCGCACATATCCAAATTAAACACCAATAATCATATCATCATGAGACCAATCTGAAATATAAACTGAGTATACAATGACATCAAATCTCAAATATCCAAAGCATACAATTTCATAAATTTGCAATGTTACCATAGTCAATATAAATCATAATCTATTTAGATCAATATATCACCTAATAAATTATACCAAACTTGCACCAAATCTGAACTAATATATAGTGCTCTCCAAGAGTTTTTTGTTGACTATTTGAAGTCCACAATCTAACTTTGTATGCCCAAGTTATGCCAAAATATGTGTTCAAAATAAACATCTAACTTACAAGCTCTTAAAACCTACAAAAAAAGTCAAAATCATAGGATGAAACCTACACCAAGTGGGTGATCCCACAATAGTGGGTGCCACTTTTTGACCAATTTTGACACTGAAATCAATATTTTTGAAACAATCCTCACATTCGAGTGGCTATATCTCTAAAACTATGAATAATTTAAAGATGACATAAACTAATGATTTCTAGTACTTTATTCCTACTTTTAAACCATATTTTTAAATTAAATTTTTTTTTTTTATTTAAGTCAAAATTTTCTTCTCCTGCGAAAAGTAGTACATATGAAAAATCAATATTTTTAAAGAGTGACAGTCCGCTTGACACACATAATTTTTTTTTTCTAGAAATGATAATGAGATAATTCTTTTAGTTTTGGATTTGTAACATTAATGTCTAGGGTCAATTTGGTTGAATATTGTATAGTTTATGAAGTTTTGAAGTGACATCAATCGTAATTCAGACATACATTCCTTTTGACATAGATAACTTGAACTCAATTTATCATAAATTTAATTTTCTTTTTTTAATAGAAATCAATCTCAACAACCTATTTCCTAGATATTTTTCAAAATTTTTTGACCTAATTTACAAATTTTCCTGAAGTGTCGAAGTTAATTGATGTTCAATTGTTAATGAACCTATAATGAGTTAAACTCATATTTTAAAGTCTTAATGAATATAATATGTATTACAATTATAATCATTGGAAAGCTTGCTCTGAGTAGCACAAATTGAATTTTTTTTAATGGTAGTAGATCATTCAATCTCAATTTTGGGAGTCAAAACAACCAATTTCATTTTTTAAGAAAACAACACCAAAATTTTATAAATTAATGTGTTCACACGAACACTATGTTCACGCGAACATATATAATATGTTCGAGCGAACACATGTTAGTGCGAACATACAAATGTAATTAATTTGGCTACTAAAAATTTAATTTAATGTGTTCACATAAACATGGAAAATATTTTGTGTTTCAGCGAACATGCCAAAAAAACAAAATGCTAACGTCACCTATTGTGAGGACAAAACATTGATAGTGAAGTTGAAAATTGATAGTTACTGCAAATTTTTTATAAAGTTAATGCAAATTTATTAAGGCAAGGGAAATTTTTTAATTTTTATGATTTTTTGATGGGAAAAAAAGAAAGGAAGACAAAACAAAAATGCAAGGAAGAGATCTCATGAAGCAGAACAAATAAATTTTAAGAAGACTTTGGCACATTTTATGGTCTTGAATTTAGTTATGTATCAATATTTTTTAAAAAAATTATTATATCTAATTTGATTTATTTATAAATTTGTTGCAGACAATCAACAAGGTGAAGGTGAATAAAATGTTGAAGGAGGCTCAATAGAAGTAAAAGAAGTGCATATGGGAGAAGGGTCACAAACACTCCCTACAAAGTCTCAAATAATGAATGTTGAAGAAGGTTCAAGATCACTCCCTACAGAGGTTCAAATAACAAAATTTGGAGAAGGGTCAAAATTTCTCCTTTTAGAATCTCAAACAATGAATGTTGGAGAAGGCTCAAGATCGCTCCCTGTAGAAATTCCAGTAACAAAAGTTAGAGAAGGGTCAGGATGAGGTGCAGGAACTGGTATGGACGAACTCATAAATATTGCCTAATTTGTAAAGAATGAAATTTCTCATAAAAATTTAAATCATTTACTTAAAACGGATGTAGATAAATTGAGAACACTTGCAGCTACTGTTCAACCCTTAAGTCTGTCTCAAAAAAGGTCAATGAATAAGAAGATAAGAGAAATAATGAATAAATTTGATAACATTGAAACACTTGAACAAGCTCAGTTGCTTTCACTTTTTCTTACACAAAAGAAGTTGCAAGAGGCATTGAAATTGTTAGGTGTAGACACAACATCAAAGAAGAGACAATTTTCTAACATGCAAACTGATGTGATTGAAAAAGTTAAACAAGGTTTGAGAAACATATGAAAGTAGTCTCAAACTAAAGATAAGTCAATGGCAAGAAAAGTGATGTTGATGTCTATTGTAAATAAGAATATGACCCAAAATAGACAAACATCGTCGATTTCATTTGAAATGGGTTTTAGTAGGAAAACAATGAGAGAAGAGAAGATTAATTTTGGATGACAATACTATGGAAGGCAATTAGGCAATCATGTGTAGAGGAACTCATTTTGATAGGATTAATGAGGGATTAAAAAATTTAGTCATATCATTTTGGGTTGATAACACTCATCCTTCATCAAATAGTAGAGATGTTATCAAGCACAGGATTACATCTCATCAATATGAACATCATACAAAATATTGGTTGGACACAACACGAGTTATATGTGTCATTTTGTAGTGAACATCCTAATATAAAAATTGGACAAAAGTTGTTTGAAAAATTGAAGTCATACTTTGTGAGGTCAAACAAAGTGTTTGAAACATGTTGTTGTCATCATCATATTGAGTTTGATCTCCACTATCAAGTATTTCAAAAGTTTGTAGAAGACACATATGGTTTTCATGCTATTCCTTCTAGTAGGAGAAGTGAGTTTATATCATCCATTCTATGTGATAAAATAAATGATCTAGCTGGTCAAATAAATTGCATCAAAGGATTATGTGAAACATGTGGTGATTTGGCTCTATTTCCTTTGGAAATTAAAAATATTGATGTAACAAAAAAATTGAATTGCAAAACTTACAAGTATGTGAAGAATGAAACAAAGTTGGGGAAAGAGACAAAAAGGTTGGAATATGTTGAAGAGGAGTTACCTATTGTAACATTTATGGAAAGATTTAAGAATTTCATTCAACCTTATATTCATCATACATTTTTTGCAAAGAGGCAAGCACAATAGTTTCAAACTTTGAGAGATATTTTCTCACTTGGAATGATTATATTAGTCGTTGATTTTGTAGAGAACTATTCCTTTGTTCATTAGAAAGCAATTCAATTAGATTATTTCTTTTCTAAGCAGGTCACTATTATGGTACATGTTTGTTATAGATATGCACAATTAGATTTGGATGTTGTTCAGAGTATAGTTGAAGCATGAGTCATTAAAAAGGAATATCACATTTATATAAGTGATGATAAAGAACATGTCATTCACTATGTAGAACATTGCTTCAATATTTTCTTTTCTTGTTTGAAAGAAAGAGACATAAATGTTGATAAACATTATGTTTGGTCTGATGGATGTGTCACACAGTTCAAATCATCTAGACCATTTTATGCATTATGTAGATATCATCATAATGAGAATATAAAACACATGAAATTTCTTCAAGAGTGGGCATGGAAAAGGTGAACATGATGGTGTTAGAGCTTGCATCAAATGTGCTCTGTGAAAGTATCAAATGAATTATTAGGGAGTTCAAATAAATGATGCACATGATATTGTTGAATGGTGTAAGACACATTTTGCATTAGATGAGGTTAGGACATCATCAAAAACAAGTCGACAGGTACCATATAGAGTCTTTGGGAGACAACAGGTATGAATGTGTACATTTGTTTAAGTTTTATGCAATTAAGTTTTAAATTTTCATTTTTAAGTTTTATCTTTCAATTCGTTGAAGTTTAAATTTAATTTGTCCATATTTTCAACGTAATGAACTTTCATGTGTTAATAGAAAAAAAATGGATGGTTGCAAGAGGATAGAAAATACACATTCCTTAGATTCAGTCATGAGTATAGATAATTGTAATTGGACATTGAAGACAAGAGAATACTCATATTTTGTGACAATTGCATTGATGAAGACTATCAAGAATACATCAATCAAACATGTGGATATATAGGTGTATGGATTCCGGTACCACTTGATGTTACCGATACATTTGATAAAGATGATGAAAATTTTGATGATATTCCATTGATTTCTGATGATTATAATCATATCTCTGGATTGGTAAAAGTGGGTGTATACACTAAAAATTGTCCTGAATGACTTTACTAATTTAATTAATAATGGTCACATTCGTCTACTTATTTAATTAAAATTATTTTAATTAAATAGGTTCATTTTTGGCCTAAGTATTTAAATTTAATTTAAATACTTCCCAGCCTTAATGTGTTAAATTTAATTTAACACATGATTCTCCATTTATTCCCTTTTTAAAATAAATTTTATTTATTTAAATCCTCCATATCCTATTAATTTCTTCTAGACCTAAGTTAAATTTAATTTAATTTAATTTAATTTTTTATCCTAATCTATAAGCCTAAGAGTATGTGTACTCTTATGAGTTGTCATCATAAGGGTTTGCATCTCTTTTTAAGCACATGGTGTCTACAACTTGAGAACTTTCTACACACATGTGCCACCTCATCATTTTATCCTCCCAACTAAGGATAAGGATAAGGATTTTTGCCCCTCTTTGATGTGGTGTCGGCACGACATCATATAAAAATAAATAAAATGCAGGTTGCCCTAGAAAAGGAAGGAGAATCCTGATGCCCCCTCACGGAAATTGCGCAAGAAAAATAAATTTGGGCAATTTTTGTGAAAAGGTCTTGGAACGAAAAGAAGGGAAAGAAAGAAATGAGAAAAATAGGATAAAATATGGAGAAATCATGAGATAGACACGGCTCAGAGCGGAGAAGGGCGCAAACGGAGTCCACAGGGCCTACATAAGCCTCCAAGGGACTCATAGGAAGGTCATTGTCACACCACAAGAAAAGCATCTAGAGCAGCTATGGACCCGATCGAGAGATTGCAGCTTGGTGAGCACGTTCGGGAGCACCAGAGACCATCCGCGATGGGGGCACTGGTGAGTCATCTAATCCTCCTGGTGATTTGATAGCTAGACTAGGGTAGAGGCATTTATGATGCCCTAAATGTGGCAAAAAATGATTCTGGGCGGAGACGACAGTCTCCACCTTGTCGTCTGCGCAGACGACAAAGAAGGGATACCAGTGCCTGCGGAGACGATAAGGAACATCCTGTCATCTGCGCAGACGCCAAGGCTACGACAAGACCAACGAAGACGACAGACCATAGTTTAATGTCTATGCAATAGAGACAACGACCTCAGAGATGACAGACCTTGCCATGTCGTCTTCGAAATCGAGCGAAGACGATAACATGTTTTGCATAAGCGCAAACCAGCGTCTCCGCGGATTGGCGTCTGCGCTGATCAGCGTCTCCTTTGATCAGCATCTTTGTCGGACACAATAGAAATGAGAATTGGCGAGCATGAAATGCCCCATTCTAGAAATGAAATGACTGATTTACTGCATGTCCATGCTGCAGGAGGGCACAATGCCTTTTAGGTCACGGGAGCACTACCCATCGACCATGGTGATACAGGAGAGACTCATAGATGCGAATTGGAGACACGTGCAGTTGTGTGGACTGGAGCATGTTCACGAGTGGCCAGACTTGAGAGCTCACACAACACAACTATCGGCTCTCATAGAGCGATGGCACACGCCCACAAGGAGCTTCCATCTACTGACAGGGGAGGCTACCGTCACTCTCCTGGATGTATGGCGGATCTTGAGAGTGCCTATCAGAGGCACATATCCAGAGTATGTAGTTGAGGGAGCTGATCCCTTCTTGAGAGAGTGTTTTGGTAGGCGATGACAGAGACTACTAGTACAGCGATCCTGACTATCCTAGAGGGGAGCCTTGGAGTAGAGACTACCGAGACTGGCGGTATTCCTAGCCTCTTTGATATGGCAGATGCTACCAGATCATGCAGGACATGGGTGGCCTATTGGCTGGGCACGGGTGTTGAGCACCCTATTACAGGAGGATGGCAAGGTCTACTACTGGGGACAGACCATCTTAGTAGAGTTATACCATGATTTACACATGTGTGCATACCGGACACAGCGCACTATGGGACCAGGACTGACACTACTGATAGTTTGGTCTTGGAAGCACATTGGGGTTACTTGATCCATCACACGGAGAGAAACCAGGCAGCCTGGAGAGCCATATGCATGCAGATATCAGCCTCCTATCCAATATACATCGATAGAGTCAGTGGGATTGTGGCGCAGGTGCCTAGATGAGATTATTATGTTTGATTAGACGCCTTATGATGGAGTGGAGCACTGGGGGAGAGTACAGGCAGCAGGGGGTGAGGATGATACAGAGGATCAGATGTATCTCCCATTTACTCAGACCGATTGCTAGATTATTGGTCGATCCGCTCACGTGATCATGCGATATATGCCTTCTCGGGTGCGACGACAGTTTGGGCGCATCCAGGATGTGGTTCCAGACAAATTCTTGTATCCTGTAGTGACTCGCGAGTATGGTCGACTGTGGGGTCGAGGGATGATGCTGTGATTTGCCCGAGCATCATGGTTACCGATGGATAGAGTGCCATGGGTTCATGGTCAGGACAGGGGAGATGCTGGTATGACACCGACATATGCACAGTGGTGGGCAGCACACCAGCCAGTCAGACTGACAGTGCCTGGAGTAGTTCCACCAGCAGAGTAGGCACGGGGAGAGGGAGATGGTGTAGGAGATGGGGGACAGGCTGCTATGGTAGCAGTGCCAGCTTAGGTAGCACAACAGGGACCACATGGTCACAGGGCAGTTGCTAGGAGGGGTGCCGTTAGCAGCACAGGTGCCAACACAGAGAGGACCTCAGGTACAGGCACAGGCACAAGCACCTCCACAGGTACCCCCACAGGCGCCTCTACAGAGACAGGTACTGGGAGAGGAGCCGGACATAGTCAGGGCTGAGCGGGATAGCCTACGGGTAGAGGTTGCTAGGCTACAGGAAGAGGTACAACTGCAGAGAGTAAGAGCAGATAGCACACAGGAGGCACTAGCAGCTTTACAGGCACGAGTGAATGCAGGGGATTTTGTGGGTATGGCTGTGCATGCTAACGCTGAGGAGCTTGTGAGGTTACAGGGAGAGGTGGCTACCTTGCATGCTGAGCGAGTGACATATCAGGCTCAGGTCGATGAGTATCGTAGGCAGCGTGACATAGCGAGGCAAATGGTTATGCCGGGGGCCAGTGTGACAGTGATGCAGGAGGCCATCTCAGCCAGGCGATCTAAGGCATAGGCAGTATGAGAGGCAGCCTATTACAGGTCACTATATCATGATGTCATACCTGTCGACCAGCGGTAGCTTGATTTTGAGAGAGGGGCTAGTTCCTGGACCACGGGTGGCAGAGCCAGATCAGAGCAGTCAGTAGGGCAGAGCCGACCACCTCGAGGGGGTGACACAGCAGGAGTAGGACCCTCATAGCATGGCTCTTGAATTTTGTATAGAGATCCGATATTTTGACAGATATGTGCAGATGATGCATTTGTACTATATGATTCTATATGTATTTGGACTGTACAGACATTGATTCTTTTGTGATATATATACATGACATGAGTTGATGATTCTATATGTGTATGAGTGTTTATGATGCATATGTATGGATTTTATGTGATGCTTATGAGACTAACGTTTATAATGCAGGATGTGATGTATCTTTTCTATTTACTATATGATGCTTAACATGTGTGATGCAGATTGGCTAGCGATTATGAGACTTATGCATTATGATATGTATGTGCCCCTAAATGTAATGCTAATGCTAAAATGAACTAGACTATCTAATGAGCACTAAGAAATGTAATTTGGACGAGTAGATTAATGCAATCTATAGTGCACAATTAATGTAACTTAAAAGGATAAAAAATGAACACTCCATCTAAAGATGCAACCTAATGAATATCTGTCAAAATCATCGCCCATAAAGACCCAGGAGCATAGCATAGGAGGAGGACATAAATAGAACCTTGTCTCAAGCACGACTCGAATGAAACCCTATATTACATGGACCCTAACTAAGTGAAATCAAGGGATTTTGTTGTGTTTATGTGGAGAGCACACCATTATTTTTATTTTGCAAAAGAGTGTATACATTATATGCTATAGAAGCATAAATGTTAAAGCTCCTTTGCGTAATTGCCCCCATTGCAGCAGGCATTAAATATCTGAGATAGACAGACAGTAAAACCATAAAAGACATAAAGAAAATACAACAAACCAAACAAAAGAGACCTCATGACCAAGTAGTCATTTATCTCACAGTTCCTGCCAAGAGCCTTAGGTCTGGAAAAGTGAAAGTCCCCATATCGCCTACAGGAAGGACTCAACCTATGGGGAAATGTTGAATCAAGTGTTTTGTGATAATATGATTAGGTGATTTTGGCA
The DNA here is from genome assembly GCA_028749045.1 of Cupressus sempervirens. Classification (NCBI taxonomy): domain Eukaryota; kingdom Viridiplantae; phylum Streptophyta; class Pinopsida; order Cupressales; family Cupressaceae; genus Cupressus; species Cupressus sempervirens. The sequence continues at coordinate 28,754,601 of CM053787.1, forward strand.
GGTTTTGTGAAACGAACAAACTTCCCGAGTCATTAAGCCTCCAAAAGGTGATTTTAGGTTTAGCCAAGTGTGGTCACTATCGTAAAAGTGTGCAACAGAACGCGATTAAACAACCATTTGACAGGAAACAAGAATGAAAATGAGGCCTCGCAGACAAGAGATCTTTTATTGGATTGAGTAACAAGCGAAAGACTAAGTACTACTTTGCACAAATGGAAAAAAGGAGTAATGGTAGGACATGAAAGGAATGGTTTGGATAGACAATGGATTGGGATTTTTTTTTTTGGGGTTTTTCAGGACTTTTAAAGATTGTACAAGATCTACAAATGCTCAAGCATAAAAGCACTTGAGATGCTGAATATTTACAGGTTCAGGGAGCGGATCCCCCTCAGGTGTAGCAATCTGATATGCCCCAGAACCATATTTGGCTGTAACTACGAATGGACCTAGCCAATTTGCCTCAAATTTTCCTTTCTTTTCACGGTTCTGGAGATTCCTCATATTATGTTGTAGCACTAGATCACCCACTTCAAATTCTCTCGGCTGGACCCTCTTATTATATTGTAGTTGGAGGCAATGTTGATATACGCGGAGGTGGTTAAGGGCGCAGAGGCGTCTCTCATCAAGGAGTGCCAACTCTTGTAAGCAAGCAACTCGGTATTCTTCATCGGATATGAGGTTTTGTAGAGAGACTCTAAGGGAGGGTAACTCAATCTCAATGGGTAAAATGGCTTCAGAACCATAGACAAGGGAGAACGGAGTGGCTCCTGTGGGGATGCGAATGGAGGTTCGATAGGCCCAAAGTGCGGGAGCAATCTGGAGATGCCAATTACGGCCAGCTGCATCAACAGTTTTCTTTAGGATTTTCAGGAGGGTTTTATTTGTGGCTTCAGCTTGGCCATTTCCTTGAGGATAGTATCTGGTGGAGAAATGATGGGTTATTCCAAATTTCTGGCATAATGTGGCTACCTCTTGGTTTTTAAATGGGGTTCCATTATCAGTGATAATATCTTGAGGTATACCAAAGCGGCAAATAATATAGTTTAGGATAAATTTATAAATTTGCTTGCCGGTGATGTAGGTTAAGGGAATGGCTTCAACCCATTTCGTGAAATACTCAGTTGCGCCAATAATATACTTGTGGCCATTAGAATAATTAGGATACACTTGACCAACAAGATCAAATCCCCAACGGGAAAAGGGCCATGGTGTGATGGTAGGTTGCAAGTCTTGGGTGGGAGCGTGTATCAAATCGCCATGCTGTTGACAAGGGAGACATCTTTTCACAAAATGATATGCATCTGCTTTCATAGTGGGCCAATAATAACCTGTCCTAAGAAGTTTTTTCACTAACGTAAAGCCACTAGAGTGGGCACCACAAATCCCTTGGTGAACCTCTTCTAACATCGTTTTGGCTTCATCTGAATTGAGACATCGGAGGAGGGTTCCATCAAAGTGTTTCCGAAAAAGGGTATCACCTATAATGGTATAGCGAGTGGTTCGGCGAATAAAGGTCTTACTTTGGTTTGGAGTTAGGGTTATGGGAATAGTTTTATGACGTAGATAGGCAAAAATGTCGGCATACCATGGAGACTCAGGACCAACAATCTCTCACACCACTTTAGAATCATTCTGCTCATAAGCAGGAGTAACAAGATTCTCAACGAGAAACTCACATTTTGGACTATATTCTGGCATGGCAATCATAGAAGCAATAGTCGCCATGGCATCTGCTACTTTATTGTTAGCCCTTGGAACTTGTTGAAAGATAAAATCTGTAAAGTGTTGCTTAAGATTCTCAACTATTCGGCGGTAGGGCAACAATTTCTCATCTTTGGTGTGATATTCATCAGTCACTTGTTTGATAACCAGCTGTGAGTCTCCAAAGACAAGAAGATTCTTAATATTCCATTTAATGGCTTGTCACATTCCTGTCACTAATGCTTCATACTCAGCTATGTTATTTGTGCAAGGGAATGAAATTTTGTAGGACTTAGGAATTAAATCCCCTTGTGGCGTTACAAACAAAACTCCTGCCCCCGATCCCTTTTGTGTAAAGGATCCATCAAAAAATAGTTTCCATGATATACTAGGGGCTATAGTCATAATGGTATCATCTGGAAAGTATGCCACAATAGGGTGACTGCTTGGAAGAGGTGCTTTAGCTAATTGATCTGCGATTACTTGTCCCTTAATAGCTTTACAATCCTTATACACAATGTCAAATTCACTTAGGATTAAGACCCACTTTGCTGCTCGACTAGTGAGGGCGGCTCTTGACAATAAGTATTTGAGTGGATCAATTTTGGCAATGAGAAATATAGTATGATTAAGCATATAATGGCGTAGTTTCTGTGTACAAAAGACCACGACCAAACATGCTTTTTCAATAGGAGTGTAATTCAACTCATAACCAACTAGTGTTCAAATGAGGTAATATATGGCTTGTTCATTTCCATTATCATCTAACTGTGCCAGGAGTGCTCCTAAGGCAACTGAAGTAGCTGAAATGTACAAGATCAATGGTCGTCTTGCTACTGGAGGGACTAAGACTGGAGGATTAGTCAAATATGCCTTGATTTGTTCAAATGCTTTTTGGCATAAGAAATCCCATTGAAACTGATTTCTTTTATGAAGCAAATGCTGAAGGGGATGAACTTTATCAACTAGCTATGACACAAATCTTCTGATTGATTGTAATCTTCCTTGAAAACTGTGAAGCTCTCTTAATGTGGAAGGAGGAGGCATATCCATGATGGCCTTTACTTTTGCAGGGTCTACTTCAATTCCTCTTCTGGATACAATGTAACCTAATAATTTACCAGATTTGACCCCAAATACACACTTTTTTGGATTAAGGCGCACTTTGTACTTTTCCAATCTTTCAAAAATAGTAGTAAGGACATCAATGTGGGCTTCTCTAGTCTTGGATTTTCCTAAGATGTCATCAACATAGTCCTCCATTATGATGTGTAGAAGATCATGGAATATGGTAGTCATCGCGCGTTGATATGTGGCACCAGCATTTTTCAAACCAAAGGGCATGACTTGATAACAAAAGGTTCCCCAAGGCATGATAAATGCCATCTTATGTTGATCTTCTTCTGTAATCTTGATTTGGTTATAACCGGAAAATCCATCCATCAAAGACAACATCTCATGTCCAGCTGTCAAATCCACTATGATGTCTATGTTGGGTAGTGGAAAATCATCCTTAGGACATGCGAGATTTAAGTCTCGAAAATCTTAACAAACACGAATGCCCCCAGACGCTTTTCCTACAGGAACAATATTAGAGATCCACTCAGGATAATCAATGGGTCGAATGAACTTTGCTTCTAGCATCTTTTGTAATTCTGCTTTGACTAGAAGTGCTACCTTAGGATGCATTTTACGCAACTTTTGTTTTACTGGCTTGATTTTGGGATCAACTGTCAAATGATGTACCACTAAATCTGTATCCAATCTAGGCATATCCTTATAGGTCCAAGCAAAGTTGATCTTTCCTTTTTTCAAGAATATTGTCATAGCTTTTTGTTCTTCAAGACTCAAGGTGGCAGCAATGTAGGTAATCTGTGGATTATCTTCTGTTCCCAAGTTTATTGCAATAGTGTCTTCATTCAAAATGGATGACTTTTCTGGTGGCAAGGATCTGAATGGAAAATTCAACTCTCCCTCTTCTGGCTCCTCTACAAGGTTTTCACCAGAAGATGCGTCCTTTATTTTATCTTTTTCCTCATCCAAAAGCACTCCAGAAGGGTTTTCACTAGAGGATGTTTCTTTGATTTTTTTTATTTTTGTTTTCTTTTTCATTTTTGCGACTAAGAGAGTTGATTTGGCTACCAAAGTAGGCTTTTTCATCATATTGAATCTCATGCTCATAATCTCGAAGATTCTTAAGGCCAAAGAGTGCCATCACTGCCTCATCAGACTTACAAATGTCCAAACTTGGTGGCGTATCTTGAAGGTCCCAGTCTATCATGTCAGGGTTAGTGAGAGGTAGATCAATGGATGAAAGGTCATTTACGGTAATGGTATGGACACGATTATTTAGGTCATCTTCGACGTATTGGAAAGGCACTTCAAAGAATTCCTCCTCTTCAGTCTCAGATTCAGGTTCGGCCAAATAGTTGTCAGCAAAGGTAACCTTAGGTTTGAGGGAACCCAAACCGCATCTTTTAGGATAGCTATTAGCTTCTAGGGGTTGTCTAATTCCTTTTTCATTTGGGCCAAGACTAGTACCATGATATCCCATGCTTTCAACAATGGGTAGCGCTTTGACATATTTCTCCTTAGGAAACTCCACAGGTTCGTCTTTGCCATCATAATATAACCAATCCAAAATATTATCTTCCATGTGTTCATCACTAAGGGAACCCCAATGTTCAAATGTCATTTTGTTAACTTGCATGGTTTCCTTATTAGTAGAGGATGGCAATTGTGAAGGCTTCCCAAGGGAACGAGGGGAAAGTGGTAATTGTCCCACACACAAGGCATTTTCAAACTTATACTCTCCCATTCCCAAGTCAGTAAAGGTAGTCTTTTTCCCTGTAGTGTTAACTTTAACATCTTCAACTTTCTCTTTTCCTTTACGGGAATTTGAATTCTCATAGGCTATTTCTGGTATTGTAGGGGAAGCAGTTTCTTTAATGACAAGAGGCTTAGGTATGACTGCAGAAAACTCACTTATGGGACAAAGATTTGCCGGAGTACCTTCCAATCTTCTACAAAATTCAAAAGGTGTAGGATCCCCTGGAATTGTAACTTCTCGTCCTTGGTGCGGGAATTTCAAACATTGGTGATATGTGGAAGGCACTGCTTTGAGAGTGTGTATCCATGGTCTACCAAGCAAGATGTTATATGGCAAATCTAAATCTAGGACATGACATTCAGTATTGATAATGGCTGGTCCAAATTTGAGAGGCAACATAATAACTCCTTTTGATTCCCTTTCTCTTTCATCATATGCCTTTATAGTAATTCTTTTGCTAGAATCAAGGAGATCCTCTGGAAGTCCCAGGAAACAAATCATCTTTAATGTACAAAGATTTAGACCGAATCCATTGTCTATGAGGACTCTTTGTATTTTATGTTGTTGTATAAGGACTTCAATACGGAGCGACATATTATGGTTGGGATTGGGAGCTTGGAAATCTTTATCTGTAAAGACCAAATGTTGTTGAGCGGCAAGGTTTCCAATTATGGCAGTGAATTGGGTGGCGTTAATATTATTAGGGACACAGGACTCTAAAAGGGCCTTTTCCAAGATTTCCTTATGTACAGGCGAGGTGGTAAGAAGCTCAAGGATGGATATTTGTGCAGGAGTCTTACCTAGTTGGGATAATACATCATAGCGTGAAGTGGGCCTTTGTGGAGTGGATGGCGCAGTAGGCACATGTGGATCTGGTGAATTACTGTTATTAGGAGTAGCTGCTTGCAAAGTGAGTCTTCCACGTCGAGTGGTTGCATCACAATCAGCTGCTTGTAAGACAAGGGTATTCACATGAGTGTCTACCCTTTCGATGTGACCACATAAGGAGTCAAAACCACATATATCGTTGGTATCTATTTTACCACACAAGGAGTCAAACCCTGATATGTGGTTAGTAGAGTAATCATAAGGTACAACGTTTGATGTGGAGGCTTGATTCGTATTATTGTTACTATCTTTGTGATCGGGAAATGGCTTTTGAAATATTTTCAACTTAGCATTCTTAGAGGAAGGACCTCCTTCCACTTCAATTTCTCCATTATCAACAAGGTTTTGGATAAACACTTTGAGTTTGAAACACTTATTGGTATCATGTCCTTTGACGCGATGGTACTTGCAATATTCATTTTCTTGATACCACCTAGGTTTTGGTTGATTTTCATCAAAAGGACGTGTATTAGGAAACACCATCAAGTTATGATCTACCACCTTTTGAAAGATGGCTTCCAATGGTTCACGGAAGTTGGTGAATGTCCTATTTTGATCATAATCATGATTGTAATTGTTACGCGGAAAGAATCGAGTTTGCTGATTACCCTGGTTGTCTTGATTTGAGTTATTGTTGTTACGATTGCGGTAATTATTGTTGCTACCTCCTCGAAGGCTTTTGACATCCGTAACACCATCGTGCGTAACACCCCTATTCTTAGACCATGATCTAGGCTTGTTATCGTTGTTCGATTCATTATGGGCAGATGAAGAACTATAATGTTTGATGGTGCCTTTTTCTAAAAGTCCACTTTCAATGTTTTTACCCTTTTTGATTAGAGTAGGAAAGTCCTTAGGGCTCACCATTTTCAAATGAAAGGACATTTCGGGTATCAAATTTTTGATGAACATATCTACAAGATGAGATTCCTCAATTTTGTATGGCATACGACTAGCAAGATGTCTCCATCTTTGCAAGAAATTGGCAAAAGTTTCTCCATTTCGTTGCTTAGTATTACACAAGTCACTTAATGAAACCTGATTGTCCGTGTTGTAAGAATATTGGGCTATGAACTTATTTGCCAATTCATCGAAGGTAGTATAAGAATCTTTAGGCAGATTTATGAACCACTCAAATGCAGGGCCCCCGAGACTTCGTGGGAAGAGTCTCTTAAGGTAATCATCACTGTATGCCACCTCTTGACAAAAAATATAGAACTCCCTTACATGTGCGACAGGGCATGTTTTTCCCATATATTTGTCAAACTTTGGAATCTCAAAACCAACCAGGAATGGAGTAACAGGAATAGATTTATCAAAAGGACAAATCTCATCAAGAGACAAGTGTTTTACCCCTTTATTGTTTGTGCTGCGCACCTCATTTCGTACTTCATGAATCATTTGAGTGAGATGTGTTACTTCAGAGTTCATTTGTGCTGGTGACTGTTGGGGTGGTGGAGTTGCTCCACTTGAACCACCCTGTCGATATGCACTCATTGCATTTGGCGCCGATGTTGTTACCATGGTCGTAGGCACATGCAACTGAGGTAAAGGTGTAGGCTGTGTAGAAATGACCGTTGGTTGAGTTGGTGCTTGACTAATACTAAGTCCTCCTACATTTGAAGTTGTTGAGATGTTTTGGGGAGCATTAGCATATGTGGCAAAATTTGATAGAGCATTGATGAATTGTTGAAAGATTTCAGGGTTGGTTTGAAGCGTCGGTTGTGGTAAAGTGCTAGATGTGGGCATTACACTAGTTGTCACCGTAGGTCCTTTTCCTTTGCTTGATGTTGGCATTGCACTTGAACTAGGTGCTAAGGGAGCACCACCTTTCTTGACTTGAGTAAATAGGATGTTCTCATTAAAACTTGTAGGAACGTTAACACCATCCTTGATCAGATTTAAGAATATGTTGGTCTTGTTTGCCTTAATGGATTTCTCCATCATCTCCACATTGTAAGGGTCTGCAAGGAAGGTCTTAACCTCACTAGAAATATCACCAAAATCAATAGGGTCTTCATCTTGGTATACTTCTTCATCATTATCACCTGGATTGCTATTATGAAAAGGCTGTTGTGGCTCTTGGATATTAGGCATACCAAGGTTCGGATTAGAGGGAAGCACATCCCCTAATGAAGTTGCAGCTGAGGGAGGAAGATTCTCCATTTCTGATTGCTTTGTTGATTCCCACAAATGTGTTTTGGGGTTGAATGTAAACCTTCCTGATCGTGTGTTTACCATACAAGAATGGCCAAATGATGAATGAAGGCTTATGAGAGAAATAGAAAATGAAAATGAGAGCTCTTAACCTTAGATGATTAGTGGGTCAACTACCCAAATTTGAACAAGAGACCTTAGTTTAGCAAACAAAATGATATTGAAAGACAATAGTATCCTTTTCTTACCAAAGATAGTCAAATATGATCTTGTAGGCAAGATAAGACACCAAATGGATCACTCACTATTTGGAGACTGACTTGTGGTCCCAAATAAGCAAGGTAAGGTATTGAGTGAACTGCTTACTATTTGGAGATTGACTTGTGATCCCAAATAAGTAAAACTTGAGTATCTTTCTCTTACCAAAGATAGTCAAATATGATCTTATAGGAAAGATAGGACACTAAATGGATTGCTTGCTATTTGGAGACTGACTTGTGGTCCCAAATAAGAGAATGTGATTAGGATAAAGTGTTTGCTTATGGATGTAAGGTCTAATGTCACGATAGAAAGATGTTTTTTAGGTTTTTAGCTCTCTTAGAAGAAAGTTTGAAGATCGAAGAAATGGAAATGAATAAGAAAGATGAATGTATGATGACCACTTATACGGTTGATTCAGTTTTCATTTACAAGAAATAAGAACCTTGGGTTTACACTTGGGAAAGCAGACTAGTTTCGAAGTTTTTCGTTATAGGTGATCCTATCGTAGCGGTCTTGCCTAGCTTCCTCTTTTTGAATGTCCTTGATCGCGTAGCTGAATTGTTTGTCACCGTGGGTTAGTCTCTTCCTTTCTTTGTAGACAGGGGGTTTGGGCAGTTTCACTTTCTTATGCTTGGTTTGGTTGACTTTTTTGGTCATGGCAAGAACAAAACAAGAGTCAAACTTTTTGACATCAAAAATAAACTCAACCAAAACTCAAAATGTGACTCTAGTGCAAAGCTTCCAAAAGATGACTGTGAGTCAGAGAGACCTCACCTAACCTATCTTACTGCAAAGGTTCCCTCACAATTTCACTCATTTTTTGGCTTGTTTGAAGTTTTTGTTTTGTGTTTATATATATATATATATATATATATATATATATATATATATATATATATATATATATATATATTTGTTTTGTGTTTATATATATATATATATATATATATATATATATATATATATATATATATATATATATTTGACTTTTTTGATTTTTTGAACAAACACACCAAACACAACAACAATCCTAATAAGGCTGATACTAGGCTATACAAGGCTTAGCTAAAGGGCGTCCTCGATATACACTAGGTATGTCAGGTCCAATTCTGTAGATGAAAGGAAATACTGCCACACAGCCGGGGGGAAACGGTAACCCAATCTCCTCCTTCACTTCCCAAAGGTATAAAGTTCTTTGGGGCTTAGCCAAGAGTGACAATATTTACACTTCCAAGAGAGGTGTCTTTCGATTCACCTCCCGATTTTTATACTCCGCCAGAATGCTGGAGTTGAGGTCATCCCAAGGGGTGATGAAATCCCCAAGCAGGCCTCCTAATAAAATGAAAAACAAATCCACTTATTTCTTGTGCACCCAAGGTCGCCCAAAGGCGCGAGGGGAGAGAATACGTAAGTGGACTTGGGGTTTAAAAGACACTTGTTCGTTATCCACAAAAATTTAGGTTTGCTACACTAATTGAAGACACGCATGTTTAGAGCATACAAGGTTCTTTCCAACTTTAAACAACAGAAAATAAAATACTTAAAAGAAAATGCTGAAATGAAATTAATTTTCCTTAAGGCTTTTAATGTGAGTTCATTTTAAGGCCCAAATCCAAATGTGCTCTATACTAAATGTACCCGTTTAAAACGCTCCAATTTCAAATGTGACCCAGTCTTTTGCGCTCTAGTTCGTCCTCTAACATAAATCCTCGACCTGCAAACTCACCAAATGCTCAAGAAAAATATTTAACCATTAGTTTAAACCAAAACAGTCGCAAACGCTAATAATCGGAGATGCTAAAACACGGAGATGACAAAGTGCAGAGCGCAGACGCCAAAATGCAGAGCGCAGATGCCAAAATGCAGAGCGCAGACACCAAAATGCAGAGCACAAATGCCAAACTGCAAAGCGCAGACGCCAAAATGCAGAGCGTAGATGCTAAAATGCAAAGCACAAACGCTAAAATAAAAAGCGAAGACGCCAATTTCGGATCACAGATGACAGATCACAATACACAAACGATAGAGAAATCAGCGCAGACGATAAAACCCTAACTTAGACGACAGAATAAATTAGACAGAGATGCAAAAAAAAAAGAAACAAATTTTTTTGGCAGTGACGCAGACGCTTGTTCTTGGAGACGCTGATCTACAGAGACGCTGATCTACGGAGACACTGATATGCGTAGACGCGCAATGCAGACGACACTGAGACTATCAGAGATGAGAAAATGCTAATTCGACTTGCAGAAAGTTTTATTGGTGGACTTCTGAAGCGAGATCAGGGACGTGTGTCCCACCGGGCGTGCCAAAAATGTGTGCTAGAAAAATGTGCAAATTGCTGGAAGCCTAAGGAATCAAGCTAATTTAAAAAAAATTCACAGAAGCAACCAATAAACCAAAATTCAAACCACCTCTAATACTCAACAAGGGAAGCTATGTGTAGCCATTGTTGGTGTATCTTTGATGGAGGGTGTGTTTGGTATGCTCTCACAAACACAACAATAAATGAATCCCTTGTGTGGAAGTGCAAATGTGAGTGTGAGTGCAAAGTGAATGTGCAATATGATCCTAGACTATATGAAAGAAGAATACTTTCAAGATATGACTATGGAAGAAGTCACACTCAAAGGTATTCTATGATGCAATGAACATGAAATGATGAAAACTATCTATGAATGCAAGCTGATAACTAGAATGAAAACTAAAACTAGGATGTAAACTAACTATGAATGCACAACAAAGCTAAGATGCAATACAAAATGTAAATCTTACCAACTATCAAATCACTAAGATGTAGCCTATGAACTCCATATGGAAATGTACCTATAATGCAAGCTCTCAAAGTGGTGATTCCAGACTCAAAGCGACGGCGTATCAATGCAATCTAATAATCCTCTATATGCAATGCTTGAGACAAGGCTTCTATTTAAAGACTGTCAGGAAACATCTAGAGGGTGTCTAGAAGATAAGGATAAGGATAAGGATTAACGATTAAGCACCTTATCTCCTTATCTCATATCCTTAGTTGGGAGGATAAAATGATGAGGTGGCACATGTGTGTAGAAAGTTCTCAAGTTGTAGACACCATGTGCTTAAAAAGAGATGCAAACCCTTATGATGACAACTCATAAGAGTACACATACTCTTAGGCTTATAGATTAGGATAAAAAATTAAATTAAATAAAATTTAATTTAACTTAGGTCTAGAAGAAATTAATAGGATATGGAGGATTTAAATAAATAAAATTTATTTAAAAAAGGGAATAAATGGAGAATCATGTGTTAAATTAAATTTAACACATTAAGGCTAGGAAGTATTTAAATTAAATTTAAATACTTAGGCCAAAAATGAACCTATTTAATTAAAATAATTTTAATTAAATAAGTAGAAGAATGTGACCATTATTAATTAAATTAATAAAGTCATTTAGGACAATTTTTAGTGTATACAGTGAGTAAGTATCATAAAAATCAATCTCAACTTATTATTTAATTATCAATGAACTATCTTATAAATAGTGTACACATGTATGGATACTTGTTCTGCAGGAGATGTCTTTGCAGTGATTGCTGAGCTTGGAAGTCATGAAGGTGTCGGTTATTATTTATTACAATGTACTGTAGAGAGGAAAAAGTTGCATGATCTTGAAGAACATGATGAAATGTTGTTCCCCATAGATATTATACATATATGTGCACATACATATATGAATTTATATATATCTAGGTAACTTTATATCTATCAAATTTTAAAATATTTAAATTTGTGGTGCAGGTTCTGTTGTGATAGAGGGAACATATTTGAAGCAAGAAAAAAAAAATCCAACATGGAATACACTTTTTTGATTATCAACCTGACAACAAAGTTTTACAATACAACCACCTGGTCGTTGCTACCAGGCTTTGTCTACATCTAGTTAAATTTAAGCATGTACGTCGCAAGTGGAGACTAGACAATGAAGATCATGAGAAGATATACATGTTATAAGTGTACATCATAGTTGAACTGACCTTTAAGATGGTAGCTAATTTAATTTAAATCAAATTTTAAACCAAAAAATGCAGGCAATTAGAAGCCTAATGAATGTTATATTAATTTAATAATATTATCTTAAAGGTTCTAGATATTACTTCTTCTTAAGATTTATTTTATAATAATTTGAATTAGTTTAAAGAACTGTTTTCCTTGATATATCAAATTTCAGGACCTTTAAATGTAGACAATTAGAAGGGATGAATGTTATATATTAATTTAATAATATTATCTTAACTAGATTTTACTTAAAATTTATTTTATAATAGTTTGAATTAATTTAAAGTTGTTTACCTTGATATATAATGAAATGAAATTACCATAACAATGAGATTATGTTATCAATAGTTTATTAAAATAATATTTATACTTTAGTATGGTACCTTATTAGTTCTTGCCATGCAATATATTAATTGGAATTAAAAACACATAATGAGATTAAATTACCATCTTAGGTTTCATTAGTATGGAACTAATGAATAATTGAAATTTATAAATTTGTCATTTTAATAATATTAATTGCCATCTTAAACTAAAGATTATATTATTATTAGTTTATTAAAAAACTATATATGCTCTTTTTGGCAATGAAGCCTAGAAGATTTTATTAAGGCATTGCATTTCTTTAGGTTTTTTAGTTCACCAGCTAGCCTGGAAGGGGATTGGGTTTCAAACCCTTCTGATTACCCCTGAACCTATTCAAATTTTGGGTACTTTTGTTGCCAAGAGTATTTGGAAAGCTTGAGAAGCAGTTAAGCCCTAACTTCACTGGGTTGGCAATGGATTCAAAGATGGGCTTTCCTTGAACCAACATAATCTGTGGTGGTCACCTTTATTTGCTATTCAAGGTGTTCCCCTGGCTAAGGTTCACGGGGCTAGTGCTTTGCATTTTTTAAAATGTGACATAAAGACCCCTAAAGATCTTTTCTCAAGAGTTACTATGAGCTTGCGGTCATGGGAAGACATGAGAGTACAATTCCAACTCACTCGTCCAGATCGGCAAACTTTTGATCTTCTAGTTTCTGCGGTGCCTTCACATTTTTTAAATAAAGTGGGCATTTAGCCTTCTCACCCTTGGTGGAAAGATTGGAAGTGGTATCTAGATACTCTGGTAACTAGCTATAAACCTAGGTTGGGTTACTAATGGTTAGTTCCTCACCTGCCCATGGTTGATGTACTCAACCAACGTTTTCATTTGCAATCCTTGTATTGCACTTGGAGTCATAGGTTCTCCATTATGTGGCACACCATTATTGAACCCAAAATTGCACATTTTTCTTAGTGTATTCTTTTCTAGGGCTTGCATTTGGGCTCTTAGCTGCAACATTTGGGAGTTCTTGACCCTTGTTGCCCTTTTTGTGGTCAACCAGAGTCCTTTTTGCACATTTTTTGGTTTTGTAGACGGGCTCAGGGTTATTGGTAATGGATCCATAATCTCTTTTGCCCCTTTTGCCCAGAACCTTTTTCTTGGCATATGGTTCTTCTGGATGATAATACCTTGATTCCCTTTAAATACACCCAGATATGGCATTCTTTTAGATTGGAGATCTTATTTACTATTTGGAAAGATCACAATGTAGTCATTTATGCTCACAACACACTTGACATTAATGTGGTTATGTACTCTAATGCATGTATTTATAACAATGTCATGTTGCAGATTCAAGTACAGACAAATAAAGTGGCTTTGGAGGTGGCACACTTACAGGAGCTTTTGGCTCATTGGGGAAATGCCCCCTGTACGGTTGCTCATGTTATGCTAGATTGGACCTTTGATGACTGTACCCCTCCACGCGGTCACCATGGAGGACGTAGCAATTTTGCTCACCACTTGCACGTACCTCACTCTCAACAGCACCACTCTCCCAACAGTGGTGCTTTTGGTCGGTGCTACATTTCTGGAGGGTCTGGTGATGAGCACCACTCTGCCTCACCTCCCTGGAGGTTTGGTTTGAGGTGGTCCCTAATGGCTCCTCCTGCGACTCCTACTAATGGTTGGCCCTCTACTCACTTGGACCCCAAGTGGGTGTTTCCCCAGCTGGACGTAGCCATTTCTCCTCCCAAGCTCAAGGGAGAGAAAGATGAAGATAATGCTGTTGCTGATGATGGTTGGGCTCCCCCTAAGCCATCTACTCACCCCACTTTTGGGTGGGGCTTTGATGATAAGGATCCTACTTCCTCGGCTAGCGCTATGCTAGCAACATGAAGATTTCTTTGTTTTCTGTTGTTTTCTATTTTTTTTTGATGAATAGCTAATTTTCAGCTAGTGGCCCTATGAACTCACAGGGTGATCCTGTATCCCCCGACCCTTTTTTTTTGTGAATATGTAACTTTGTTGTATTTTTTTTAAATATAAGGAAGGGACTAGTCATAAAAAAAAAAACTATATATTAATGTTAGTTTATTGTAGGATTATACTCTTAGTTTATTAGTTTATTAACATATTTTTAAATGTATACATTTTAATAATATTAATTACCATGGATGAATAATAATAACAACTTGATCTAAATAGGCAATACAAATTAGTTGGAACTTACACAATCATTAGATAGATATGTATCAAAGATAATTTAATATGTTATAATTCTTTTATCAACTTCTTTTCAAACTATTGAATTTCATCTCATTATGTGTTTTTAATTGTAGGATCACTCTCTTAGTTATCATTAGTTTATTAAAAAACTATATATTAATGTTAGTTTATTCTAGGATCGTACTCTTAGTTTATTAATGTGTTTTTAAATGTATACATTTTAATAATATTAATTACCATGGATGAAGGTTGTTAAGAATATTATATTTTGTAAAAGTTTTTTAAATTAATGTATTGGCTTACCTAGTTAGCATATTTTTATCCACATAAAACAAATATTTTTCTTTAGCCCTAGTAATTGATTTTAACAAATATGTATCTTTAGTCCTACTAATTGATTTAACAAATTTGTATCTTTAGTCCTACTAATTGATTTAACAAATATGTATCTTTGGTCCTACTAATTGATTATTTTATAATGATTACAAATAAATATAATGTTTTAAATTTTTAATCTAAATCATTTGGGTTAATTTAGTAGTTTTAAGCACCTATATTAATTCAATTCAATCACCCTATATTATTATTATTTTTCAAAATTATAAATTAGGTTAGTAGATCAATTTGGAACTTCTTCATATTTAACTATTGAAGTAGGTAAAGAGAAGTTAATTTGATTGTTTTATAATGATCACAAATAAACCTAAAGTTTAAAATCTATAATCTAATTCATGAAGAATGTTCTACAAAAATACAAAAATATACACATACATGTATGTCTCAAGAATAAACATCTACATCTAATATCTCTATTGAAATGCATACATATGCAAATTGTAAGTCTTGAATAAACATGTATGTAGTAAAATATAAAAAGTCAAATACATTTCATCCAACTACTGAAGTACTAAATAGTCAAATAAATAGTGAAATGTACATGTCATCGAGGTACTGAAATACACATGTATACATAAGTCTCTAGAATATACAAAGTCTCCAATATATAAATGCATCAAAAAATTATAAATCTACTCCTACTGGAGGGACCCCTCAAGACACATACGAACAAAATGACCCTTTGATTGAGTCTCCTGTACATCTTGTGGCTGAGGCACAACAACTAAGCCTTGCAAATATATATACATTAGAAATATCTATATATATATACATGTGTACATGTATTCGAGTGTTTATAGTTTGAAACATAAATAACTTTACAAACTATTTAAACTTTGTACTTGAGCACTACTGGGTGTCTCAATAGAATCCTCTCTCTAATGTACATGCCTTGACCCAACACTAGATGTAATCATGTGCTCGGCAACCTGTGCTTGTACAATTTATTATAACTTTTAAATATCTATCTGAACTAAAATTTTAAATTTCATATATTTAAATTTAAAACTATTACACACACACACACACACACACACACACACACACACAGGTCTTAGGAGGTGGAGGATGATCATTAGACTCCATCATATTGTCTAGTGATGCAACTCTAGTGTCAACAGCTCATCCTAATACACCAACATCATCTTCTGAAACTCCAACACCTACTGAACCACCCTCAACACCACAATATCCAACTATTAGTAACAATGAGTGAAGTGGCATGTGTAACTGGCTGTGGTAATGTTGTAGAATTAATGCTGGGTAGGAATAACATATCCATGTACGATGAAAATCCCATGCTCAGACTACTATCAATCTTAGATAGCCCTTGTAACTGCTCACCAAAATCATCAAGGCCCTCAGCTGTGATCCTAACATCTCCAACTCGTATGCCCAAGTCATTTGTAAAGTATCGTGAGCCTAGTACAGAATGCTATGAGCTATCCTACATGGCAACTGTCGTTGGTGTGGTCTGTGCCTGTGGAACTATGGGCCTTTGATGGTGTCTAATGGCATCCATCACCAAGTGAACTGGTATCCCCTGTGTATCAAAAATATAACTGATTCTCTACAACAGATCCTCCAAAAAATACAATGCTAAATCCATATGTGTGTGTTGTCTAGAAAGAGCATGAACATCGCCTGGTACTGGTAGTCTAGTAGCTCTATATGTCTCATCAGTGGAGGTGCCTAAAGTGCTACTCAATGCCTCTAAAGATGGTTGACCTAGATGACTTTGTCGAGTGTGAATGTAGTGACCAAGAGAGTCAGATGTGATACTAGTAGCCGCAGATGCAATGTGTCCAATACTGTCAATTTCTCCCCTCTAGGAAGTAATGAAAACTCTATCTGCAATAGGTGCTAGTGCTAGAGTCACTGGAGGAAGTCTTTGTCCAATGAACTATCTCACATCTGGAGGTGGTAGCCACTGTACACTATGATATTGGTCATGATCTGTGATCTGACCATGCCCTTGTCTATAGTAATCTAGAATATCTAAGTAGTTGACGTTGAGCCCCATGTGAAACTTAGTGTACAAATACTATGAAAAATAAAGAGGTATCTGATTTTTATTAGGATAACGACCATGTGTGGCTAAAAAATGAGGATAGATCATACTGGCAAAAATAGGATCTCTACACCATGTCAATTGATAGCCTCTCACCCTACCTTGTGTACCCTCATATGATGGAAATAAATCTCGTTTGATGATGTCTTTTGGGGCCACCCTCTTGACATCATCAAAAGATGCATCTCCTAAGATCTCAACTCTAAGCACCTTAGATATGGAAACTAATACATCAGGGGTAAATAAATGATGAGCTCTAAATCTAGTAGTGAGATCTTATAAACTCCTACATATGGTGGCACATATGTCTTTATATAAACCATCATTGGAGGACAATATAGATTGCTTTAATCTAATAACCTCCTACTCTACAAATACAAATAATGCATTGATATCAATGCGTGGAGGTGGCACAACAGGAGCTACAATAGGACCTCCAGCAGGAGCTGCACCAGGAGCTACACTAGGACCTACACCAAGAGCCTCACCAAGAGCCACACTAGGAGCTATGGCAGAAGCTGCAACACGAGCCCCACCATGAGCCCCACCATGAGCTGCAACACGAGCTCCACCATGAGCCATAGCATGAGCACCACCATGAGGGCCACCTCAAGCAACACCACAAACTGCACCATGAGCCATAATAAGAGCTGTAGCAGGAGCCACATCAGGAATCGTAGCAGGAATCGTAGTAGGAGTTGCAATAAGAGTAGTCACAATAGGAGCCTCATCACCCTCAGAATGATAAGCAAGCTGATTGTGTGAAGTCATATCTACAATGATGGAGCTAATCTATATTGTAAATGTACACATATACATATACATGTAGTCTAGTACACCAATTTTTATTAAAAGATATGTAATCTTACATCATCTAATCTACACATCAATATATCATGTACATGAGAGTTAGAGTTAGGGTTTAAGTTTTCAGTTAGGATTAGATTAGGGTTTGAGTTTTTAGTTAGGATTAGATTAGGGTTTGAGTTAGGGTTTGGTTAGGGTTTGATTTTTGGGGTTACAATTAGATTAGGGCTTCATTTATATTAGGGTTTGAGTTTTCAGTTAGGATTACATTAGAGTTTGAGTTAGATTAGGGTTGAGTTTTTAGTTAGGATTACATTAGAGTTAGAGTTAGATTAGGGTTAGGGTTAGGTTAGGGTTATCTAGTTAGATTAGGGTTAGATTAGGGTTTGGTTAGGTTTTGATTTCTAGGGTTATAGTTAGATTAGGGTTCATGATTAGGGTTTGAGTTTTCAATTAGGATTAGATTAGGGTTTGAGTTATGGTTTGAGTTAGGTTTAATTATAGTTTGATTTAGATTAGGGTTTGAGTTAGATTAGGGTATGATTAGGGTTTGAGTTTTTAGTTAGGATTAGATTAGGGTTTGAGTTAGATTATAGTTTAAGTTTTTAGTAAGGATTAGATTAGGGTTTGAGTTAGGGATTGAGTTAGATTTTAGTTTGAGTTAGGGTTAGGGTTAAAGATTAGGGTTTGAATTCTAGGTTTATGGTTAGATTAGGGTTTTAGTTAGAGTTAGATTAGGGTTAGGGTTATATTCTAGGGAAAGTTAGAGTTTTCAAGCTAGGGTTAGATTATGTTTATGGTTCTAGGGTTAGATTAGGGTAACTATAGTTATAGTTAGTGTTAAATTAGGGTTTGAGTTCTAGGGTTAGATTAGGATTTGAGTTAGAGTTAGATTAGGGTTTCAGTTTGAGTTAGGGTTAGGGTTAAAGATTAGGGTTTGAATTCTAGGGTTATGGTTAGATTAGGGTTAGGGTTAGATTCTAGAGAAAGTTAGAGTTTTCAAGTTAGGGTTAGATTACAGTTATAGTTCTAGGGTTAGATTAGGGTAACTCTAGTTAGGGTTAGTGTTAAATTAAGGTTTGAGCTTGAGTTAGGCTTAGATTAGGGTTTGATTTCTAGGGTTAGATTAGGGTTTTAGTTATAGTTACAATTAGGTTAGGGTTATCTAGTTAGATTAGGGTTAGGAACTTAAGGTTTCAGTTACGAAACTCTAGGGTTAGATTGGGGTTAGAGTTTTCAAGTTAGGGTTAGATTAGGGTTGGAGTTTGAGTTAGGGTTAGAAATTAGGGTTTGAGTTAGAGTTAGGGCTAGATTAAAGTTTGAGTTAGGGTTAGGGTTGGAGATAGACTTCTAATATTTTCTAATTTTCTAGACTAATGCTTTTTTCCTTTTTTCTAATCTTTTTCTAATATTTTGTAATATTTTTTCTAATGTTTTGTAATTTTTTTTTCAAATATAAATGATAATGTTTTTCTAATATTTTGTAATGTTTAAAATTCTAATATTTTTCTAATGAACTATACTAATTTATTTTCTTTAATGTACTAAAGTAATATTTCCTAATGTTAGATACTAATTTATTTTTCTAATATTGTAGATTAACGTTTTTTAATATTTCAAGTAATATTTTTCTAATATTCTACACTATTTAAAAAAAAAATATTTTGTAATATTTTCTAATTTTCTAGACTAATATTTTTCTAATATTTTCTAATTTTTTTCTAATATTTTTTTAATATTTTCTAATATTTTCTAATATTTTCTCATATTTTTCTAATATTTTCTAGACTAATATTTTCAAATATATTTTCTAATATTTTTCTAATATTTAAATGTAATTTTTGAAAAAATATTTTTTAATAAAAGTAATATTTTCTAAATTTGTTTGCTAATATTATACTAATTTTAAAAATATTTTCTAATATTTTTCTAATATTCTACACTAATATTTTTTTAATAATTTGTAATGTCTTTCTAATATATTATAATATTTTTCTAATATTTTCTAGACTAATGTTTTTAAAAATATTTTCTAAAATATTTCTAATAAAATGTAATTTTTTTCTAATGTTTTTCTAATAAAACCAATATTTTTCTAAATTTGTTTCCTAATGTTATACTATTTTAAAAAATATTTTCTAATATTTTTCTAATATTCTACACTATTTAAAAAAAAAATAATTTGTGATATTTTTCTAATATATTGTAATATTTTTCTAATATTTTCTAGACTAATGTTTTAAAAAATATTTTCTAATGTTTTTCTAATATAAATGTAATGTTTTTTCTAATATTTTTCTAATAAAACTAATATTTTTCTAAATTTGTTTCCTAATGTTATACTAATTTTAAAAATATTTTCTAATATTTTTCTAATATTCTACACTATTATTTTTTTAATATTTTGTAATGTTTTTTAATATATTGTAATATTTTTCTAATATTTTCTAGACTAATGTTTTTAAAAATATTTTCTAATGTTTTTCTAATATAAATGTAATATTTTTCCTAATGTTTTTCTAATAAAACTAATATTTTTCTAAATTTGTTTCCTAATGTTATACCAATATTTTTTTGATATTCTAGATTAACGTTTTTTAATATTTTCTAATTTTTTTAATATTCTAGACTATTGTTTTTCTAATATTTATCTAATTTAACATTGTTTTTTTCTTTCTAAATTTGTTTCCTAATGCTAAATTAATATTTTTCTAATATTCTACACTAATGTTTTTTAATAATTTCTAATGTATTTTCTAATAACACTCATATATAACTAACAAATACAAAAAATTTATAAATGATAAATTAATAGAATTAACTAATATAAATAAATAATAAAAATATTAAATTAACATGAAAATATTCTTTTAAAACATAAAAAACATAAAAAACATTCAAATAATAACATATAAACATACCTGAAATAGCACAACGACCAAAATTTGGAGGAGAATGATGCAAAGTGAGCAACTCGCTTACTAATCAAGTATGTTCGCTCCAATGTCCAAATCAAATTTCACCTCACTGTTAAAATGAAACGAAAAAATGGGAAAATGAGAGTTTTAATCTCAAATTTGCCGTAATTATATGTTCACGCAAACATATTAATTAGGGATGTTCACATGAACATACCCTATTTACAATTTTTTTAGGTTCATGTGAACATACTTTAAGTATGTTCGCGTGAACATACAGAAAATGAAATTTGGAAAATTTCCATCATTTTGTGATTTTCTTTATCCCACAAAAGTGGTACCTAGTATTGTGGGTTCACCCAAGTTGTAGTGCTCTGAATTAGATTTTTAACAACTATAATAAGTATGAAATTTGATATCCTAAGTGAAAGTTATGGTTATTTTACCAAAACAACTTTTTTACCACTTTCAAAGCAATTTTTTTTTTGTGACAAAATTTTTGATGGGATTAAATTCGATGGTTTGCATAGCCTGAAACTGAAAAAGCTTTGCCTTTTCTCTCAATGTGGCCAAACTAGGGAGTGTTATATATCAAAATTTATGGTAAGGCCAACTCAGATCCAATGGCGAGGTTTTTTTTTTTCATGAGGTCATTTTTGCAAGCTCCTCCCTAAAACACTTATTTAAAAGGAAACATCCAAAAAAATCCTTTTGACTAATAATTTTACATGCCCAAAAAAACCAAGAACCCATGATAACAACAAATCCAAAACCCTCATAAATGCAATAAACAACCTATGAAACTAATATATGCCCTTTCTTTCACTCTTTAATGCATTCCCATGGATTCAATGTAGGGTTACAACAACAAACCATAGCTATGATACTATATGTAAGGAAACTTGCAAATTTTTTTTATCATTTCCACATAACCCATAACAAATATGAATAAATAAATACTTAAAATGACTTACAATCCACATGCAATAAAATAAACGATATATCCAAAAAAATGTGACACAAGGTATACCTTGGGAAACCCTCATTAAGGGGAAACCCCAACCTTCAAAAACATCCATCACCATGTATTATTTAACAAAACACTATTGCAGTACAAACAAGGAAACCTCCAAAGCCATAGCCACAACTAAGAAATCCATGTGAACAAGCAGGAATAGAGACATCCCATTCCATGCTTCCAATCTTAAAAAATACTCCCTTTGGCTAACTTGTCTCACCTTGTCTTACTCAACTTTCCTTTCTTTGCCTTTTCTCTACAACTACCATTGTGATTGCTTTTATAGTAGCAAGCCCCACAAAACCACCAAATGGTATCACATAAACCATATGCTACCTAACCCATTGACCCAAATTTAATACTGAACATTTAATTTATTTTTCCCCAATATTAAATAATTACATCAAATATTATCATAATGTTACAACACAACTCATCAAGGATATCCCATAGGAATCTCTACATGTTGCACACCCATTTAGGTGCTCCTGGGTGCAACATTACATAGTAAAATAAAATAAAATAATACAAAAATATTATGCAATGTATGCAACACATATAATCTAAATAATTCACAACTCTTATCATTATACAAGATATCGTTTCTGTTATATATCATCTACAACACAAAATGACATCAATTAGCTCAACCTAATTAAATGCAACATGAAAAAAACATAAATACTCAACTCCAAATTCTTCTCTAATGCATGTAAAAGAAACATAACACATGCAAATTATCTCACCAAGTCAACACACCTTTTGGTTGAACTTGAATCACCACTTTCAACTTTGCACAATACAATGTAGATTGAAGAACTCAAATCAACTTCAAAAGATAAAACCATTAATGCCCATCAACCAAAGAGACTCAAGATGTAATGTGGACCTCTACAATAATTGTAAAAACTCAATATAAACATCAGTGGATGGCAATAAAGCAGTATTAGAAACCCACAACACCAAATCCACTAAAGACAATGGAATACATAGCATTCACTCAAACTAGTATGTTGTATCTACATGACCAACACTTAGCACATCACAAAAATAACTATAGAACAAATGAAAACATGATATTTGAGATTCAATGTCATTTTGCATCAACCAACATCATATTAGAGTTGTAAGATACTACAAATCAATGCAACATAATACACCAAAACTAAATACATGTCTAATAGAGTACTTATTAAAACCTATACTTGGCTATTTTTTTTTGTAGGTATTGAATGCTTCTCCAATGCCCCAAAATGGACCTAAACTATATATATACACTATGTACAATAATCTTCAATAGTCTCCATACACCAATTTCAACATATGCATACTTATGTGATACTACACCACTTCATAATAGATTGGAATACAATTAAACTCAACTTTCAATCCATAGGTGTTATCGATGATAGTAAGATTGACATCAATGATGTTGAACCTCTTTTTTCCTAACTTGCCTAAACATTATAGACTGAGATGGGGGCGGGGGGTGGGGGCGCAGGCGCGCGTGTAGGTGATACGATTTATCATCTCCTCTTGCATAATGGGTTGTATGTGTTTTTCTTGTTGTAATGTGCTTACCCCATGATGGGTTGGTTGCTTGTATAGATTTTTGTAAATCACCCTGGTTATTCCATTGGCATAAGCTAATAAAGAAATTGAATATGTTGTGATCATTCTTCTATTTTTACCTCTCTTATTTTATATGTTTCTACATTTTGTATCGTACATGTTCCATTGTTCATAAAATATGGTTTTATGTTATCCTCTTGGGATGATGTCATATGGTAGCACCTTAATTCTTTTCTCTCTAACACCAACCCATAAAAACTCTTCTTTGTAACTATTATGTGTCTTTTTTTCTTTATGGTGTAGTTTCACTTCCTCTATGAAATGATGATATTACATTTCAAAATACTATTTTCATATATTATCATATGATTATACTAACCCCAGAGTTGGTATATCCATTATGTTCTCTCTTGTTTGTCATGATATCATTTCCCTTAACATTTCCTTGCAAGGGAGTATTCCATAGTGGAAACATCTATTATGGATGCATGTATGATTCATTGAATCCATTTATCTTATTAAGGCATTATCAATTTCTTTAAGGTAGGGGTATACACTTCTTAAGGTTTGATCCTTGCATTTTTGGATTCATCCTTGGATTAATAATAATTCTTGAGGCTTGATCCTCACATTTGTATCTTTTAATTCCCCAAGGGCACACACATCCTTATGCTTGGATTGTCTTTTATCAGATTCCCCTTTTAGAGAGACAAATCCTTAAGGGTGTATCCTTTATGGGTTGACTAGAATGTTGCACAAACATACTAGACTATCAGTCACATATTTTTTTGCAAGATGCCTTTTTTTGTGATTTGTAGTAAGATATATAACTCTTATTGGTTGAAGTAATCACACTTCCTATTTAGTTTTTGTCTTTTTTTTCAGCGACATTTCTTTTGTGATGATTTTGGATTTGACAAGGACTTAAGTCTACCGGGGGCTTGATTGTTTCCATGTCTCCTTAGTCCAAGTGATGCAATCATTTTATGCATTTTATCTACTTTACTATGAGTTTGAGTTTGAATCATAATCCCACTAAAGTGGGATCTAAATGTACCATCTTAAAAAGTGAATACTTTCCTTTTAATACTTTTTAGCCATCCAATTTTTTATGATATCATAGAACATAAATGCATTAATGCTCAAACTAATGTCTTTTTCTGAGTTTCTTTATATTTTTGTCCCTTTTGTTTCTATCCTCAAGATCCCAAAGAGAATACTTATGGAGGAGGCCTCTTATATTTAGGTTGAGGTCAACCTCATCCCAAGGCATTTTGCCTCAAGATCCCAAACCCATTTTGGGAATTTTAATTTTATTTCCCATCTAGTGCAATCAACCCTTTTGATTGTGATTCTAAAATAACTATAAAACAAGGCTTACTCACTTAATTTGTGCATATATTATTCATAGACATGAAGTATACACGTGTCATCAACTTGAGAGTAAGATTCATATAGATGAAGTATACACATACATTCAAGACATTCAAGTATAGAAAGTAAAGATTCATTGAAGATCCTAATTTTGTGTCATCTTTCATGCATTTTATTCTTAGTATTTTTCTTCTTTCTTCACATGAGATCGTGGAGTTGACCATCAAGTAAAGATATCCACATTCATCAAACGTGTACAAGAATTAAAGATAATATTTACATCCAGGTTATCAGATTTGTTACTTTGGATTTGTATTCAAATTCTACATCATTCATCTACATACAAGCATCCATACATCTTTGTGGATACCAAATTTGAATCCATCCATATAGATTTCAAAAGTAAGGTGAATATTTACATTTTTCTTACTTTACATGATTTCTTATTTCAAGATTAATTCCTAAATTTTGGCTTAACTAATGCAATATCCTTCCTCCCCAAATAATCAAATTTTCATGTATGTAGGAGTATATATACAAGACTTGAAAGCAATAAATTCAATTTATGTCTAGGGTTTCTGTTTTCTTTTAGACTTTCAAAATTTAGGTTTTTAGCATAAATTAGGTTAAGACCAACCTTAACCTATAGGTTGACCTTTACTAGAGGCTCCCAAATTTTCAAGATCAACATGTCTTAGTTTCAAAGTCCTAGATTTGGTTTTGTTCCAATTTGTAACATAGTTTGACAATTAGCTTTTAGATTTGAATTGACCCATTCTATTGGCCTTCAAGGTGAGTTTTATTCCCCATTTTTCATTTTATAGAACTTACTTTGATGTGTAAGATCTGATCCTTTTTCATTTTTTTATCTATCATATGTGTTTATAGTCTACTTGCAATTTGATTGGTTAATTTACTTGCATTAGCTAAATACACAATTGAATAAATAATTACACAACATTAAAGGGAAAAAGCATCCTATAAAAGAGATCCTTTAAGTATACATATTGGACAAGGACTACAATTCAAAATTGGAATCCTTTGCATCCACTTTGGATAGTGTCAATCTAATTTGATCCCCTTTGGAAGGTTATACATGAAGACCCCTCTTTTGCTTTGCCTAATGTACATCTAAACTTAGGGGTTCAATATACACATTCTTACTACACACATTACATGTCAAGTCCTTACTTTTTTATTTTCAATATATATCCATCACATTGGACACATGATTTTGGTGGAAGATCAATGATTCTTGTTTGAAATCTCATCTAGTCATTGGCTATACATGACACACTATTATGTGTATGTATCCTTTATTTTAGTATCTTGTACTCCAATAATTCGTTATCACACATGGAAATAATTTAGATTTTTCTATTGAACTATGTATTTTTTTTGTAATGATTATACTTTGTGTGTTTATAGGGCCACTTATGGTAAATTATAGTTATATTGTAGACAACTATGACCTTGAAGATGGGTTTTTGGTCAAAAAGCACATGATCCAAAAAGTTATATTTAGAGAAATATATAAATGAAAATTAAATGAGTTTTTAACATATGAAGATACATAAGTACTCATAAGTTGATTGAAAATATCGGAGTGTTGAAGAGTGTCCAATATTTGATACAATTGTGCACTTGTATGAAATAAATAATATAGTCATCCTCTATAGTAAGAGAATGCCAAAGTCATTTAACAAACTAGTTTCCCATAATGTGTTTGCATATATTGTACATACATAATCACATAGCGTTTATGATGATCATTCTTATGATAAAGTTTTAATATGTATTATTTAATTTACAATATTGATGTATAGTTTGTTGGTTGAGTTTGGCATGGTTAGTGGGCCAACAAAAATTATAAATTATACTATATTATTGACATATTCAACCGCTTCATTTCTCATTATGTTTGATTGCAAATTTTGATAATTCTATGGGTGAGTCATATCAAATTAATAAGAACGGTTTATCTCTATTTTGATTATTTCAAGGGACTACCACACACAAATCCTTATTAAAAATGACATGGACTTTAACCATAAAATTTTTACATTACCATGCGTTTACAAAATTAGATCATTATAATGATGATAATTTGGACAATATAGTCCTACCATGTGTTGATAAATATGTAATGTTGGGGTGTGATTTGTGGGTGTATGTTGGATTTATCTATGGGATATTGGGAACTATAAAGATATAGTATATTTATCATTGAAGGTTCCTATAGCAATGTATGTACACCTTGTGATAATCAAGATAGAGACAAACCTTTGATTATTAATGTCATATCACACACTCTTTAACATTTTTCACAATCCTACTCATGAAATTTCTTAGTTTATTAGAAATATTGCCACCATTTTAGTTTTTTTAAGGGTGCTACCCTTAATCACAAAAACACAACATAAATGGAGAAACAACAAGAAGTTGTGAGAACAAAAAGTTGGCTTCATATTATCTCCAAAAGTATGAAATTAGAAATTTAAAAATACAACATGAAAAGCCACACACATTTTTTTGGTACAATATCGTGTAAGTCAAATCCACCATCAATAACCCAAAATTACCTTGGACAACCCTATGAGCCTTATTTATATATGCTACTTTCCTTCACCCAAGAAGGTTCTAGAAATTTATCCCCAACCCTTGAGGCTGACCAACCCTACATTATTTTATTTACATGTTTTATTATATTAGAGTCAATACAAATGATTTTATTTTTATATTTTTGCCAACTTTTGGAGACCATCACTTTTTAGCAGTAGTTTTGGTTGATAATTATAACCACTTTAGGAAAATAACACCTCCTAAACTACAATGCCTTGACTACATAAGCATTGTCATTTGGGGTTTGACCTCTTCAAATATTCTAATGCCTTCAATATCAAGTTCAAAGATTGTGTAACAAAAATTCTCAATAACTTTATCAATACATATGGCATTGTAATGAACTCAATTAATAGACTGATATTTCTAAGATGAAACTCCACTTGTAAAATTAGAACATTTTGAGCTCAAATGACCAACTTCCTAAAAATGGTAAGTTTCCATAAATAAAGACTCTAAACTGAAGCATCCTTATTGAAAAAAGATAGGACATAAATAGTTATATGTGATGCAAGATTGCCCTTACACCCAGGGTGTTCTTGCATCAGATATTCAATCTAATTTGAGAAGTGACCTTGTTATATCTCAAGTGTTCAGAGTGAAACCAAGATGGTTTACCTCCTCCCCTGTCAACTATGATGATTCTTCTAAATGTCATACTTTCCATTTGACTAGATATTCTTTGTATGTCCTATTCCTTATGCTTCTACCAACACGACTGTCTAGTATATCATTGATATCTTTTGTAGCTAAAGTAGTTGCTGGAATACTCCATTTTGCTTCGATGATGTCATCTTCAACACCTCCTTCATGATACTCTATAAGATCTAAAATGTTAAATACTGGTGAAATATTTTGTTCATTGGGAAACTCTACTTCATAGGCATTTTTTCTTCAATATTATGCATGGTCAAAACTTCTTCATTTTCAACTTATTATATGTATCCCCTTGAAATTTCTCCTTTCTCAAATGAACCATGATTGTTAGAATGTTTAGAATAATTGGGGGGGGGGGGGTGTGGGTGAAGAAGGGGTGATTCAATTATCAAAGGTCCATATATACCAATTGAACAAACAAGCACTAAAACAACTTAAGATCTTAAGATTCAATAGCTCAACCTCTATAGTAAAATTTCAGTAAACATTAGCTAGCATTCCACTATCCTAAATATAACATAATTTTAGAATGTAAACGTTAACAGTAAATCACCACAAATATCATCCACACAAGTTTGACACTAGGATTTAACATAGAAACCCAATTTGGGAAAAACTCTCTGTAACATGTCACCAATATTTTCACTCTTCTAAAGTGAGCTCTATTAGGAGCCAACCTTGTTAAAGGTTACAAAACATACTATTAAATGTAACCTTGTTAAAGGATTTAATCATCCTATTAGGAGTGGCCTTGTTAGAGGACTTTAGAACATTTCATTAGAATGCCACCTTGATTAAAGGATTTACATATGACTATTAGGTCAACCTTGATTAAAGGATTTCAATATTGATACTAATACAACTCACTTTGCAAATATAGATCTCAATTCAACTCACAAGTTGATCCACTGACATGCCTTCATTGTCATCTCAGTCTCTAATTCACTTGGCAACCCTTCAATCAATCACACTTCTCCTATTCTCAACTCTTCTTAGCCTTCTCCTTAAGTTTTCTAGTTGATAGCATCAACAATAGCTCCAACCTTCAACCACTTTGAAAGGTAGCCCTTGTACCTCCATAAATAGGCAATTCTAATCTTTTATCACTTGAACACCACTGTAGATCTTAGGGTTATGATCATGTTCACCACATATAATGAATTTGTCCACCTTTTTGTTCATCCTTTTCTTTTCTATAAAATTCTTTACAAATCCTTGCATAGAAACATGCAAATATGGTTTCCCTTGATTTAAATATTCAAGGTCATCTATCCTCATCTTCAACATGATTTCCATATTCCAAGAAATCAACTTTATCTATTAGAAATTATAATTTCTCATAAATTGTCAAAATGTTGTCCCATAGCCAACACTATATTCAGACACTTGGTCATCACTAGGGTACTTGGTTGCCATTGAATTTCTTGTTTGGCACATACACTGTCACTCAGTCAATACTGATGCTTAGTAAACACTATTTCAACTAGGCTTATATTGTGGCTCAATTGACACTAGCATCACTTAACATATACTTCATGTTCCTTAATCCACTAATCTATTGCTTGGTCAAGCCTATGCATTTGGTCTATCTCTGATCACTTCTTCAGGGCTTTAGTACAACTATCTTCTCCACTTGTAACATGATTTAAATAATCACTTTATCTTGTCAAAGTCTAACTACTCAAGTGTCCATTTTTAGTTTTCTCTTCATAACACAACCTTTCCTCTAGGTCCTTTTCTATGACCAACTTCTCAAATCCTCTTCATCAATCATATAGATATGAAACTTAGATCAAATAAGAAACTATCTTACCAATAATATTTGACATCAATGACAACATAACAATTGTTCCAATTATATTTTCGAACACTTGACTTCATCTCCAATCTGAAATTCTTATGCCCCCTTTTATTATCTGCCTTATCCTTGTACTATGTATTCAATTTATTGATATGCTTCCTCCCCTCTTTATAAATGTTCTTTAAATGCTGTACAAAATCTTCAGCTTCAACATTACATGTCTCCTCTTTGTCCAACTTCCTTAATTAAGAAGTGTTTCTGAGACTACTTCCATATAATTTTTGGAATGGTGGATTTAGCAGTGCTCCCATTAACATAATTATTATATGCAAATTCTGCCTATGGTAAAATCAAGTCCCATCCCTTTGGTCTATCTCCAACCAAACATCTAATTTTTTTTTCAAACTCATATTCACCACTTTTGTCTTCCTATTAGTTTGTAGATGATGCAATAATTTGAATATAAAATTTGTCTTTAACTTCTTCCACAATGTCTGCCAAAAGTACCCAAAAAATTTGGTGTCCCAATCTGAAATTGAAATCTTTGATAGACCATGTAGCCTCTAAAAACTAATTATGTTGCATGAACAATATAACTACTCTTGTTGCATGCAATTAAATGTGTCAAATTTGAAAACATTTCAAGCACTACAAAGATTAAATCATGTTTTTGCCAAGTCCTTGGTAAACCAAAAACAAAGTCCATACTATTATCCTCCCAAGAATTCTCCAATACTGGTAATGGTTGATATAACCCTAGATTTTTCTTTGCTCCTTTTGCCATTTAACATATTTGACAACTCCAATTTTTTTGACATCTTACTATAATTATGGCTAGTAATAATTTTCACTAACCTGAGCAATAGTTTTATCTCAATCAAAATGTCTAGCCAACCCTCCATTATGCTTCTCCATGATGAGATTCTCCCCCATAGAACTCATTGGAATGCACAACTGACTTCCTTTGAATAGCATACCATTTTGGATGGTGAAATCTAACCACTTGGTTCTATCTAGAGTAATAGGCCCTATACAAGTTTTCCAAGCTTCACCAAAATTAGGATCCTCTAGGTATAAATGTTTGAGTTCCTTGAGCCCAACTACCTCAATCTGCATCGATGCTAGTTAAGTATGTCTCCTACTAAGAGTAGCTACAACCTTTCTATACTTCTCGCTCCTGTGTTTCAAAATAGATCTATAACTCTGCAATAACTCGACCCATTTCAAATGCCTCTGATTTAACTTTCCTTTGCTATTCAAATATTGCAAATCTTGAATATCACTATATTAAAAAAACTCATTAGGGAGAAGATAATGTCTCCACTTCTTCAATGCCTGAACTAAAGCACAAAAATTTTGATCATAAACATAATATTTTCTTTAGGCATCATATAAATTTTCATTGAAGCAAGCAACAAGTCTACCTTCTTGGCTCAAAAGAGCTCTTATTGCACTACCACTCACATCAGAGTTAGCTTGAAATACCTTATTAAAATATGCAAGTGCTAAAATAGGTTGTTCTAAAACCTTTTGTTTTAACAATTCAAAACCCTTATCCACTCTTGTAGTCCACTTAAACCCCCTCATATTCTCTTTCATTGCTTCAATTAAGGGTCCACAAACACTACTAAAACTCTTGATAAAATTTCTATAGAAACTGGCCAAATTATGAAAAGATCTTAACTTAGTCACACTTCTTGTATTTGACCTCGAGCATATTCATCACCTTCTTTACACCCATTTAAAAAAACTCTACTGCAACTACAAATCTCAGATATACTAGCTCCTTCTCAAAACTTAACTTCTTAAAATTAATCAATAATTTATGTTCCCTTAGCTTCTCAAGCACCCTACAAATATGCATTATATACTTTTCCAATGTCTTACTGAAGATCAAAATATCATCTAGGTAAACATTGAAAATCTTACCTAGAAATTCTTTCAATACCTCATTCATGAGTTGCATGAAGGTGTTTTATGCATTGAATGGCCCAAAATGCATGACTAACCACTCATACAACCCTTCCTTTATTTTGAAGTAAGTATTCCATTCATTTCCTTCTTTGATTCAAATTTCATGATATTAACTCTTTAGATCTATATTCATGAAATACATAGATCCGCTAAAACAATCCATAATATCAACCATCCTTGGCAAGGGAAATCTATACATGATAGTAATTTTGTTGATGGCTTGAGAATCTAGAGATGTCCTCTATTCTTCATTCTCCTTTGGTGCTAATAATGCTGTTACAATACATGTACTTAGACTTTCTCAAATCAATCCCTTCTACAACAACTCTTGTACTTGCTTGTTCAACTCTTCACTTTCAATTGACATTATTTTGTGTATTGTCTTATTTGGCAAACTGGTTCCTAGAATCAAGTCCATCTAATGACTAATCTTTCTGAGTGGTGGTAATCCATTAGGTACACTATTAGATAGAATATCCTGAAACTCACCCAACAAATCTACAACTTCTATTGGTACATCTTCTAATTCTTTACCAACTTTTGGAATTAAAGAAAAACATATATGTGCATGCCTTATACCCTAAATCTCTTCCATCAACTAAAAATATTTTGGCATTACTACACACATTTTCTTCTATGTCCCTCAACGACTTTAGCTTATGTCTCACTCCATCCTTTGTTAGGGAGTAGGTATTCACATGACCAATATGTACAACATGCCTATCAAACTGCCACAACCTTTCCAAAAAAATATGACATGCATTCATGGGCATGATATCACATAGTGCCTCATCATAGTAGCTCTCAATATTGAACTTTACCAAACATTGTTCATTGACCAAGACCTTTTGGTCATCCTTCATCCAACTCTCTCTCTCTCTCTCTCTCTCTCTCTCTCTCCCCCTCTCCCTCCCCAAATTTGTGACCATATCCTCTAACACAATTTTTTTGTGCTCCTACTATTAATAATTATACCACAAAACTTATCCTCACATTTGAACCTAGTATAGAATAAACTCCTCCTTTGGTTAGGTTCATCCTCATTACTCAATAAGACTCTTATGTTAATTAAGTCTTCTCCTCTTTCAACATCTTTAGAATGTGATTACTTGCATCTTCATCTACGTGTATGACTCTTATTTGGCTTTTAGATCTCCTATCTATCATTCCTTGGCATTGAGGACATTTATAAGCTTTATGACCTTCTCCATAGTGGAAACATGTTCTACAAAAACCTCCTCTTCGTGGCCCTTGTCCTCTTTCTCTTCATCTCTAATCCCTATTATTCTTATCATGGAAATGATTGAAATAATTTCACCCCTAATTCTGACAATAATTGACCTCATCTTTCTTTTTTGATCTTCATATTAACCTCCGTAAGACCATCTGCCATATTTTCCACCATGAACTCTTCCACTTTGCTTGCTCTCAAACTTCTTGTTCAAATTGTCCTCCACTCTTAGGGAAAACTAACATGCCTCTTCAATACTAGTCATTCTAACCAGACTCAACTCTTCTTGAATACTTAGCCTCAACCCATTAAGGTGACGAGCAACTTTCTCCTTGTTAACTTCCTCATGGCCTGTTTTGATGAGGACTCAATAAAACTCTCCTATATACTCTTGAACAAATATTCCCTCTCACTTCAACCCTTACCTTTTCTTTAGAAAATAAAGCTCATAATCAATGGGAATGAATTATGCTTCAATTTATCCACCATTTGATCCCATCTTATGATTTTATCCTTTCCTCTTCTATTTCATCCTAATTGAATCCCCTGGCAAAAAAATATTGCATGACATTGGTAGAACTGACCCTATCAGGATCTTTAGTATCTTCACACTCAAAATATTCTTCTAATTAATTTATCTAGTTAGTCAGTTCCTCTAGGTTAAGATTTCTCAAAAATGTGGGGACTTCAATCTTTTTCTTTTCCCAATCTTGGAAATGACCATAAAATCCTTTCTTCCTTAAGGTTCCTAGCTCATTTTGCTCCTTCATGTTCAACATTTCCTTCTCCAAATTAATCCTTAATTTCATATTTTACCACAACATTCATTCCTTTATTAATCTCCTCTTGTAATGCTTGTACTTGACTCTAGAGGGTGTGAAAACACTCAGGTGTCACACCTCCAGCTCTTTCGCCACATTCCCTTTGTGGAAGCATTTTTATGCCTATTTCTCAAACCCACAACCACATTCCTAGTTAAAACCACCTCATGTCAGTGATTTGTCTACACACTCAAGAACTCCTAATTAGATATCCCTTGATGAAGGGCGCTCCTCTTGGTCAAACAAACACATAACAAAAATAGAGAAACAACAACAAGTTGCAAGAACAAAAAGTTGGCTTCTTATTTTCTCCAAAAGTATGATATTACAAATTTAAAAAATACAACATGAAAAGCCACATGGACATTTTTCCTACAATATTGTCTAAGCTAGAGTCACCACCAATAACCCATAAATGCCCTAGAAAACCCTACATACCTTCTTCATATAGGCAAATTTCCACTAGCCAAAAAGATTCTAGAAATTCGGCCCTAACACTTAAGGCCAACCAACACTAAATTATTTTATTTTTCATGTTTTATTATATTAGAGTTAGCCCAAATGATTTCACTTTTATATTTTTAGGTACCCCAAATTTTGGAGACCATAAATTTTTAATCACACATCCAATTGACTATGATAATCACTTTTTAAAATGACACTTCCCGAATAACAATACCATGACCACACAAGCATTATTAGTTGGGGTTTGACCTCGTTTTGATGTCTCTAAGGCCTTCAAAATTGAGTTTAAATAATTTATACCAAAAATCATCAATAACTTCACCAATACAAATGGTATTGCAATGAAACTCAACTAACAGGATGATATATTTAAGATGAACCTCAACTTGGGAAATTAGAACATTCCGAGCTCGAATGACCAACTTACTTAAAATAAAAAGTTTTCACATATAACAACTCTATACTAAAACACCCTCATTGAAAAAATACAAGACACATATTTTTGGGTGATGCAAGATTGCCATTACATTTAGTATGCTCTTGCATCAAGTTTCAATTGTACTCTAGTAAAACACAAGTTATGCTATTGCCACAAAAAAGAAAGAGAGTCAATTGTGGTCTTTGTCTTTTAGATGAACTTTTTTGAAAGCATCTACAACATTATTTTGTGTATGGATGATAAAATATTGTGTGATGCTATGGTCTTGGAGATCTTCTCTTTTCTTATACTTGTTATAAAATTTCCTTGTGAACCTTTTGTAACATTTCCTCCAAAAAAGTCCTCACATGGTTTTTCTTTACCATAGTTCTCAATGAAGAGTAAATGACCTTGAACCTTGGTCAAATAGTAGGTTTTATTTCCTGTAAAGCTTACAACCAAGGTTCAAAAATTCAAAAAAAAAGAAGGACAAAAGCAATGAGTGGGAACAAGAGTGGAGGGGAATTATAGAGTTTTGATGAAGCATAGGGGGATTATTGTGATGATGCTAATGAAGTCTAGATGATTTTTTGGAAGTTCAAATTGTGATTGAGGTTCCTAAAGGTCCTGACATGCCTTTTTATGGGTGTGTATAAATAGGATCTCTAGCTTTGGGCTTGGGAGTTTGTTTACACACACCTTCTTGTTTAACCACAAGATAAAGGTCTTGGTCTATCATGTTATGAGTTGGTATTAGTATGGGACATTATGAGTTGGTGTAAAGATTATTGGTCTTCTTTCTACGCAAGATTTTTAAAAGCCTTGTTTTGGTGGATCCCTTTACCATGAAGATAGTCCATTCGTTGTGTGGACTCTTTGATTATTTTTCTAGTTCACTATTAACATCTCTCCTTAATTATTACTTATCTTGAGTTGTGCCTTCTTCTTCTTTCTAGTGGAGGGAGTTTGATCAATATATCATAACTAGGTTCCTAGTTGTGTGTTTGTGTCTTGGTTTTCCTTTATGTGATAGAGAGTTGGTTGTCTCTAGTATTCCATGTGGTTGGGGTCTCGTTACTACAATGATTTTCTAGGGTGGGTTACAACAGATTATCAAGATTATTAGTTTGTGCCCTATCATGGTATGTGCTTAAGTAGTTCTATGATTTAAGGCTCTAGTGCTACTATGAGTTGATGCATCTTGTGTTTTCTCTAGTCTTAAGGGATTTCTAGTTCAAAATGAAGTTTCTTTTTATTTTCTTGGTTTCTTTCCTCTACTTGATGGTAGTATTCTTCAGTGACCCCCTACCATATTTTGGATAAAATATTACTATTTTGAGAGTTATTCTTATATGTTGGCATACTCTTTTTGGTAGACATGGTTGTGTTGTCTCTTGGAGATCTTGTCCCTTCATTGCTTAGCACTATGGGTTTTTGGACCTAGCTTTTTTCTACCCTAGCTTGACTATTTCGAAGATTTTTCTTTGTGTTTTTGTTACTACTTCTAGTCCCTTCTTATGAGCCTATTTTGGTATCTCTTTGATGCCTTATGGGATTTTTATTGTCTCAACTCTTTCTAGTAAAGAAGGGGCAAGGTGTTTTGTGGGTGCAAACTATTATTTGTGGATCTTATCTAGAGAATAAATCTATACATATGAAGACTAGTTTGCAATATATTTTGTGATTCTCTTAACACCTTTCCTTTCCTTGCTGATAATGTGGATCAAACATTTATCTAATTTCTTTGCTATTAAAAAGAACCAATGAGGGAAAGACCAAAAGTGTAGATTATTCAAACTAAAGGAAGGATAAATCGATGATTGTTGAAGAATATACAATGCCTTGGTAATTTATTGTATTCTCCTACAACCATTGAAGATATAAGTATGCTGCTAGGGAGTCATGATCATAAATGGTTGTGACCCCTCCATGGCACTTGCCTCGGGCAGTCAAACCCATTCATAATCATGACTCCTCTCAACTATAACCAATGAGAAATGTCTTTTCGTGGGTAAAAGTACAAATTTGTGTCACCTTTTAGGCTGACTTATCAAACAACCAAATTTGAGTATTTCTATCCAAAATCAATTTTTCTCAAACATATGATCTAGATAAATTCATTCTAGTTAAGTTATATATGGTCTCACACTTTTCTAATTGGAAATGTCTATTAAATGCATGTTTTATACTAGTTTTTATCCAATTACTAAAGAAATAAAATTATTTCAAAAAATTGGCGTTTCAACAAATCTTACTATTTTATATGCTATTTTTTTAGTAAAATATAGACACCATTTTATAGAGCTTAAAGTCAAGAATATTTTCATATAGAGTTTATAGTGTTTTAATTAAATATAGTATATTGTAATTAAAAAAATCTACAAGAACATATTCTAACACTAAAAAAGATGTAGATTTTGAGAAGCAAAAAAAAATTAAATCATATAAAAATAAATTATATGGCATTCTAGAGGAGAGAGTCCTCATTCAGAATGTATAATTTTTCTTCTAGTTAGAATAGATTTATTTTGAAAAATGTGGTGGGAGATGAAAACTATTGATTTTAGGTGAGTTGAAATTTGAATAACTGTAAAAGAGAAAATATAGGTCTAAAGTCAATTTTTATTTTTGATTGTTCTAGCTATATGCATTATCTATAACATAGTCTGAGCTCAAACAAAAATGTGTTTATTTTCGTATAATTTTGTGGTGGGAACTAAATCCCTATTTTTCAACATTTTTCAATAACTAAAAAATTGTCTTTAAAAAATAGGAAAATACATCATTTCTTATTTCAAATAATTATTAAAAATTACAAGCTTAAACTTCAACCATTTCTACACATTTCATTAGTTTACTTCATTTTCAAATTCCAAATAATAATACCAGTTTTATATCATTGAAGATGAATAGTTATAATTTTGCTAGCCTTTTCCTTTACTAAAGGGTGACATAGGTTTGTGCTTTTACCTCATTAACTCTTCCAATACAGATTAGTTAAAGAAATTTGTAACATATAATTATAGATATTAATATATATGTGTGTGTGTGTGTGTGTGTGTGTGTGTGACAACATCACACTTAAATATGCATTCATCATTATTCATGATATGAGTGCTTCAATATGATGAAGCAATATTCTTAACACTCCCTCTTAGAAGAAAGAGGTTTGAATGCATACTTCCTAGTAATGCACTTGAATCAACCATTATCATGCTTCATATCTATTCTGGATTTCAATGCAACGATAATCACCATATCAAGATATTCAATACATCCTTGGTTTTTAACCCCAATGTAATCAACCTTGATACATATGTCATTATTTGTTCCATTCATTAGAAGACACATAACAATAGGTCAAACTACTATTAAGATTGTCACCTTACAATAGTGAGCTCAACCACATGAAAGATTATCACCTTTCTTGCCACAACATATCAAAAATATTGCAATATTGATTTTATTAAATATTCAATAATAACTTTACAAAATATTGAATTACATTTGATCATACCAAGTTTGTTCCTGAAGTATTCAAATTTCAACCTACCAGGAGGTTTAATGAAGATGTCAGCCTTTTGTTCTTCAGTGTTGATGTGTATCAACTTAATAACATTTTTTCCACCATATGTCTTATATAATGATAAGGAATCTCTATGTAAGTAGGAGATAATTTCCACAACTAGTCAAATTGTGATATTGCTATCAAGATTTAACTGTGTGATTTTTGAGTCAAAATCATTGACCCATGTTTCATGAGTAGTGATTCAACATGAATCCATCTCTCATGAGAATAAATGGAACACTTAGCACTCATTGGATCTAGGTGATGCTCACAGGGGTGAAGCACCAAGACTTCTCAGGAGGTCACCCATCCCAGTACTACTCCAGCCTGAGCATGCTTAACTACAGAGTTGCCTCCATGGTTAAACCCAAAGCTTGCAACCCCATTTGCAAAAAATTCACCAAGTTTTGTGCCTTATGAACCATTCATTAGAAAGCCCCTTAAGCTCATCAATTGAAAAGTAGGAGATAATTTCCACAGCTAGTCAAATTGTGATATTACTATCAGGATTTAACTATGTGATTTTTGAGTCAAAATCATTGACCCATGTTTCATGAGTAGTGATTCAACATGAATACATCTCTCATGAGAATAAATGGAACACTTAGCACTCATTGGATCTAGGTGATGCTCATAGGGGTGAAGCACTGGGATTTCCTGGGAGGTCACCCATCCTAGTACTACTCCAGCCTGAGCGCGCTTAACTACAGAGTTTCCTCCATGGTTAAACCCAAATCTTGAAACCCCATTTGCAAAACCTTCACCAAGTGTTGTGCCTTATGAACCATTCATTAGAAATCCCCTTAAGCTCATCAATTGATAAGTAGGAGATAATTTTCATAGCTAGTCAAATTGTGATATTGATAAGTCCCGGTGCTTCACCCCTATGAGCATCACCTAGATCCAATGAGTGATAAGTGTTCCATTTATTATCATGAGATATGGATTCATGTTGAATCACTACTCATGAAACATGGGTCAATGAGTTTGACTCAAAAATCACACAGTTAAATCCTGATAGCAATATCACAATTTGACTAGCTGTGGAAATTATCTCCTACTTATCAATTGATGAGCTTAAGGGGATTTATAATGAATGGTTCATAAGGAAAAAAACTTGTGAAGGTTTTTCAAATGGGGTTGCAAGGTTTGGGTTTAACCATGGAGGAAACTTTGTAGTTAAGTGCGCTCAGGCTGGAGTAGTACTAGGATGGGTGACCTCTCGGGAAGTCCCAATGCTTCACCCCCGTGAGCATCACCTAGATCCAATGAGTGCTACGTGTTCCATTTATTCTCATTAGAGATGGATTCATGTTGAATCACTACTCATGAAACATGGGTCAATGAGTTTGACTAAAAAATCACATAGTTAAATCTTGATAGCAATATCACAATCTCTATGTACTCGGATATGTTATGGAAAACTAAGTTAACTGATAATTTAAAGCAAATTTTATTGTTACAATGAATTATATTTAAGTCTAGTGGTTTTCCAAATAGTCCATATAATATTTTCCTTAGCCATACTGCTTCACATGCTCCTATGGAGGCTGCCATATACTTTGCTTTCGTAGAGCTTTGAACAACTGTAGACTATTTTTTGCTGAACTAAGATATCATTTCCGAACCAACACTAAAAAAACATCTAGTTCTACTCTTGTGATCAGTAGAATCACTTGCCTAGTTTGAATTAATATACCCTTGACTTGTAGCTCAGTTTTCTCATACTTTAGCCTTAGTCCAATTGTTCCTCGAAAATACCTTAGAATATGCTTGGCTATCATTAGATGAATCTTCTTGGGTTCACACATGAAGTGACTTAACACATTTGTAACATAGCAGATATATGGTCAAGTGTTTACTAAGTACACAAGAGAGCCAATAATTTGTCAATAGTGAGTAGGATCTATTGATTCTGAGTCTACTGCTTCACTCTTAAGTTTATGAAGATTAGTTTCCATTGGAGTAAATAGTGGCTTACAACCCATCATCCCAAATTTGGTCAATATTCCTGTAGTGTACTTTTCTTAATTTAGGAAGATGTGATTTATCTTCTATCGTACTTCTAGACCCAAAAAATAATGTAGAAGACCTAGATCCTTCATGTAAAATTTAACTATGAGATCTTGTTTACATTTGGCTATAAGATGATCTGCACATGTTATAAACAAGTCATCAACATAAAGAATGAGTATCAACATGTCATTATTAGATATTCTAAAGTATATATGCGAATCATCTTCATTCTTGGAGTAACCCAATTTGAGAAGATAGTTGTCTATTCTCTCATACCAAGCCCTAGGAGCTTACTTCAACCCACAAAGAGCTTTCTTTAGTTTACATACATAATGTTTATAATCATGTGTAGTGAATCCTTATGGTTGTTCTATATATACTTCTTCTTTAATGACGTCATTCAAGAAGGCTATCTCTACATCCATTTGATGTATTTTCCATCCTTTGGATGGAACAATGGCAATTATCATTCTTACTGAAGTATAACATGCAATTGGAGCAAAATTTTCTTCATAATCGATTCAAGCCTTTTGAGACAAACCCCTTGCAACAAATCTTGCTTTGTATTTTTCAATGCTTTCGTCAGGTGCATACTTGATTTTAAACAACCATTCGAGGATACAATTGATTTCTCTTTAGGTCTAGGAACAATATCCCATACATCATTCTTTAGAGTAGATTGATATTCCTATACTATTGCATCTTTCCATGCTTGACATTTTAAGGCTTCCTCTACATTAATTGGTTCTATTTTTGTGAGTTATATCAATAGAGCAACAACATTTTTGATTTCTTATTTTCTTTAGAGACCTCATATGGCTCCACATTGTTTTCTTCAATCATTTTCCTTGCCCTTAGTGGTCTTTTCTTGTGATTTAAGACTTCATCATTCTCAATATTAGATGTAGGTGTGTCTTTGTCTTCAAAAAGGCTCTCTCTTAGATTTATAGTTGAATTATCTTCTATAAAGTTCTTCCTTTGATTCTTAATATTATAATCATCTTCTATAATGTACTCCCTCTAATTCTCAACTTCCTCATCTTCTTTGTTTAGGATGTTTTGAAATTGATTTCTTCATCAAACTGAACATCCCTACTAATTTCAACAAAATTTTCTCCTAAAATATATACTCTGTATCCCTTAGTTGTTTCATTGTAGCCAATGAATATTCATTTCTTTCTAGAAGGTTCAATTTTTGACCTTTTTCTCTTTGGGAATGTGAATGTAGATTGGACAACCAAAAATTTCTTAGATGACTAAGATCTAGTTTGATTCCTGTGAAGGCTTCTTCATGAGTTATATTTTCTGATGTTACATGAGGGCTTCTATTTTGAATGTAAATTTTTTTACTTACTGCTTTGGTCCAAAAAAATATAAGGAGATTTTGATCATGAATCATGGCTTTTGCTACTTCTATAATAGTTCTATTTTTTCTTTCTGCAACCCCATTTTGTTGAGGATTATAAGGTACTACAGTCTCCCTCTTAATCCCAATAGAAATACCAAATTCTTTAAAGAAGTCAAATGTGTATTCACCTTCGTTATTTGATCTTAATGTTTTTATTTTCTTTCGAGTGTGGTTGTCCACTAGGGCTTTAAATTCTTTTAATTTTTGTGACAATTCATTAGATTCTTTAAGTTTTAGGAAGTATATCCAAGTTTTCCTAGAGTAATCATCAATAAAGGTTACATAGTACAATAAGCCCTTGAGTGAACATGTTGACATTGGTCCATACAAATCAGTGTTTACAAGTTCTAGTGCAAATTTTGACTTGTTTTTACTTAAAGGAAAGTATCCTTTCTTAATTTTTCTAGAGCACACCCTTTACAAATGCTAATGTGATCAATTTTGAGATTAGGTATACCTATAGTGATTTTCCTTATGGTAGGAAGAGCACTAAAGCCAAGGTGTCCTAATCTTCTATGCCAAACTTTATTTGAATTATGGACTGCATGATTTAGTGCTTCATATTTTTGCTTTAATGTTTAATTTGTACATGCTTCCGTCTATTGATCCTATGTTGATGGTGTTCTTAATATTGGAGTTTTTAGTCCATAGTAACACTTTATCCTCATTGAAAGAGACATGATATCCTTGGTCTGCTAGGCCAGAAATGGAAATCAGGTTTCTTTTTATCCCTGGTACAAATAGTACATCTTTTAGTAAAAGAGTCCCTCCCAAATTTAGTTGTAACAAGCAAGTCCCAATTCCTTTTACTGGATGAGTAGAGTTATCTCCAATTGTGACTTCTTTTGTGCAATACACTCTGAATATTTCAAACCAATTTATGAACCTAGTTATGTGTCTTGAAGCTCCACTAACTATTATCCAAATATTATTGCTTAAATTTAATTCAATTGACAAGGATACATAAAATAGAGGATTTCCACTTCATGAGATTTCAATATGGTCGTTTGAATTTTCTTTCTTTTAGGACAATCTCTTTGGATGTGACCAAATTTATCACATCGGTAACATTAAACTTTAGATAGATCCTTTTCTTTGTGGTATTGAGAATTATTTCCTCTCTTATATTTGAATTTCCTCTTATTTCCTTTTTTGTTGGTATGTAAGGCTTGAATCTTCCCTTCTTGATTTGTGCAAATTCCTCTAGAGATTAACCAAGATTTTTCTTGAATACACTCATTCTTGAGCTGATCAAACTTTGGAAGAGAGGGGTGACTTACACATTGAATGAAAGGTTCCCATGATATAGGCAGGCCTCTTAGAGAAATTAGAGTAAATTTCTCATCATTTTCATTATTTCCAATAGTGGAAACTTGGTCTCTTATCTTAGAGATTCTTAAAAAATAATTTGTCATGGTCTCTCCTTTGTTTATTTTTGATGTTTTAATATCAGTATTCTTCTTTCATTGTTTATTTCAAATGTATCTTTTATAGTTTTAAACACTTCATTTGTTGTTTTCAATCTTGTTATGGATGGAAGTATGTGATCCCTTACAAGCAATTATGATCTTCTTAGCTTTATTGTTTCATCTTTTCCAAGTTAATTTTTAAAATTCTTCTTCAAGCATCTTAATGTCTTTTTCTATAAAAGACTCTAATTTGAGTTCTTCAAGTAAATCTATAATTCAAATTTTCAATTTATTTTATACTTTGATT
Organism: Cupressus sempervirens; assembly: GCA_028749045.1. NCBI lineage: Eukaryota > Viridiplantae > Streptophyta > Pinopsida > Cupressales > Cupressaceae > Cupressus > Cupressus sempervirens. The sequence goes on from CM053787.1 coordinate 28,797,863, forward strand.
CCATTCACCATTTTGATTTGGATAGAGTTTTATTTCTATAAGGCAATGAACAAATTTGAATTCTGATTTTTCTCTAGTTAAGTTCTGATGCCATGTCATTTGTGGATCTTTTCTAGAATAAATCTATACATCTGAAGAATAATTAGCAATGTCTTTTGTGATTATCTTAACAAATTTCCTTTCCTTGCCAATAATGTGGATCAGTCGTTTATTTTATTTCTTTGCTATTATAGAGAATTGATGAAGGACAAACTGGAAGTGTAGATTATTCAAACTAAAGGAAGAATAGATCAATGACTTCTAAAGAATATACAATGCCTTAATAATTGATTGTATTCTCCTACAACCATCAGAGATATAAGTATGTTTCTAGGGACTCACAATCATGAATGGTTGTGACTCCCCCATAGAAAATGCCACAGGGAGTCACACCCATTCATAATCGTGATTCCTCTTAACTACAACTAATGTGAAATGCCAATTCATTAACTCTGCCAATAAAGATTAGTTGATGAAATTTGTAAAATACAATGATATATATATATATATATATATATCTATGTGTGTGTGTGTGTGTGTGTGTGTGTGTGTGTGTGTGTGAGAGAGAGAGAGAGAGAGAGAGAGAGAGAGAGAGAGAGAGAGAGAGAGAGAGAGAGAGAGAGAGAGAGAGAGAGAGAGAGAGAGAATCACACTTAAATATGCATTCATCATTATTCATGATACAAATGCTTTAGTTCGATGAAGCTATATTCTTAACACTCATGTTGTTTTGTTATTTGGAGTAGGCTAGTTTAGGGTTAACCTATGGTTTCTTAATTTTTATTTTAGTTACTATTTGGTGGTAGCTTGTAGCTTGGGTTGTGACTCCCTTTTCTAACAATGGTGATTCAAGGCTTTTCTCCCCTTTACTAGTTTTGGGACTCAATAATCATCGACTTGTTTGAGTGTGTATTTGAGATAAAGCCTTGCAAATGAGAAGATGGGTTATTTAGGGACTTTGTTGAGATCTATTTTACTCTTTCATTTGAAATCCTTTTGTTAGGATTAACCATGGACAAAAATAACAATTACATGCAAATATAACCAATATTAGAAAATAATAAATCACAGAGAAGAGAACACAAGACACAAATATTTGACTTGGTTCAATCCTTGGGCCATGTCCACCAACAAAAAGTCCAATATTATCATTTTCCATTGATTACAATCCACAATCCCTTACGACTCAATATCTCTGCAAGAAGCTACAATCTCATAATGCATTATAAAACCCCTAAACCTAGGCTATTTTATACAATTTTCTTTTCACTTACAAAATTAGGGCTAGAATAAGTTGTCCGATAGAAAATAGCAGTTGATACCTTTTACAATAATAAAGTTGGTTGAGTTTTTGGGAGTGTTGCCCCCAAAAACCCTTGCGGGGTCATTGCTCCTCAACCCCACCCTATACTATGATAGGGACCACACTTGGGGCTCTTCTTCAAGACCCCACAAGGGGTGCTACCCCTTGACCCCATCTTGGGGGCGCTACCCCCAAACTCCCATAGCCAAAACTAGGGCAAAATTGCATTGAATATATTGGGGAAAAATTAACCTCTAAGTTTTATTAGGCTCCACATCACAACAATATCCTACTCCTACTTAGAGACTGGTTAGACTCCACAAAAATAACATCTTTGTGTTGGTAGTAATCATGTGTTGGTGGTGACCAAAGGTTTGGTGGGTAATGGTCGTGGTAGATCTCCCTTGTTAAAAATTGGGGAATGATGTTCATACATGGTAATGGAAGATTGCAACCTTAGTATGTGATTGTTTTGCTAGTTGGCACAAAGATTTTAATGGTCTTTAGAGTTGCTCCCTACTCTGAGTTTGATGATGGTACATGTTCTAGTCTTTTGTGTGGAATTTTTGAGTGGTGATGGAGTTACTAACGTTTTCAGGATTCTTTTTGTCTTTTCATTTGGGTTTCTATTTTAACTAGTAAGGGAAATTGAATTTTTTTTAGTAGTCAGTCATTTGTTGATAATTTTAAAGGGCTTATTCCCATCTATGGTTTTTGGTTAAGGATTATAACATATTTTTGGATTGTAATCATTCCTATTAAGGTGAGGGTTTCTCTATTGGCCATGATGGGGGCTTGATACATTTTTTTACTTCTTCCTCTTTCACTAATCCTATTGAGATGGGAGCATCTTCTATGGAGGTGAAGAATTGGTTTGTGAAAACAAATATTTATAAACTTATGTGGGCATGTTATTTTAATGGTTGCTTGGACATAGGATGGTTTTGCAGTGGGCTCTTTTTTTTTTGGTCTTTTACTTTTCTACTCCTATAGAGGTGGGCTCATTTTTTATATAAGCATAAAGAAGGTTTACAGATGGGGGCTGAATTTTTAGTCAAGGTGGTACCCATTTTGGTCATTGGATGATTTCAAAAACTATTTTTAATCTAATGTAAAGGCTTGGAGAGCCTTTCAAAATCCATTTATTGGACTCCTCCATTTTTTGTATTGTTGGTTGTGTGATTTTAATGGCCTTGTTTGGTCTCTATGTTATAAGTGGCCAATTATGGCCTTGATTTGTAAGAACTAGGAGCTTTCTTCATGTATTGTCAATTTCTTGACAATCCCTAGGTTGTGTAATAGTTAACACATGTCATATTGTTGATTTAATAATAAATGTTTGTTTCTATCATGTACATGATATTACTAGTATATATTTGATATGATATGAAAATAGAAATATCCATTATATTGAAATAAACATACCTCTACTATAAAGATCATTATGAAAATAAAAACAAGAAAAGTCAAAATATTTTTATTGAGACTCATTGAACCTATTTTTGGCTCTACTTCTGGTGTCTTTATAAATAATTATTTGTATTGATTGATTTTATCTATTAGAGATAGTGTATCAACTATAATACATAAGCAAAAAAGAACATCAAAAAAGATGTCGAGGAGTTCAGCTTTAGATATGTCATAGATAAAGTAATATCAATAATATAGTAATGACAATATTAGCAAAAGAAAAAAAAAAATTTGAATACACAATAAACACTATTTCCAACCATCATCATAATTACTCCTATAAATGGGGTGACCTCAACTATCTCTATAGTAAGAGACTTCACTCTTGGATACTACTGATGCTTTCATTGTTATTGCCCCTATAGATGGGATTACCCTAGCCTTATCCATAGAAAGAAAACTCCTCTTGAGTACTATTGAAACCAATACCATGAGTGTCAATAGTCAGGTTTACTTGAGTAGTTTGAGAGTTCTGCAAATTAATGTCTTCTTGCACAATGTTAGGACCTAGCTCCTTTTGTCCACCATCATTATATGAAATAGTACCAAATTCTATAGCCACAAAGTTTGAAAGTTGAATGTCCTCCTTGAAAATGATTATGTTACCTTCTTTTATTAGAGAGGAATCTTTCACTTGGCACCTCTAGAATGCCCATGACTTGAGACATTATGTGAGAGAGGGTGAGTTTCATAGAAAACCCAATAAGGTCCCACTATCTCAGTTGAAAAATTTCCTCATTCCTTTACTTCCAAAAAAACCACAACACTTCATTAGTAAAAGAAAACCAAAAAGAATCAAACTTAGAACCAAACTTATCAACAAAACCAACAAGGTTTTCATGCTAAGAAAAACCATGTTTACACTTCCATTTAACAATGTTACCAAAAGACAAAATCTTGCAAGAAAAACTCCGCTCAAAGAAAAAATGTTGAAAAGACTCTAGACAATTACACAATGAAAAAATAATATGTTTCTTTCCCAATGGAAAAATAAAATGACCAAAATTTTTTTTTTGAAGAAGCAACAACCACCTAAAGCAAACCTTTTTTGCTCAACATGAAAATGCCAAAACAAATCAAAGACAAATTACCATTTAGTATATGATGAACTAAAGCCCCAACATTGATTGATTATATTAATGATAGCTACATCAAAATTCATCAAATTATAAATCTTCTTGCAAGAAGAATCTCTTAAAAAATTCCCTCAGCCCACTTCATCTGATCAATATATTGGCTAGTGTTCAAGATTTTGCCAGGAGAGAACTTACCAACATCCTTATTAATTAAAGTGTAAGTTTTATTTTGAGAGGAGGGTTTTTGGAACTTATTTATAAGGGTTTCCCAAGAAACCATTTTCTTCTCAACCATAATATCCTTTAGTAGAGAGATGCCTTTACTCTTCCAGTCTTTAGCAGAACAACATTGAGTAAGGTCAAAATGTTTATTATTTAGAGTAACCTTCCACCATAAAGATCTATCCATAAGATTTTTCCATTAACCTCAATGTTAGTAGAGGCATCCTTGAAAATAATATTCACTAATTTTCAAAGAAGGGAGGAAAACACATGGTTTGTAAAACTCCTATCACAAATTACCATTCAATTCTATCATAGGCCTTTTCAAAATTAAGGAGGATCATACTAGCTTTCTGACCATTATCTTTAGGCCATTACATGACCTCCCAAATGGTGATAAGATTTTTAATAATATATCTCCCTACAATGAAACTAGTCTATGAGACTAAAAATATATCATTGAACATATTAGAAATTGTTCTAGCTAGAAGCATGGAAATAATCTTATAAGATAAGTTTAAAAGAGTGATTGGTCTCCAATTTTTAACCTGAGATTTATCTCCTCCTTTGGGCAACAACTTGATCACTCCTCTATTAATATTTTCATTAAGGAAACCCACTTCATAAGCCTCATCATATAACTAAAGTAGTTCTATAGCAATACACTCTTTGTTCTTTTTATAAAATTTTGTACTTGTAAAAGTAATAGAATCTCTGATAGAGAATAGAAAGGGACAAACTTGAAATTATTCAATTATAGTTCTAATATGATTTGCACATATATATATATGTATATATATATATATATATATGCATATTTCAGGTCTATTAAATTTTTTGCATGGCCTAAATATGACTATGCTGAATGTGAATATCCTTACTGGACTGTAACAGTGATATGTAACAAATATTAGAGGAACTACAAAAGTAATTATATTTGCTGCTTAGGAATGATGCATTGCCTTTTGATTGATGATCATTCAAGAGGAAGTGATGAGTTTATATATAATGTGTAAATTGATGTCTAAAGTAAAGTGTTGATCCAATATTAATTATGGCACAACATAGCTATTACTTGCAATCATCAAAATTTGTCTGCTGCTAATATAATGTTTAACATAACAATATTCAATGAATCGGATAATTAGTAAGTGACATTAATAGAAGTGTGTGTGTGTGTGTGTGTGTGTGTGTGTGTGTGTGTGTGTGTGTGTGTGTGTGTAACCAATTTACTTGCTTTAATTCGATTGAAGCTATATCTTTAATACTCCCTCTTAGTGAGGGAGAATTAAATCACATAATACTATTCACTTATATGTACACTGACATCAAGCAAGTGATGCATATCAAGAGAATACATTATCTAATTTTTGACACTTTGGGACAATTAAGTCAATCACATAACCAAGTAGTCAGAATTTGATGAACTCTATCATGACAAGTATCATGATATTTGACACTTTGGGACAAAAAAAGTAGTTTAATCACGATACTTTTGTTACCATGACTTTTGACACTCTGGGACAACAACGTAATGTAGTATGTCATGGTAACAGGTCTAGCTATTGAGAAGATCATCACCTTTCAATAGCTCCTCTTCAATTATATATTATAGAAAGATGGTCACCTTTCATGAAATATTTCACACAAACATGGATAGTAATTCTTTAGCAACAAAATGTAAATGAATATAAATATAAAATATGAATGAGATTCAGTCTTAGGAGTTACAATCATATTTGAATCATTCCAAGTTTACCTATAAAATAGTTTAACTTATGCTTTGAGAGAGGTTTAGTGAATATATCGACAGTCTGTTCATTAGCGCTAATGTATTCTAGCTTGAGAACATCTCTATCTTCCATATGCCTAACAAAGTGATAAGGAATTTCAATATGCTTGGACCAATTGGGGAAAACTGGATTTACCAAAAACTTAATGCAACTTTGATTATCACAATGCATAACTGTAGGCTTTAGAGGATTTCCAAATAACCCAACTAACAACTTCCTTAACCATACTACTTCTTTGGCTCCCATTGGTGCAGCTATATATTCTACTTCTATGGAACTTAGTGTGATTGATGACTATTTTTTGCTAAACCAAGAGATCATAGCTGAACTAAAATTGAAGCAACATCTTATAGTGATTTTAGGGTTAGTGGAACTATTAACCCAGTCAAAATCAAATTACCCATGAAGTTGGATCTCAACTTGATCATACCTAAGACCAAGTCTAGTCATACTACACAAATATCATAATATATGATTGGCTTCCATGAGATGAATGTTCTTGGGTTCACACATGAATTGACTTAAAGTATTGGTTGTGTAGAAAATATTAGGACAAGTATTCACTAGGTAAATTAGAGATTCGATTATCTATCTATAGTAAGTAGGATCAGTAGGTTTTGATTCAAATCCGTCATTTTTAAGCTTGTGAAGATTAGCTTCCATTGGCTTCAATATTATATTTTCCTTGTTTTAAGAAATTATAGTTCTCCTTTTTCCATAGTTCTTGACCTAGGAAGTAGTGAAGGATTCCAAGATCATTCATATCAAACTCAACTGCCAGATCTATGCCCTAGGGGCTTATTTAAGGCTATAGAGTGCTTTCTTTAGATTGCATACATACAAATTTATGTCATGATTGAAAAATCCTTTTGGTTGTTCTATATATACTTCTTCAATAACACCATTTAGAAAGGCTATTTTAACATCTATTTGATGTATCTTCCACTCTTTTGATGTTGAAATGGCTATAATGGTTCTGACAAAGGTGCATCAAGCAATTGGAGCAAATGTCTCTTTCATAATCTATTCTAGCCTCCTAAGAAAATCCAAAAGCTACAAATCTTGCTTCGTATTTTTCAATACTACCATCTGGTGCATGTTTGATTTTAAATAACCATTTGGAGGAGATAACATATTTATCTTTAGGTCTAGGTATGATGTCCCATGCATCATTTTTTAATATAGATTGATATTCTTCAATCATAGCATCTTTTCAGGGTTGACATGATAATTCTTCTCCAACACTTGATTGTTTTCTTTTGATGAGTTCATATAGTAGAGAAACATAGCATGACTAGCTTCTTGTTCTCTTGCTTTCTCTAAATACTTCATCCAGTTCTACTTGATCTTATTCCATCATCTTTCTTGCCCAAAGTGGTCTCATTTTATTATTATGGTTTTTAGAGTTTCTTGTATTAGAACAAGGGGGTACATGATCTATTGAACAACTCTCCCTTTGATTCCCAACTATGGGATTTTCATCTAATTCTATAGTTGGTTCTGTGTTAGATTCATCAATGTTCTTACAGAGGTTAAAAGAAGCATCTTCTTCAAATTTTATATCTTTTCTGACTTCAATAGTTCTTTGTCCACGAATGTAAACCCTATAACTTTTAAAGGTTCACTATATCCTACAAATATGCCTTTCTTGTTAGAGTAATTAGATATTTCCTAATTAACTGTAGTTTGCTTAAGCTAAACTGTAGGCATCTAATAATTAATTCTTTTATTAATTATTATGATGCAACCTAGGTTAGACCTTTTTTAGGGTTTTGATCTCCTTTATAAGGACAATCTCTCATTGTAAGATTCATTTATTTTTGATAATAACAATTTCTCTTTTTTGCTCATCAAGAATGTCTCATCTATGGATTTGGGAATTCCAACCTCCATAGCTTTTGCTTCTCTCTTTTTGTGACATGATTTTACATGTAGGTGATTCTTGGGAGCTATGAGGTTGAGCTTTCATCAACTTGAACATGGTATCAAAGCTCCAGATCTTTATGCCCCTGTTTTGTTCTTGACCATTTTTGGCATTGGTTTTCAAATTTGTGGCAAAAAAATATGTCTAGTTTGGACACTGTTGAAATCAAAGGCAATTTTTTTTTGCACCTAGGTCCTCTTAGCCTGAGCATGCAAAATGAGGCAAAAAATATATATTTTTGGTTTATTTTTTATCAAAAATTATTACAATTTTTTTTGCAAGAGGGCATATGATTTTTTAAAATCATATGACAACCACATTTTTGATTAAAAAAAGTGTACGTCTTCAAGGTGGAGTAGTTTGCTATTTTCTTAAAATCTGAAGAGGAGTTTTCTTTTAATTTTCTAAAGTTGGGCATCCTCTACAATGTGCCTATGCCTATAACCTTGCTCATGATTGGACTTAAACCTGCTAGTACTCTAGCCCATGATTGGACCCATGTAGTCCATGTACAATGTTTATTGATGAAGATGCAAATTATCTAGGTACAATTTTTCATTAGCGCATTAGAGCCCGTGCTTTGTCTTGGAAGCAAATATTTTGGCCTTGATTCACCTTGGTCAGCTGTGTGCCACTTGTACTTGCTATTGTTGCTTGTGCCAAGTTGAGTTTGGGCAATTTTTTGTTGAAGGGACATATTTTTTAAGGAGTTTGGCCCTTCTTCAAACTTCCATTTGCAGCCCAATCAGCTACCAACTAATCATTGGCCTCTCCATATTGCTCATTATGATGGGTTTGATGAGAATAGAGGGCCAAGGTGGATACACATCACACACAATGGAGCTTGGCAATAGATTTCACCATGTTCTTGCCTCTAAACCAAGAGGTAATGGACCTTTCTTGACTTTTGATGTAGCTGCACAATTTTTTGATGAACTTGGATTGGGAGACTCCATTTCTAGTACTAATTTCTCTATTCTGATAGCACACAATGTAGAAAGGGGTCACTGATGGTGGAAGGAGACCAAAATCCCATAATTTTAGGAAATGTGCTTAGTTAGCACCTCTTTTTGTGCACTCAATCTCTCATCTCAGTGGCTTCGCTAGCACTTCTTTTGGCCTTTTGATAGTTGTCAGTGATAGGAGTTAAGGCATTTTTTTGGACAAGCATTAGGTTTGGAATTAACATTGGTAGTTTGGAGGGTTAACATGAGATTGAATCCTTACAGCACAAAGTTTTTCTTCATTGAGCATGCAACTCGAGCTTTCACACCAAGTATGAAGGAGATTTTTTTGACTTTTACTAATTTTTTTTGGCTTCTTTTTTGTGAACCCACATGGCACCCTTTGCATCGCACTCCAACATCAATGGTTTGGAAGAGGACAAGCATTATTTTGGGGCTTCATTTTTTTGGGTCTATCAATGTCTGTTCATGTACTAGGTGCCCTCCTCCACACCGTGCTAACTCAAAACCTTGGGCTCTCCATTACAGTTCAATCCAATTTTTTGAGTGCATTGATTGCACCTTCTGTTGTCCATGTATTTAGTTCACCTTGAACTCTTTGTCCAATCTCAATGCATGATTTTTGGCTAGTAATAGTCTTTGGAGTTACAAGTTAATTTGGATGGTTTTCCTCTTCATTAGGTGGTGTTTTTGACACAATTGGTGCTTATTTTGGTACATAGTCTAATTTGTGGACACCCTATCATGTGGCTACCTTGTTGGCCACTAATTTTTGAGTTTTTTTTTTGACTTGGAAGTGTAAGTTAATGCACATATTTAGGCACCAAATCATCTTCATGTAGTCCCCTGCCATGTTTTCTTAGCCTTCACACCATTCTTTCTCTAGTCTCCTCTTGTGCACACTATTACTTTAGTAAGGCCACATGGTGACCTATTCTACCTGTGCATTTATATACTTTGGAAGGTAGATCAACATTTTTTCTTGCCACATGGTGCCATTTTTTGGCCACCGTATTTATTTTTCTAGCATCGATCCTTTGTTCGACACATGTTTCCAGTAGTTGGATATTTTTTTTCTAGTAGGAGTCATTTTCAGGCATTTTTTTGCTTCGACGACCATTTGATTGTCAAATTTGGGCTCGTCTCTTGTTGACATTAGTGCCATGTCAACACTACATCATCAATCTTTTCACCTTTCAAGCTCTGTTTGGACCTACCTTCATGATTTTTCTTATATCTCGGGCATACAGACTCTGTTTTCTACAACTAAGATATCATCGAAAAGTTGGTTCTGAGCCCATTGTAGTGGTATAGGTAATTTTCAATTGTGATGCTTTTTTAATAGCTTTTTCCATTGTCAAAGTTAGGGGTATAGTTTTGCACTTCAAGAGACATATCTAGGGCATCTGATCTTCAATTTGGGAATTCTTTATATCATTGGAAAGGTCTTTTAGAGCTCTTTTTAGTGATGCTAGTTGTTTTCCCAGATTCTACTCCAAATATATTGTATTCAATATTTTGCATTTTTGCATTCTGGTGGATATCTTAGTTGTTTTAGGTATGACAGTCAAGTTTTTTGCTTCAGATTATTTTTCATAACTTGTACTACCTATTGTATTAGTCTTATGTCTCTTCTGATCTAGTTAGGTATCATTTGTATGTATTTTTGCAAATACTTTGAGATAAAGTGCCATATTCTATCTGTATTTCCATTTTAGTTATTTTGACTTGTTTTGCCTTCTGATTCAAGCAGTGTAATCTAAGAACACTCATACAAATTACTATTGTAGTGCCTGCCCAAGCTCACATTTCTATTATCATTGCTTAACTCTTTTGGGTCAATTTTATGCTTGATGTTAGTAGCATTATCAGACATTGTTTTACATTCAGTTGATTATATGATGAGATTACTTGGTACTCTATATTTCATGTATGTATGATGATTATTCAATTTTTTCAGTTATTGATGATGTTTAGTTAGATGGTTTATTATCCTATGTGCTTTCTTATGGATACTTACCCCATACTGCATGTGTATGGTGTGCATGTTTGTTTTCTTTATGTATAGAATTTCTGATGTGGTTAAGAAAGGGAGTCATAGTCACCTACTGTATATGAGCAATGTTAGTATGCTAATAGAAACCAAATTTAAATAAAGCTTCTACAAACTAAACAAAATTCGTAAACTTCAAGATAGACTAAGATGAACTCTCAATTGAGAATATGAGCCATTAATGGACTCTCTCAATGAGAAGCTCTCTTGTTGAATGGATTTGTCTAAATAGATAGGATGTATGCTCAAGCTTATGCTTCAAAAAGGGCTTCAAATGGAGTTGGAATTTGGGTGTGAGTGTATGGTTTTGATGTAAAATGGCTTCTTAAAATGGCATTATGACTTTGCTTCATGGATTGTGTTGAAATGGCTTGGGAGAGGATTCCTTCAATAGGCAAAGGGCTTGAGGGATCAAGGGCTAGGATGCAAGGATGGGGAAAAACTCATGGAGGGCTCAGATTGCATGAGAGGAGAGCACATGGATTGTGCTTCCTTACAGCCAATCAGGGAGTGACACATGTCATAGGGTGAGAGGATGGAAAAAAAGGGAAGGATGAGTCAACAAAGGAGGCTCAAGGGATAAAATCTTCATAAAGACCCTCATAATGGCTTGTAAGAGCAATGAAAGGGCTTTGGAAGAGTCATTTATGGCCTAGTGGGCTTCATAAAGTTTTATGGTTGGGATATTTTGAGGGAGATGAGAGGAATTTCAACTTAGGCTTGATTAGGAAGGTTTTAAGCTTGCTTAGGCTTGTGCAAATGATTAGAGGATGGATTAGGATGGTTTAGGATTAGCTTAGGGATAGGCAAGTGGATGGCATTCAATGAGGGTGGGTGAAGGAGGAGATATTTGTTAACTTTGGCTTGGGTTAGTAAGTCTTAACTCATTTTTAGGGAATGTGACAAGGTTAGGAGGGGATTAGGATTAGGTTTAAAGACATCTTATAGAAGAGTCTAGACTTTGGATGAGGATAAAGACTTTTTAGAATAGTCTAGAATTTCCTAGGATGAGGATGAAGACTTTCTAGAAGAGTCTAGAACTTCTTAGGATGAGGATAAATTAGATTTTTAGGAAATAAATAAAGTTTTATTTATTTCAAGGGTTTGGGTTGAAGAGATATTTATTAAAACTTTTTTAATAAACATGAAGATTAATAATTAATCTTAATTAAATATTTTGAGTTGAGATTAGGGGTAGGAAATGATGGGATTAGCCTTTAATCAAAATTAAAGAAGGATTAGAAGATTTTGGAAGAGGTTAGTGGTCTTAAGGAAATTGGCCAAGTTTTGGGCAAAAAATAATTTTTTAATTTATTTTGGGTTTTTTGGTCAATTTATTAATTAAATAATTAATAAATAAGGAAATAATGTTTAAATAAGATTTAAACATTTTGGGAGGGATTCCTTAATTGAATATTTTTAATTAAGATAAAGGGATTTAATGTCATAAAAATAAATAAATAAATTAAATAATTAATTAATAAATAAATGATGATGTCATCAGGAATTTTTCAAAAAATAAAAATACTTTATTTTCTAAAGGTTTTTAGGTGTCTACATTTTGCCTCTCTTTGATGTGATGCCACAAGTGGCATGACATCAAAGATAAGAAAATAAGATGCCCAAGGCTAGAGTAGAAGAGGAGAGAATGGACTGTGAGATAAATAATTAATAAATAAAGAAATAATGTTTAAATAAGATTTAAACATTTTTGGGAGGGATTCTTTAATTAAATATTTTTAATTAAGATAAAGGGATTTAATGGCATAAAAATAAATAAATAAATTAAATAATTAATTAATTAATAAATGACGATGTCATCAGGAATTTTTCAGAAAATAAAAATATTTTATTTTCTAAAAGTTTTTAGGTGTCTACATTTTGCCCCTCTTTGATGTGATGCCGCAAGTGGCATGGCATCAAAGATAAGAAAATAAGATGCCCAAGGCTAGAGCAGAAGAGGAGAGAATGGACTGTGAGATGCCCCCTCAAGAAGGTAGCGGGGAGAGAAAGCGAGGCTCGATGGCTTCTTGAAAAGTACAAGAATCTCGGATGAGCAAGAAGACTCAGATTGGCTTAAGAGAAGAGGTTTAGTTAGCTCAAACTCTCATTATGGGAGAATGATAAAGGGAGAATCAGAAGCACAAGAGGAAGCAAGCTTAAGATCTCAGGGATTGCAGAGGATGAAGGAGCAGAGTGCTATAAAAGGAATCCAAGATGGGGAGATGGATGAGGGGATTAAAAAGCTGATGCAACAGGATTTCAAAGAGTCAGATTGGCAGAAGATGGGTTTAAAAGATCCCTAGGACTAGGATTGTGGATCTCGAAAGATGAGGCTTGGTGGATTGATTTGGATTGGTGGATCCCTAAGACTAGGATTGTGGATCCCTAAAGCTAAAGGTGAGGAGTGATTCAAAGAGATACTAATGCATAAGCTGGGGTAGGAGAGACGGATGCTGGATATGGATGGGGGATAATGGAGATGAAGAAAAACCATTGAAGCTTTTTGAGCGGGGGGATACTTCAAAGAGAAGTACCACCATGTAGTTGAGCACTAGATTTTCTATAGGACTGTTGGTTAATTTCCAAGGTTACCAAGAACATCAAGGCCTTTTCACCAACTGTCCAGAGGACTGACGGACTGACTCAAAACAAACACACAAGGATTGCCCCAGCAGCACACATGAATCTCGGAAGAATTAGAGTGGAACCGACACTAGGTAACCCACAAGCAGAAAAGAAAAACAAACAAAAGACTTGATCAAGACCTTATGCCCAAATTGCCCCATTCGCAGTATACCATGATATGGAAGATCGTGGCAACTTTGAGGAGGGAACAAAAAGATTGTTTGGAAAAGATACTTCAAGACCCAAAAGGGAAGATTCCAAATCAAAAGAAAGTGAAAATCCAAAAGAGAAACATTTGCCAACGAGATGGGTAAGATGAGGTACTAACGGACCAAGATCAGACATGAGGAAAGCTATATCCTACAAGGATCTATCAGAGAGCACCTAAGCTAGTGGATCTGGATGAGTGATGCGTCTAGCAAGCTGAACTAAGAAGGATAACACTTTGGTGACAAGAGATCTAGCTAAAGGATGCATTGGGATAGGTAACCAAGGGTTGTGCAATGTGTACAAGATGCTAATCAAGGAGGAACTAACATGAAAGATGGATAGATGCAATGGTACTAAGCTAAAGAGGATGTACAAGCTGATGGACCAAGATATCTACAAGCTAAAGCTGACCAAGATAGTTACAAGCAGGCAAAAGCTCAGGATGATAGGATAGCGGGATGGTTTGATGTTGTGCAAGATGCGAAAGCTAAGGGTGGGGTGATAGCGAAAGATATGGATTTGGCAGGATGCATCCAATGATGATGAGAGATTTTGTGACCAAGGATAGCTAGAGGAGCAGGATGAGATGGCTGGATAGGATGGTAGATAGCTAGGATTATGATGGATATAAAGAGATGACATTGGGTTTGCATGAGGATAGCCTAGAGCTAGATACCAATGACAAGGGAGGATGGACAAGACAAGATCTTCAAGGAATATAGTGCCCCCAATTAGAAGATAACATGTGGAAGGAGGTCTTATGATGGATGTGATAGGATTGAAGCTAGGATGGAAAAAGCTGAAGGGGCTAGGGAGATGGATGATAGCTGGGATGGTTGGCTGAAGCTGCAGGAGATAAGTGGATGGTGTGAGATGGAAGATGGAGGGTGGAGGATAGGTGGATAGATTGGAAGATGGAGTTGGATGTCAAGAGATGACCAAAAGCATGAGGGTGATAGGCTAAGCTGGGGATGGTGGGATTGTGCATGACACTTGTTTGCCAAGTTTTCATCATGGTACTTGTCCAAGGCACTTGAATTGCCAAGTTTTCACCAGTGGACGCTTTATTTTTCTTTTTCTTTTTGACTTTTTGACTTTGAACTTAGCTGGAATGATTTTGGCTTTCTTCAGCTATTTTGGCTTTTTTTAAGGATTTTTCACTAGCTGTTGGAATGTTCAATTTTGTTGCTAGCTGTTGGTACACTGGATGTGTGATTTATGCAATAGATTGGATTAGATGGGATTGATGGTAGGAGATGGAGGGATGAAAAGGTTGGAAAGGAGCATGAGATGGGGATGCTTGCAAGAGCAATATTGGCACATGTTGGGATGGGTGTGAAAAGAGCATATGGGGGATAGATGGTAGATGCGGGCGTGATGGAGGATTTGTGGAAGCGTGCTTGGGGATATAGGCACCCAAGATGGAGTTAGGAGATGGGGGACATGAGTCACTGGATGGAGGATTAGCAATGGTGGATGCCATTATGCATTGGGTTTCAACTTTTTTCTTTGGGATCCACATGGTTTTGGATTTTCTTTTCATAGGCTTTTGCATTATTTTGCATTCTTTGATTGGATTTTTTCTTTTTGGAGTATGTCTTTTAGAATAGACATATGATTGACTAGGATGTGGATTTTTAGCTTTATGCATTTTGAAGTTAGCATTTACATTGCTATGGTAAGCTTTGGGAAGATGGTTAGGAGAAGCTTTGTGAGATGGAGAGGATATGGGAGAGCGTGTAGGGGGATGATGATGGATGATGTGCCTCGATATGTGCCTTTGCTGATCTTGCATAGGAATGGAGGGAATAGGATTTGAATGATGGGTGATAGGAGGATGGAGGATGGTAGATTTTGGGACATAGGCACCCAAAATGGATTTAGCAGATGAAGGGGGGATATGGTAGGTTGTTTTAGGTTGTAAAGATGGTGGAGGGGGGATGACATAAGATTTCTTGAAGGAGTGATGGGAGGCTGGCATGGGGGGTTTGGAGATAGGCTTGGTTTGGGGGTGTGGTGTACCAACACCTTTAGATAGTGAGCCTTTGGATACATATCCAAGACTATGAAATCCTAGATTTTTTTGTGCAATAATAGGCTTTCTGATTCCTTGCTCTTGTGGTCCTAAACCTTGACCTTGATAATGCCATTGATTGAGCATTTGAACTAGTTGAGGATACTTTTTGCTTGCAAAAAATGTTGGAAGTGCTTTATCAGATGTACTGCAATAGGGAGATACTATTCTTAATTCTTCTACTAAGAGGAGGCCACTATGGATGAATGTAAGTGAACCAAGAGGGTATATTTTAGATGGTGAAATAGCTTGGATAGGTGTTAAGATGGAAGCATGGAGTGGAGGAGATGGTAGGATATGATCTTGATTTAGCTGATGGGATGAAAAGATATCCTGCAGTAGAGGAGGTATGGCTTGAGGTTTTGGAGATGGAGGGGATAGTGACTGCACTATGGATGGAAGACATGGTAGGATGATATCTTCGTTTATGCTTTGGGGGATGTCAACATGTTTTTGGGCAGGATCTTGATAGGATTGGTTTGGAGTGGATGGTGCGATAGGAGGTGAAGGGATGGACTCTTCAAAGGCAGCAGATGGATAAATGGGAGATTCGGTAGTGGAGATGGGTGAGTAGAAGATGGATGCATAAGGGTCATAACGAGAGATTTGGGAAATGCTTGGAGGTGATGTGGATAGGATTTCGAGGGTTTTGATAGATGGTGGGATTTTGATGCTTGCGGGAAGTGGAAGGATTTTAAGCAATTTGATGGATGGTATGGGGATGATAGCTATGGGAGATGGAGGTGATATTATAGATGGGGAAGCTTCATTACTGACTACTTCACATGGTTGGATTAGATGACATGGCTTATTGACTGCTGGAGGCGAATTTTCTTGTATTTCCTCTAGGAGATTCCTTGGAGACTCGTGTGTCGGAGGTGGAGGTGGATTGACAGGAATAGCTAGTGTGATGGGGGTGGAAGATTGGAAGCTTGGTTGATTGGGTGATGGAGGAGAAGCTGGGATATCAGATGGCATGACTAGATAGTTTGGAAGAATTCATGGATTTTTTGGGATGCTTGGGGGAATGTTTCTAAGGCTTTCAATATACCCGTCATAGTCAACAAGATTTTCATCATTATTGGAATAGGAGGTGGTGGGAGCAAGGACAATACGATCGAACACATCATGATAGGTTTGGGATTTCATGTTTTGATGATGAGTCGGATGGGGATGGGGTCTTGCATATGGATGAACACGAAAGCTCATGGTTGGATTTGGATTAAGTGTAGATATTGGATTGGCTGATGAAGGATTTCCTAGGGAGAGTCAAAGCTGTATGACAGACCTAAGGAGGATTGGCTGGAGGTTTTTGGCTTTCCTGTGGATGGAAGACTTCAAGGGCATGCTATCAAAAAGTGAGAGTTTTTCTTTCCTATGCGTTGGATTGGTGGAGATTGTGTCAACTTAAGGATAGACTAATGATCCTATGGGCATGACACGAGATTGACCACTTGTGGATCCCAACCTTTAGCTCAAGGTGATGAGGGATAACAAGTGACAAAGCTAGATTACCCTAGACAAAGCTTTGTCAAAGGGATAACCTTGGTGAGGCTGGTGGATTGGTCGGATTGATTGGATAGCAAATTCTAGCAGAATGACAACAACTCTCTAAAGGCTTGGGTGTGAAGATTTTTGGATTGCTGGCTAGATGGTTTGGTTCTAAATGAGATGGATGAGCTAAAATGCTTAAGGGGATGACTAAGGATGGATGGCTTACCTACAAGGATGACTCTAAAGTGAAGCTTATGCAAGAAGATGTGGAGAAACAAGGGGGTCTAATCATAGAAGTCATGCCTAGTTGGTAAGGCATAAGCATTGTTAACTCCTAGATGTTGGTTAAGTTGGATGGTGCGATCTAACTAGGCATCTTGAAGGGCTTTGTCAGCAGCTTTGTCCTCTTCTTTGTGGAGTTTGGAAATTTGAGGGCTTGGTGTTAGTTCCTTTCTCTTGGCTGAAAGTTCTTGGTATGCCTGAGATGGCTTGAGTTTAACTTTGTGAAACTTCTGTTTGAGTTTGGGTTGTTGTGACATGAATTTTTGAATCTGCTTGGCTTTGAGAGACCTTGATTATTTTGCTTCAACTTGTTCAACTTCTGGAATAGGCAATGACTACGCTAAGTGTACCCTAAGCTAGGATTGACCAAGTTTGGCAAACATTCATTCAACAAATAAAAAAGCAAGCAATAGATAGGAACAACTAGATAGAAGTTTTTGATTCTCAAAATGTGATACTTGCGCTGAGGAGTGTGTATGTTTTACAAATGTTTCGATCAGTCACTTCAAACACATTAACACTCTAGATGGTTGTCTACAAGGTTGACAGTTGGTTTAGCTAGGGAGTCCTCGATATACCCAAAGGTACATGAGGCCCAAATCCGTAGATGAAACCAACAAGATGTCACACAGCCGAGAGGAGCGGTAACCTACTTCTCCTCTTTCACTTCTCAAGGGTATAAAGTTCCTTGAGGCTTAGCCTGAGTGAAAAAAATCTTGATTCCAAGAGAGGTGTCTTTCGATTCACCTCCCGATTCTTATACTCTGCCAGAATGCTGGAGTTGAGGTCGTCTAAGGGGTGATGAAATCCCCAAGCAGGCCTCCTAAAAAGAAGCAAGGTTTTGGATCCTAACCTTATGCACCCAAGATGGCCTCGAAAGACGACAAGGGGAGAGAAGACTTGGATGACCTTGGGCTAAAAAAAACACGCTTGTTCTTTTACCAACTGACTCTTTTGTGTGCTAATCTAGACTTTGCAAGCACTCATGTTTAAGAGACAATGTTCAATTCCAACTTGAAGTGCCAACAAAAGTAAATCGATCAAAGAATGCAAACAAGAAGAAGAGTTAGGGTCAACAAAAGAAAACTCGCGCACGCGGAGGCCCTCCACGTCAAGTATCAATTAATTTCCTTTAAAGCATTCAAGAGTTGGTGTGATTTTGTTTTAAGCCCAAAGCAAAGATGTGTGAGACTCGATTTGTCAAGCGCGCGCCCGGAGACCCTCCACGTCAATACTTGTTCAATTTTAGTGCCAAAACTTGAAGTGTGATCGATTTAATCTAGAGTTTTGGTCATTTAAAATTTTTGATAAAGTTAAAGAAAACTTTTAAAGAACAAGTGAGTGAGTTAGATTGTGGAACATTTAACACCTTTTTCAAGTAGACCCATCCCCATAAATGGCATTGAGATTGCAACCAATGGTTGAATTGATGGGTGATTAGAAAAGAGGTGAGTCCAAGGAACTACTCAAATTGATTTTTGCAAATTTGTATTTAACTTAACAAAAGTTTCTTAAATGTTCAAAAATCAAACTTTACCTAAATTGCATGTGGAAAAGAGATTTGTTTTGTTCAATTTTAGAAGCTCCAAATGAAGTGTTTGATATTGCAATGGTTAATTGATCCTTGACATTCAAGATTGGATTTGTTGTTTTAATAATGCATTCAAGAAAAATTTGATTTTAATCCATGGCATTCAAAAGTGTGTTTAGCAACATGCATTCAAAGACAAGTGATTAAACATTCAAGTTTTTTCCTTTGAGCATTCAAGATTGAGATTTTGTGTTGTTTTAAGAACTTTGAAGTGCTTTGTTTTAACCTTAGATCATTCAAGATTTTTTTGGACTCAAAAGTGAAAATGACTCTTTGGACTTTGGTTTTCATTCAAGATTTTGTGTTCTAGTTTGCATATTTTAAGCCCAAAAATGATATTCCTAGATTGTTTTGATGCATGAAAAACCTAAGAAACATTCAAGATTTTGCAACAAGACATTTGTTTGGAACAAATTAAAAAGATTTTAGGACAATTTTTGGCAACCATTTAGGACTCTTAGTTTTCATGAGATTTTTAAAAGAACTTTAAAATATTTGCAAATGAGGTTCATTTTATCCTTTATTGATGCTTTGAGTTTGATTTAGATTTTAGTGTGCACTTAGTGTTGATTTTGAACCTTTTGAAATGGAAACTTGAAGTTCTTTTTAAATTTCCAAAAATGAAGTGTTCCTAACTTTGCATGAATGCATCTAAAACCTTGATGTTGCAAGGATGCAAATGATTGAATTGGTTTAGTTTCACTTGTTAAAAGGCTTTTTTTTTTTTTGCAAATTTTTAGTTTTTAATGGATTTAAGTATGATTTAGGGGTTCATTTTAAGCACTAAAAAGAAGTGTGTATGATTTTTCTTCCTTCAAAAAAAATGGCCAAGATCTCCCACAACAAGAAGAAGAAGAAGTAGATGGAATAAGAAGAATATAGACAAGAAGAGGAAGAAGAATTCCAAGTGCTTTGTCCACCTATAAGCTTGAAAAATCTGCAAACACTATGAGATAGATTATGAGTTCCTTTGTCTTTTTCATGCTCATGTGAACCTACAAAACAAATTTATACAATCCTACCAATCACAAAAACAAACAAAATTAGCCAAAATTAGCAAATGACATACAAAACTTGACTAAAAAAGCTAATGAAGATGACCCATGCGGGGTCCCACCGTGCGTGCCAAAATGTATATGAGCAATGTTAGTATGCTAATAGAAACCAAATTTAAATAAAGCTTCTACAAACTAAACAAAATTCATAAACTTCAAGATAGACTAAGATGAACTCTCAATTGAGAATATGAGCCATTAATGGACTCTCTCAATGAGAAGCTCTCTTGTTGAATGACTTTGTCTAGATAGATAGGATGTATGCTCAAGCTTATGCTTCAAAAAGGGCTTCAAATGGAGTTGGAATTTGGGTGTAAGTGTATGGTTTTGATGTAAAATGGCTTCTTAAAATGACATTATGACTTTACTTCATGGATTGTGTTGAAATGGATTGGGAGAGGATTCCTTAAATAGGCAAAGGGCTTGAGGGATCAAGGGCTAGGATGCAAGGATGGGGAAAAGCTCATGGAGGGCTCAGATTGCATGAGAGGAGAGCACATGGATTGTGCTTCTTTACAACCAATCAGGGAGTGACACATGTCACAGGGTGAGAGGATGGAGAAAAGGGGAAGGATGAGTCGACAAAGGAGGCTCAAAGGATAAAATCTTCATAAAGACCCTCATAATGGCTTGTAAGAGCAATGAAAGGGCTTTGGAAGAGTCATTTATGGCCTAGTGGGCTTCATAAAGTTTTATGGTTGGGATATTTTGAGGGAGATGAGAGGAATTTCGACTTGGGCTTGATTAGGAAGGTTTTAAGCTTGCTTAGGCTTGTGCAAATGATTAGAGGATGGATTAGGATGGTTTAGGATTAGCTTAGGGATAGGCAAGTGGATGACATTTAATGAGGGTTGGTGAAGGAGGAGATATTTGTTAATTTTGGCTTGGGTTAGTAAGTCTTAACTCAATTTTAGGGAATGTGACAAGGTTAGGAGGGGATTAGGATTAGGTTTAAAGACATCTTCTAGAAGAGTCTAGACTTTGGATGAGGATAAAGACTTTTTAGAATAGTCTAGAATTTCCTAAGATGAGGATGAAGACTTTCTAGAAGAGTCTAGAACTTCTTAGGATGAGGATAAATTAGATTTTTAGGAAATAAATAAAGTTTTATTTATTTCAAGGATTTGGGTTGAGGAGATATTTATTAAAACTTTTTTAATAAACATGAGGATTAATATTTAATCTTAATTAAATATTTTGAGTTGGGATTAGGGGTAGGAAATGATGGGATTAGCCTTTAATCAAAATTAAAAAAGGATTAGAAGATTTTGGAAGAGGTTAGTGGTCTTAAGGAAATTGGCCAAGTTTTGGGCAAAAAATAATTTTTTAATTTATTTTGGGTTTTTTGGTCAATTTATTAATTAAATAATTAATAAATAAGGAAATAATGTTTAAATAAGATTTAAACATTTTTGAGAGGGATTCCTTAATTAAATATTTTTAATTAAGATAAAGGGATTTAATGGCATAAAAATAAATAAATAAATTAAATAATTAATTAATTAATAAATGATGATGTCATCAGGAATTTTTTAGAAAATAAAAATGCTTTATTTTCTAAAAGTTTTTAGCTGTCTACACCTACTAGTTGGGATCTACATGATGCACCACTTCTTGCCATTTCCTGTTTAGCTTAGAATATTGTGTTTGCACATGCGTGGATTTTATGCAAGTTGCAGGTACTAGGTATCGACTTCCCTGAATTGCCAGGATGAGCGTACCTTATCGCATTATCTCAATGGTAAGAGAGGGGAGATAATTTCTTAAGTCCAAATCCTAAACCCTTAAGCCATTTGTCCTAATTGATAATTAGGACAAGTATCTGAGTCGTGTACCCTCCGAATGTGTCGGATGATGTTAATTCGTGATTATAACCCTTTAGTTTGATTTTGTATGTGTTTTTCTATGATGGGTTTTTCTATGTTGTTTTATGAGTCTTTAGTGTATTTTTCTATTATTTAAATCTAATTAAAAGATTAAATTAATGATTTAATTTAATAGAAAATTATTATAATATTTTTAATATTTAATTATATTTAATTAATTTGGAAATTAATTAAATACAAAAAATTAAATTTGAAGATAAAGGTTATAAGGATTAAATTTAGAATGTGATAATATTTATTTAATTTAATAATAATATATTTAGAGTTTATTTTTATATAAATGCTAAATATTATTATTTAAGTTAATAAATATTTTATCAATTAAGTTTTGAAAATAAATTTAAAAGTGAAAAGATATTAATTTATTAAAAAGTTTTAAGTTCGCATGATGTATGCATGAGATTAAAATATAAGAGATTAATTAAAAAGATAAAACCAGTGAATTTAATAAGATATTTTAATTGCATGATGTGTGCATAAGTTTAAAACTTAATTAATTAATTAAAAACAAAGTCAAGTGGAAATTAAATAAAGTTATTTAATAATTCAATTTAACATGCATGGAAAAGATAAAGAAAGATTAATAAAAGTTAATGGGAGTTCGAGTTTGGTGAGCTTGGAGTTCTCCAAGGTGAACACACAATTAGTGCCTTGATTTAAGGAGAGGACTCCATATCTCAATTTGGGGGTTCATTTTCTAGAGAGAGGAATTCGGGATGATATTTTGGAAGCAAACTTGGAAGCAAATTTTGGAAGGAAATTTTTGGGGAAAATGGATAGAGAGAAGTCCTTGGATAGAAGCGAATTCTCTTGCAAACCTTCTAGGTGGTTGCGTGTTAGCATTAGGTTCAAGTAGGGTCTTGTGTTTTGATCACTGATTGAATTATGTAATTTGAAATCCTTGTCTACTTCGTGATTGTAAGAACTTGTCTTCTCAAATTTCATTATACGAGTCTGTCAATTCTTCATTCTGAATATTTTGCTGTTCAATTTCATTTGTATATAGGGGTTAAATGATCATTTAGAAAACATCGTTGAATATATTATGGATAATTATATTTTATTTCAAATAAGGTTGAATAAGAAGTCAAACAAATCTGAGAACCTCTTTCATGATTGAATGTTGAAAATCAGGATTTGGATTTGAATTAAAATGGAATTGAGAAATTAGAATTCATTCGGGAAGGGTTTGGGATTTTTTAAAAAAAAGAAAGAAAGAAAAGAAAATTTTAGTTTAGAAATTCAAATGGTTTAATGTATTTTCCCTACCAGACTAAGATTTTAGATGTTCAAAAAAATAAATAAATAATTTAAAAGTATATATATTGTTTAAAATTAATTTTATAAAATTTAATTAAATTTAAATTATTAGAATTAATTTTTTTAAAAAATAATTATATATATATATATATATATATATATATATATATATATATATATATATATATATATATATATATATATATATATATATATATATATATATATATATATATATATATATATCTATAAAATTTATTGTGGTTATTATATAAAATTTAAATAAATTTAAACTAAAATATATAATGTTTAATGTGGGTGACTTTATAAAAATTTAAATGAATTTAAATTTAAAAATATATATATTTGGGATGGGGGGTTTTACCCCACCCCATCCCCTTACCTCGTAACCAATGGCTTATGCAGCCGTAGCTGCTGCTTGTAGTAGTGCTAGCCAGGGCCACAAGCCTTTATTTAATAGCCGGCGGGCTATAAACATAGACAATATTTTTTTAAAAAGATTTTTAATTTTATTAAAATTTATTTTGTTTAAAGTTTGTTAATAAAATTTATTAATAATTAATTAATTAATTTACTAATACTTATAAATTTAATAATTAATAAATATTATTAATTAAGGATTATTTTTAAATAGTTTTGTATATTAATTATTAATTACTAATTAGTAATTTGTAATGCTAATTATTAATTTATAAATGTGAATATAATTATTAATTAATTTAATTAAATATAATTTAATTAAGTTTAATTAATAATTGAAGTTAATTTAATGGAGTTAAATTTTTTATTTAATTGTTATTGTTAATAATTAAACAATATTGATTTTAATAAAATTGTAGTTATTTAAAAAAAAAAATAATAAATCATTATAAATGAATGGTTATCCTTGATTATTATTTTAGGAAATTGACTTTTATAATGAGGGTAACTTTATATATATTTGAGTCGAATAAATGAATGGGTTATTGGGTGGAATAAACTGAGAATTCTTATACACTTGAAACGTACTTTGGAAAAGATGAAAATTGAAACTTTACTTTTAACTCAACCATGTGTTTTTAAATCAAACCAATTGAGAGACTTTGATGTTTTCTTTGTACTATTTATGTTTTGAGGTGTTGGGGTTGACCTAGCTTTGACTAGTCCTAGGATTTTTACCAGAGGCTCGTGAGTTATGAGTTTGTGATGTCATGATGATGTTTTGATCTCGATCTTTTTAACCCAACCATGGTAATGTGATGATATGCTCTATGATGAGTTTTTATTTTATTGTTGTTATTGCTTCCCAGTCTAATTGTGTGAAACTGAGGTGTATGGTTATGAGATATTTGACTTAACCATTTTTAAGTCCTCGAATAGTTATACTTGGGTTACTTTCTAGTCACCTTGATGGGATTGAAGTGTTTTCTATGTTCTTGTGACATGTTTGACTTAACCATTGTGAGTTGTTGATCAATATTATTGGGATGCTTTCTAGTTGCTCGTTGAGAACCAATGGATATTGTGATTTATCTTTTGGTGCTTTCCAGTTGCTCATAAAGAACTGATGTGATTATTATGGATTATCTTTTGATGCTTTCTAGTTGCTTGTATAGGACCGAGGTGATTTTTATATGATTATTTGATTTGTGATTTTATGAGCCTAAGGTAGGATATCTACTTGTAGTGTTGGGAAGTGGCTTGCAATGGGGGTTGGGGCCCTAAGTGGCTGCCAGGGTAACTCATTGTAAGTTTTTTAGTAAGTGAAAACATTGCACTAAATGAGGATTAAAATGAGCCTAATAAGATTCTTTGTATGTTCTCACCCATGCCTCGAGTGCTAGTACAGACTAGAATGGGAGTAGAGAGAACGCTTGGTGGCAACCTTGCATTCCGTAGTATGCTTTGTTAGTATGAGAGGATACTAGTGGCTGCATAGGGATAACTAGGGGGCTAGGGTCCTGAGAGACTACCAGGGTAACTCTAGCGTGATTCATGCAATGACACTTGCCTGCTTACATAGTAGGTTTCCTATGTGTCTTTGTGTGCCTTTGGGAATTAGATGTCGATCTATCTTAGAACCCTTGAGTTAGATTGCTTTTAGGATTTCCTGGACTTAGAGAGTATTTTGATATTTGTTTTGATATCCTATTTGGGACTTAAGACTATCTCCTCAGTGCGGTGGGAGTGGACCATTTAGGTTCCACGCGATCGGGTGGTAGTGCTTTTTACTCTTACCATTGAGATCCGTCTGTAGTCACTATGGCTGGAGCTTCTTGGGATGCTTTTTTATCATGTTTAGATGATATTATTTACTAACGCATTTCCTCATATTAATGATTAGCATGTGATAGGTGATGTTATCTACTTTCTAGGATCATCTTATGCTTTATTCTAACATGTTAGATTTCCTTATGCATATGTTGTAGCATGTTTTTAGTAGTGATGTCCCTATTATGATAGTATCAATGATTTGATCAGTTTCTTGGGATGTTACTCATGGGGGATGGCTAGGGGCCACGATGGTCTAATGATGCTATTGATGGTTGGGAGGAACCACGCACTCAATTAGTTGTGTTTTATGATGGATAGTTGTATTTCATGTTGGATGCTTATATCTTTTACTATGGATGGATATATCATGTATGGTGGATGGTTTCATTTATTTTACTATACTTTATATCATGGATTTGAGGAGGATGATGTATCTTTATTTCTTTTTCTACATATGCATATTCTTTTAGCCTTTCATACATTGTGACATGTACAGTGGATGATTGAGCATTCCGAATTTAATTTGCCAAGAGGCATTCAGAACAAATGTATATTATGGACATTGGACTTTATAATTATTTTTTCATGTGGATTTGGTAGTTGTTAGACTTAGCATTAGATTGAATTTATATCTAATTCAACATCATGGGATCCTTAAGAAATGTAACTTGTTATGTATGCTTTAGTTGATTGTATGTTATTGTTTCTACTACTATGTGTTTGATGTGCATGTTATTCTTTCTTATCGAAAAAAAAATGTTGGCAAACTTAGTAAAACTTTAGGTCATTTCTTTTGGGTCCCTTGGTAGTTTGTTATAACTATATTCTTGGGATTCATGATATATTGTACCTTATTGTACATGCACTACTCATGATTAAAGTGACATGGGGGGTTGATGTTTTTCCTTTGTTTGCCATCTTCCTTTGTCAAGTGAGCTTTCCTTTTGTGATATTAGCATCATGATGTGTTTAAGATTGATCTCCTTAGTACACACATATGTACTCTTTCCTTGACATGTAGTTCTTTTGGCCCACTTTTCCAATTTCCTATCACCTCACCCTTGTCTTCATTAGGGGGGTTCTTCTATTTTTTCTCATGCTTCCTTCATTTGATAGAGTGAGCTATGTATTCAATTTTTATTTCTATGTACTAGGCGGATGCAGTGGCTGGGTACTAATGCATTTTGGTGATATGGATCATTTACCATATAGACACTCTTCTTTTTGTTCCTACTTTGGATGCAACCTTCCATGATTCTATTGATCATCTTTTTAGGCTTTGATGTTTTATGCCATCTGTATCTTTGAGTTTATTTGTTTGCCTTTGTGTGCCTCCTGATTTAATGTAGATTATAGTTATTTTAGTGGAGGTTCTTTAGATTAGCAGTTACTTTTGACAAAGCTTCACAACTTCTGCATGCTTCAGTGGCGTTCTTCATGATCATATTTTTTTTCTTGTCTTCTGGGACATTCTCTAGTTTGGAGGCTTCTTTAGTCCTTCACTAGTTTCTTTCAACATGTTTTTCCATCTCTTTTTGGATTAGGGTTTTTCCCATGTGGTTTTCTCTATTTCTTCTTTTTTCAAAGATTTGGTTGTGCTTGGGTACCTCATCAGGCTTTGTTGCCAGGATCCAAATATACTTTTAGTAGTAGTTTCTATATTTTTAGCTACTCCCTAAGTTTATCTTAAGGGGAGGTGTTAGAGTAATTAGATATCTCCTAATTAACTCTAGTTTGCTTAAGCTAAACTTTAGGCATCTAATAATTAATTCTTTTATTAATTATTATGATGCAACCTAGGTTAGACCTTTTTCAGGGTTTTGATCTCCTTTATAAGAATGGTCTCTCATTGTAAGATTCATTCATTTTTGATAATAACAATTTCTTTTTTTTTCTCATCAAGAATCTCTCATCTATGGATTTGGGAATTCCAACCTCCATAGCTTTTACTTCTCTCTTTCTATGATAGGTGTTTGCATGTAGGTGATTTTTGGGAGTTGTGAGGTTGAGCTTTCATTAATTTCAACATCTCTTTCCATATGGTTCTAGTTTTGTTCTCTTTTCTTTTGGAATATGAATATATATGAGACATCAAAAAATTCCTAGGTGGCTTAAATATGGCTTGTTTCCTATAAATCTTCTTTAGGGGTTATGTTCTCTAATATTGAACATGGAAATCTATTTTGAATGTAAACTATAGTATTAGAGCTTCAACCTAGAATGAGATGTGGAGATTCTGGTTAAGCATCATGGCTTTGGTAGACTCTATAATAGATCTATTCTTCCTTTCTATCACTCCATTCTGTTAAGGATTAGAAATGCATTCACCCCCAATGTTGGATCTTAGTGTATTGATTTTCTTCCTAGTCTAATTTTTGACTAGTGCCTTAAACTATTTGAATTTTGATAATACTTCATTTGATTCCTTAAGTTTTGGGTAGTAAATTTAGGTTTTTCCTAGAGAAATCATTTATAAAAATTTATATAATACATGTACCCACTTAGGGAAGGGACTGACATAGGACCACATATGTCGGTATGAATAAGTTCAAGTACAATTTTGGATTTACATTCACTTTTGGGAAAAGATCCTTTGGTATTTTCCTAATGCACATCCTTTGAATGTTCCAATTTTTTAGACTAGGAAAGTTTGTTACACTCTTTTCTATAGCTAGTAAAGCATGAAAATGAAGATGGGCAAGTCTTCTATGCTAGATTTCACTTGAGTTTGAAACTTCATGGTTTAAGGCTAGGTGTTGATGGTTACAAAGTTTGTACACATTTCCATCTTTGAAACCAATGGTGATTACATTCTTAATATTGGAGTTCTTGGGCCAGGATAAAACTTTATCCTCTTGAAATGTGATATGATACCTTGGTTTGCAAGGCTAGAGATTGAAACCAAATTAATTTTGATGCCAACTACAAATAATACATTCTTTAGCTGAAGAGTGACTCCTATTTTTAAGTTGTAATGAATATATTCCAATTCCGTTTACTAGATATGTAGAATTATCCCCCATGGTTACTTCTTTAGTGGAGTAACCTTCGATATTTCAAATTTCTCTTTGAATCCTCTTATATGATGAGATGCTCCACTATCTATAATCCATGTATTTTTGTTAGAGTTTATTTCACTTGATAGGGCTAAATAGAATGCTAAATTCTCATCCTTAACTTCTGCTAGGGCAGCTTGAATTTTCTTCCTTTCCAGGAAGAGTTTGTGAGTGTGACCAAATTTGCTAGAGTCATAACATTATACTTTGAACCAATCTCTTTTCTTTTAAGTTTTTTTTCCTCTTCCTCTTTTCTATTTGAATTGGCCCTTCTTTCCCTTATTGTTTGTATAGGTTTGAAGGGCTTGAATTCCTCCCTCTTAATTTGGACTAATTCCTCTTGTGATTAGTTTTGACTCTTCTTGGGTTTAGGCATTCTTGAGTTGTTTAAAATTTGGTAGATTAGATTGAGAGCTCATTCCATGGATAAAATATTCCCAAGACAAAGGTAATCCTTTCAAGGCTATTAGACACAATTCTTTCTCATCTACTTGATTTTTGATGGTTGCAAGTTGATCTTTTAGTTCTACAAATATTAGGAAATAAGATGTAATTGACTCTCCATTGTTCATCTCGATGTAAAAAAATTGTTGTTTCAATGTGAGCAGTCTACTGGTATCATTAATTTCAAATGTATTTTTAATGGTTGTGAACATCTCATATGCGGTTTTGAGACTTGATATGGATGGAAGTATATGGTCTTTGACAAAATCTATAATGACCTTCATTGCTTTGTTATTATGTCTTTTCCAGATAGTTTTGTCTAGATTACTTTCAGGCATAGATTTATTTTCTTCCACATATCCTTCTAAATCCAACTCTCGAAGGATAATCATAATTCAAATCTTCCAATATGAAAAATTAGTGGCACCTTCAAGTCTATCTTCTAACCTTACATGATTCATCATGGTTATAGTTTGAAATAATTTAGTAGATCTAATATATGAAAGAAAGTAGATATTTTTCTCTATCAGTTAGGCTCTGATACCATTTAAAAGTAATATGATCTTTGATAGGTAATAGAAGGAATGAACTTACAATTATTCAATTGATATAGTTTTGATATGTTTTACATATATATTTCAGGTCTATTAATAATTTTGCATGATCTGGATATGACTATGCTGAATGTGAATATCCTTACTAGACTATAACAGTGATATGTACCAAATATTAGAGGAACAACAAAAGTAATTATATTTTCTTCATAGGAATGATGCATTGCCTTTTGATTGATGATCATTCAAGAGGCATCAATGAGTTTAGCTATAATGTGTAAAGTCATGTCCCCGTAGAGACATGACTCTACGTGGCACTTGTGCTACGTAGGGTCATATCCCTTTGGGGATATGTATTTAATTAAAGTCAAGTGTCAATCCAATTTTAATTACGGCACAACATAGCTATGACTTGCGATCATTAGAATTTTCCCACTGGTAATGTAATGTTTAACATAAAAATATTTAAATAAAAAATTAGCAAGTGACATTAATATAAGTATACATAAATAGATACATGTATATAAGTATGTACATACACATATGTACATGTATATGTATATATACAGACAAAAATTCACACACATAAGTATACAAATAATATTGATTTACTTGCTTCAATTCGACTAAAGCTATATCTTTAACAATACCATCAATACTATGTGACTTCCCATTTTCCATAGAGTTAATAGTGTCCTCAATCTCCTGAATATCAATGCTTTGGATAAGAATTTTAGCTTGCCCTCTATTGATTTTGTGGGACTGGGGGAGAAATTTAAAGAAATTTCTAAGGCCCTCCACCTTGTCATGGTCCATCTTAGAAGTGAAGAGATCTTCATAATAATTATGAAAAGCACATAAAATCTCTTTATTGTTACTAGTGAAGCCATTGTCAGTTTGTATAGACTTAATATGTTCTCTTGATTGCTTAGCTTTGATGAGGTTAAAGAAATATTTAGACCCTCTATTTCCATCCTTAAGCCAATTGGATTGGCTCTAACTTTTTTTCCTTGAATTTTGTCTCTTTCAATTTAATTCAATCTCTTTTTATATATATTCTCTTTCAATCTTTTAACTTTAGCTTCCTTACTCCTAATGATTTGAAACAACTTCCTACAAGTTTCAACCATAGACTCCCAATTATGTCTAACAACAAAATCACCATTGCATAATTTTGAGAGAACAAATGCATTTCTAATGGAATTATTAATATCTTCATGATTTAGTAGGGACATATTTAATTTGAAAAGGAATTTTCTAATCTTAGGATTACCCTCTTATCATGAGCAACTTGAATGTTAACAGAGATGGGAGAGTGATCATAAAAATTGGCTGACATGACATTAATGGAGGACTTCCCTAGATAGTGAAGAAAAGAAAAGAAAAATGGAATCAGATAGACCCCATGCAATCCACAATAAATTCTTCTACTTTTGGCTTGATTTTTACACCAAGTATATCAAATCCCTTCAAATTCATGTTTGCACTTTTCAAGAGGATCCTTGATTTTGAATCTTCTTTTAAATTTTTACTAGAAGAACAATTCATTACCTTTCCATTCATGTCTTATCCCACCACTCTTATCTTGATTATCCTCAATCATATTAAAGTCTTAATTGAAGATCAAATTGATATTTGGAAGATTATCAACTAACCAATCCTACAATCTAGATCTATCTCTATAGTATTTGGAGTATAGATATCGCAAATGTTGACATTGATGTCCTTATACTTAAAGTTAGCCCAAATAGCCCTATGACAAGGAGAGAAATTGTAGGAGACCAAACTGTCAACCAATTGGGAGCCCTTTCCTCTTTGGTGACCAAAATACAAATACTTAGCTTTATTCTAGAGGAACTTGAGGGTGTTAAAAGCATGATACTATGAGACTTTAATTTCTTGTAAGAAAATAATATCTTTATTATTAAGCTTATTACACCAATTTCTCACAAGTTACTTTCTATCAGGCATTTCAAGACCTCTGATGTTCTAACTATGTATATTTAAATTCATCATTGAGTATTAGAGGTGTTATTAAGCTTACATAGCCTATTGAAATAGTCTGGAATGACGTCATTCTGCATTTTATTACTCCTTTCACAATTCTTTCTAGTAGTGCTTCTTTCATAAGTTTTCCTTTTCTTTTTTTGGTAACAACTTCTATAAAGTCTTCTAAAGGATTTGAGCAATACATAATACAAATATGCAAAGCTCTAAGAATGTTAGATTGTGGTGACTGATCAGGAAAGTATTGTACATACTTCATAATTAGTGGGGTTCGCCAATTTTTTTTTTTGGTACTATTCGCCATTCGTAGATTCACCACTAAAGTTATGGCTAATTTATGGCTGACATGTTATAACCCTAAAGTGGTTTAATACTTGTATAAAAGGGTTTAGGGTTGGGTATTTTCATTATGTTGTGATGCAAAATTGGTTCTTGTGGCAGTATTGAGCTGTAAGGGATTACCGATTGTAATCAGGTTGTAATCACTGGATTGTAATAAGATCAGAATTGCTATTTGGTGGACGTAGCCTAGGGATTGGGTGAACCACGTTGAATCTTGGTGCCTTGTGTTCATTTCTGTGTGATCTATTATTTTCTATTATTGGTTATATTTGCATTTAGTTTTTATTTCTGTCCATGGTTTATCCTAACAAAGAATGCCTGCATGTAAAAACTTGTCACAGAGAAGAAAAAGACAAGAAGAGGCAAGGGTTTTCTTTGAAAATATACAAATTGTATTCTTCGAAATGAAAAGATGCAAGATAATTACAAATGATCTATCCTTATAGTAGGAGATCAAAACTCAAAAAGGGTAACCTAAAAGGTAAACTCTATTTGATAATTACTAATTAATTATTAAATGAGAATGCATAAGTGCATAAAGTGAAATCTTAAGAAGGGAGAAAAAGTAATTTAATTAATGAAATTAAATTAACCTTTTTCTCTAACACCTCCCTTAAGATGAGCAACAATGCAGCTACAAATAATGCAGAAAGAGCAAGGAAACTACAATGCAATAATGAAAGAAAACTTGGGTCTTGGCAACAAGGCCTGATGAGGTACCCAATCACAATCAAATCTCTAAAAAATAGAGAAATAGAGAAAATCTAGTGGGAAAAATTCCAGTCCAAAAAGAGATTGAAAAAAATGCATAAATGAAACATCTCAAGAGAATCTCTCAAGACCATAAGTATAATGAAAGCCTCCATGATAGAAGCTCAAGACTCCATAGCCCCCCCTCCCAAAACTAGCAGAACTCCTATGTCAATGAATATACCAATGTGGCTCCAATATAAAGGAAAAAAAAGAAATGGACAAGGATGATAAAACCCATGCATGTAAGGTGCAGTTAGAAGTCCTGGCTGATGCTCAAAGGAGAAAGCATGAGAATCCTAAAATAGAATCTCCAATGGAGGTGAAATAACAAGTATTTTGAATCTATCATCTGAGAGGAGATGTGTGTCCTCTAATATATCCTCAACAATTGTAGTAGGTGGCTTAATGACTAGAGCTGCAATAGTAGACAATGCTAAAGAGTAATCATGTGAAAGAGATGGAATTTGAATAGGAGGTGGAGGTGTAGAAGTCACAACACTAGTCTCAGGAACAACACACAAGTTCAAGTGACTTGACTTCACCTCACTAGACTCTCGTGAAACAAGAGAGTGAGTCTTTGATAGTGGAGATGGTAGACCAAAATATGAGAAGGAATATAGGTAGGAAGCATGATCAAGAATCCTTGTAGCAATAATATTGCATGTCTCACTATCTCTGATGTGCACTGAATCTGGTGCAAACTCAACTATCTTCCCTATAATATGATAAATAGAGAGAAGGTTAGAGGACAAAGATGAAACAAAAAGTACATCATGAAATGCACCATCAACAATGTCAATAGAACCTTTCCCATATATAGTCATAAAAATGTTATTCCCAATCAAAATGTGTGGAGTAGGAGAAGCCTCAAAAGAAGAGAACAAATCCTGAGAAGATGCAGCAATATGGTGTAAAGCATCTGAATCTAGTAACCAACTAGAAGAATGAGGGATAGTAGTTACACATAGTGTATGATCCTTTACCATATCTTTACCATCTAACTGAAATGATGATGATGAAGAAGGTTTGTGAGAAGTAGAAGAAATATCAATGTTTCTCTAATGAAGGAGAGCTGTCAAATCTGAAACTTGTTTGGCATAGCCATCTAAGTTCTTCTCATAGAAATATGACTCATCATGATTAGGCTTATTACAATAGGCACATTTTGGTCTTTCTAGCTTTGATTTACCCCCTTTATGAGGAGGTGGTTCAAATGAACTATGAGTGCTAAAATCAATCTAAGACTCTATAGAGTGAGATTTATGAGTCTTCTCCTTTGTCCCTAAAGATGGTCGAGCTACCAATGCATGACTTTGTGAGCCTATGAGAGAATCCAACTGAAGGAGCTTAGCTTTCTGTCAAGTCAACTAATCACAAAAAACCTCAAAGGATGGCATGGTAAATCTATTACCCAAAGCATCTTTGGTGGAATAGAAGGTAGAAGAAAAAATCTAAAAGTTTCCATGAAGCTTAGAAAGAATCAAGTAGATACACTCAATGTCAGTCTTTGTTAATAAAGATCTCAGTTGCTTGAATTTCATGAAGAAGTCCTCAATGGAGGGAAAAGAATCTCGTATAAGTGAGGTAAGCTTTGCCTCAATCTGAAGTGCCCTAACTCATTCACTATACCAAACAAGCCTTTAAGCTTGGTCCACATAGCTAGAGGGGTATTGCATCCATTAATATGAAACTATAGACTATTGGAGACTTGTAAAGCAATCAACTCTATTGCCTTATCCATCTTGTTCCTATGTTGCATGACCTCAAAAGGCCTCTGTAAAACTAGCCACACTGCATCTAAACAAGACCACAACCCTTTTCACTAGACAAGTCATGTCATCAAGGTCTTCCATGTGTGATAATTATGAGGGATTGGAAGTTATAGACAAGAAGAGGTCTCGACCATTGTTTTAGAAGGTGTTGAATTATTTTTGAATGTAGTTCTGGTTTACATAAGCAAATAATAGAAACAATATGACAAAACATCCCCCATGATGTAAAACATCGAACTCCAGCTGCTAGAAGGAATGTGTAAATGAGAGAAGAGCAAAAGAGCTTCAGATATGAATCACAAGTACCTATTTTTTGTAGGCCAAAAAATGACTAAATACTAAAAGTACTATGTCCACTCAATATTATTCCAAACTGATACTAGATCTAGAAAATAGACAATAAATCATGCACTTTAAAAAAAAATAGCACTTGAATATGTGTCTGTATGAGCCCGAACAAAGCCTTTGAAGTTGCAAAAATTGGGATTTGTGATTTTTAGAAAAATTTAGAAACAAAGATCACAACCAACCTGCACAATGCATGGATCACAAAATTCCAGCCCAAAACAAAAAACATTGCTCAGAAAAAGGAGTCCATATGAGTGAGATATCGTTGTTTGAAAATCACCTCTGTAATTATTATTTTTAAATCCCTACCATCACACCTCCAAAAATCAAAGAAAAAAACCCAAAAAATATTAGAAATGTTCTGTCAAACTCCCTTTCTCCTTTTTCTCCAAACACTGAACAAGCTACAATAGATCTGGCTCTGATAGCATGAAGGATTTGAGCAATACACAATACAAATCTGCAAAGCCTAGAGAATACCTACATATAAAAAATTTCCATAGAGAAGAAAAAGACAAGAAGAGGCAAGAGTTTGCTCTAAAAATATGCAAATTGTATTCTCAAAAATGAAAAAGATGCAAGATAATTACAAATGATCTATCCTTATAGTAGGAGATCGAAACCTAAAAAGGGTAACCTAAAAGGTAAATACTATTTAATAATTACTAATTAATTATTAAATGAGAATGCATAAGGGCATAAAGTGAAATATTAAGAAGGGAGAAAAGGTAATTTAATTAATGAAATGAAATTAACCTTTTTCTCTAATAGCTTCCTCACCCAAAGCTTGGGGTGTAGCAATATTGAGGGTCAAATCATTCAAAGTCACGATCTCTATTTATATAGGCTTGGAGATAGGGAAAACATTATTATGATCTAGGGATGCATTGCCTATCCCAAATTTGGCCTTATTATTAATTTTTTTAATAGCTAACTATTGAGAATTTAGAATGGGGGCATCATCATCATTGACTTTCTCTCTAATAACAAGGATAATCTATGGCTTGGAAACATAAGGCTTTGGAGAAACCTTTCTCTCCTCATGATTGGCCATAAGAACAACATAATCTTCCTCATACAGAGGAATACTTAGAGTTACAAATTTTCCTGAAAGATATTTTGGTAACTCTTCTCTAGAGCTATGAGCATCATTCTGTTTGTCAACATGCACCCTATCCATGGACACACTATTGGGCTTTTCTTTGATGTTACCCTTAACATTAGAAATGTTACTATTATTAGGAAAATCAAAATTATTTTGGATATTTTATAACAAGGGGAAAATCTTTACGATTGTGGCCATTTAGCTTGCAGTGGAAACAATCCCCCACATCCCCAAGCTTCAAGATTTCCCAACAGTAACTATCATCTTCAACTTTTAAAGAAATTTCATTAGGGAACACAAAATTAGGGTTAAGAGACATGAGAGCCCTAACATTGATATACAGTAGGGTAATTAAGATTCCTCAACTTGGAGGACCATCCCTAGAGGCTTCAACATATAAGAAATGAAATACTAAAATTTAGGTCGAACCCCTTGAAATTCAACCCAAAATGGTGAGGAGGAAAAAATGGCATGCTCAAGATTTCTCTTGGATGACCAAGGAAAGGCCCTAAACAAAGTTTTCCCTACGTTCCAAAGCTCTTTCTTTAGCACTTTCTCCTACATCGCATGATTCTTCAAAAAATAACAAACTTTCCTATTTGAACCATCTTGATAAAACTAACCAAAATCCCTAATTTATTTCTCCAAACATTATTAATCCAATCACCAAAAAATTTGTGGGTAGGAATAAATTTCAAATCCATATAGACAAAGAAAATAAAAACATTTTTATATCTTTATTGTTCAACTTTAATAACCTTTACTATGTCATCACTCAGCTCAAGAGTGAGGGTCTCCACACTACGCTTGAAGGATCTTATCTTTCCCGTCTCCACCATGCTTCTCTCCACTTGCAGAATCCTCTCCTTCTAGTACTCTATCTCCATTGGCACTGGCCCTTCCTCCTCTTGGTTCCAACTTCCACCTTGAAAAGCTTCCATTAAAAGCAACAAACTCTAGTAATGTTGGCAACAAATTCTCTACAACCACAACACTATACAAAAATTTCTGTATTGTATTGGTATAAATACTATTAATATTATTTCTACCATTATTACCATCTTTTGACCTCTCCTTACCATCATCTTCTTCTAGAGTGTCCATCAATTAAACAAACCTAAGGCTAATATCCAGGCATGCACCAAAGGACTCAATATTAATGATATATCGAGCATTCACATGCAAGATGAACCATGCAAAAAAAAAACCCTAGCACATGATATGCAAATAAAATACTAGAGCATGACTAGGAAAACAAAGCCACTAAAAGAAATGAAAGAACAACACTTAAGACAAGGACACTCAACAACCCTTCATACAAAAGAAAACAAATCAAGAAGCTACTGATGTAGTCTGTGACTTGGGTACAATGACAACAAACCCACTTGCAAACTGCTCTCCACTTTTTCCTATATAGATAATTTTAAAAAATTCACATTATTTTTAATATAGTGATCCAATTCATGTCAACTACTCCATATGCGATTGTTTAAACTAGTAAAATACCAAAAAAGTGCTACTCAAATAAAAAATAATGTTTAAACTAGTAATTACCCGTCTTCACCAATAGTAGATACACTAGTCAATGATCAATATCTAGATATGCATAAATAATCATGTTAACTAAATACTCCACTAAACAAGAGCTCTAGGATAGCTTGAGTCCTTGCCTTTTGTAAGGATTGGGCAATAGATTGATGTCAAGATTCCAAGGAAACATGTCACAATTT
Organism: Cupressus sempervirens; assembly: GCA_028749045.1. Classification (NCBI taxonomy): domain Eukaryota; kingdom Viridiplantae; phylum Streptophyta; class Pinopsida; order Cupressales; family Cupressaceae; genus Cupressus; species Cupressus sempervirens. Next base: position 28,835,573 of record CM053787.1, read on the forward strand.
CTAAAATGAACATCATACATGCAAATTTTGATTATAAAGATTTTTTGTTCAAGTGTGTATCATTGCCTATTGTGAAATTACAAGAATGATCAGTGTTCTTTAAAAGGCAAAAAGATGAAAGATTATTTATATATACTATAGAATGCTTAAGGCTTTGTATTATAGTGTAATGGATAAGATGAAGTTAGTGATGAGGTACATATACTTATTGGAACCTACCAAATATTAGGCACATTTATTGAGGTCAATGTGTGTGTGTGTGTGTGTGTGTGTGTGTGTGCGTGCACGTGCATGCATGCGTGTGTGTGGTTTAAAATTAAAGTTCAAGAAATATTAAAGGAAAATGCTGCAAGACTACAAAAAAAGAATGTTTTTATTGACACTTCTATCCATATAATGTTAATACTAATACCAAAAAATAAATTTCACTTTATTAAGCTTACACTTGATTACCATTCTCCCAAACAATACAACAATCACAACCTCTTCTTATATCAAAGATGAGATGGAAAATCTAAGGTAAAATATTGCTATTTTGGTAATAAAAGCCACTTCAAAGAAATTTTAAGAGAAGAAAAATAAAAAATAGTTTTGAGTAGTTAATTATAGCGCGTTTTTTCGCAAGACTCCTTATAGAAAAAATTTTGGAGTTGATTTCTAAATAAAGATAATTAGTTTTTTAAAAATAAATTATATATAATTTCTAATTTTTGTATATGATGTGCCAACATTTAAAAATATAGGATAAATTACTATAATATTATAAAGTATATATATCTTAGGATCAAGAATACATTAATTATTAATATAAAAGAGTAATTATATTTTAAATTGTCCATTATTAAATAGAAATTTTCCAATGACACTTTCATATTATTTCTTTGATTTAAAAAATGATTGATTATATCTACTAAAAACTTTAAATAATAATAATATTAAATTATATGTATAATATATATTCTAAAATCAATACAATATATAATTAAAAGTTTTTAATAAATTTTCAAGTACTTTTTAAAATTAAACAATAAGAGTAATAAAATTTTCAATTTTAAAATAACTTAATTTATATCATATTAATTTTTTTAATAAAAATATAATATTATATTAGTATTCATTAAAAAAAGAACAAATGTGCTCCCACAAAATATAACCCAAGTGTAACAATATTTGAAAAAAAAAATTAAAACCTTTAAATTATACTTACTTGATATATGAAATATAATATTCATTAAAATAATAAATATAAAAATTACAATAAAATAAAATAAAGTACATAAATAATTGTAAATAAAAATACTATAGTTAGACTATAAGTTCTTTAGACTATTTAACACTTTCTTGGGTGCATATAAGTTACCTTGTAGTCATTAGCCTGAGCCCTTACAAGGAATCAACATATTCCAATTATCAAACAAATTGTTAGATTAAAGTGAAAAGATTTCCAAACAAACTAGAGCCTTCTCGGATGGAACCTAAAAACTCCCAAAATGCAGATTTGAATAATTCGCCAACAAGTCCACCATTAGAATCAATCCACTGAAACCATTGACAAAAGTCAAAACCACTTCATAATTTATGTTTCTTACCATTTTTTGAGGAAGATCAACTTGAAACCTTAGATTCAATTTCATAATTGGACTCACTACTTGCTACTTTACATGCCAAATCAAATTTGTGAAGCTATTGAGTGTCATAGCTCCTTTTGTGAAGTGATTGAGCATCATAGCGCCTAAAATGGAAAAAAAATGTAGAGCTATTGAGCATCATAGCTCCTAAAATGGCCAAAATCAAGAGAATTTACTCAAGTTTTTTCGTGCCTTTGACAAAGATGGAAACAATTACATAATAGGGCCAAGCCTGACCACACTCTATCATTTTAGGGAGCTACTAGAGATGGTAATAGAGTCTGATAAAAATGGTGAAGAAAAAATAAGTTTTGTTGAATTTGCAGTTGTCGTGATTACTTCAAAGACTCAAGACTTTGAACTATCGGCAACACTAATGCTTTTCCTTCTCCGCCATGATCAAGACCCTTGGATGGTAATTTGATTGACATAACTTGTTCCAAAGACTTTAAGAGGTGGTTTTCGATGAAGCTGCTAGAAATTTACTAGCTTTCATAAACTTATTTATTATATTTTTTTAAGTCAATAAATATATATTACTCCTAGTAAAATTGACCTCATCTAATCAAAAAAGAAAAATAATAGTGAAAAGTTAATTTAAAAATATAATTTCTTTTTAACTTTAGGAATTCTCTAAATATGATTATAAAATTTAATTGTGTGTAGCAAGTGGGAACATTAGTTCCTTGCTTATATATAGGAAGGGACTAATAACTTTGACAAAGATAGGACTATACAATATTTGTTTAGTAGTTTTTAATAATACTAGTCTATGTAGGTTCCATATTATTAATTACCCGTAGGAAATAAATTAAGATATTTGATAGTATAATTAGCTACATGTTCATTTTATCTTCATCCTAAAAAACATTAAATATATATTTTGAAGCTTCCCTACATCCAAAATGAAAGGAACCTTCTTTTTAAGCATTTTCCTACCATCTTCTATCATACACTTAGATGGAAGGAAGCAATTTTTGGTTTGTATCTTCATAAGGATATGATTGCAAATCCTATGAGACAATGTATTTTGTTACATACTTGGAACAAGAGTTGCATGCAACTAGAGTCCCTACCTTAGGTTCATAGATGAGGGAGTAGGAGGAAGTGATGAGTCATTTGGCTTAGTGTTGTAGAGAATGATGATCAACATAGAACAATTAGCTTAATATTGTTCTATTCCAGGATTATATGTCCTAGAAATAAGAAACTGAGGTTTAAAACTTTGTTAAAAAAAAATTCACTCAAATAACCCTTAGAAAGTGAGGTTTAAAATTTTGTTTGTAGACAGAAATTTCACTCTAGTGAGTATTTTAGCTTATACTATTTAGAATTTTTATTTGCAAATGGAAGTTTCACTATAATGAATGTTCGAGTTTAAACTGTGATATTTACAATTTTGTTTGCAATTTTTATCTTCACTCTTGTGAATGTTTGAGTTCTAAAAATATCCTTCATAATAAATATAAACAATATTTATTTAGATATAATTTTTGATAACCATCAAGATATTGACTCTATTTCATATAATGTAACTTATCACTATTTAAAGTATCATTAATCACCTCCATAATACAAGAAATGTAATATATTATAAAGAAATGTGAACACATGAAATAATTAAACCAATAAATAAATAAATTATGACAACTACAACATGCTTCTCCTAACTCAAGGAATTGTTCAATAATAGTATTATTTCATTTCACTTACAAGTATTGTCTATCAAAAGCAATATAACCTATTATTCACCATGGTATATAGTAGACATTGACAAACGTAATTTTAAGTCACATCAATGGAGGTAAATTTGGAAAAGGGCTTCAAAATGAGGGTATGTTACGTTTATTGATACCTTGAAGAAGAAAAAATGGTGCAAGGTCATGTTCAAATAAATACTTATTTTTATTATGAGGATGCTAAGATTGGATTATAATGTAACTAGAAAACATGAAATTAACTCATGAAAACTTTATCTAAATATGTAGTATTACTAATTATTCCATAGTTCACAGAACTGAGCTAAGCTTCAATGTCCATAAAAGATGATATGGTTTCCATGAATAGCTTTTGAAGATTCTCTATGAATGTACTTCAGATCTCTAATTATCACATTAACATGTATTGCTTCTCAATTTGATTGATCCAGCTTTTCATTTTCTTCAATATTTTAGAACACCTCCTTTCTTTCTTTATACTTTGAAAATAAAACATCGAAGCATCAAATAATAAAATTGATAATCAAATGCAAAACCATGGTTATGAATATCATTGCTCCAACACCCACAAATCTTAAGCATTCCAAATAACTCAAAATAAATTTTTATTTTAAGTCCAGTCCAAGTACATTAACTCATATGTAACCCACCCAATCCTTCAATTTGTAGGTAAAATAGCAAGCATTCTAACAGCTTCACACAAAATAACAACAGGTCAAATTTGTAAATAGATTTACTTTGGTCGTAGGTACATAGAATTGAAGCTAATAAGAAGAGAAATATGCCAAAAGTAAAAGAAACAACCATTTTTCTTTTGAAATTTTAACAAGTGGGCACATCTGAAATCGAAATTAACAATTGATGGGTAACAAAATTAGAATATCATAAAAGTAACATTTCACTTGAATTAAAAAGAACTAAAACAAAAGGTTATGACAATCAAGCATAACTAGATATTTTTGTGCATAATTGTTTAAGACTTCAATATTCATAAAGGAAAATCATAATGAGAGTCAACAATAGTGACCTTAGGAAAGTATGCATACCTTATAATTTTAGTTGGATTTCTAGAGCAATGTTAGGAAATGAAAGCATCTTCTCATTTGGTTTCTCTTCAATTTCTTTTCACATGAACTATAGAGCTCATCATGTTGTTGATTTGTAGCATTGGTCTCTGCCATCACTTGACACAAGTCAAGAATTGAGTTATACAAAGAGAAATGCAAGTGGTTCCTAGAACAAAGTTTAACAATTTTTTAAAATTACTTTGCAATTGCTGAATATTTTATTAAAATGACCTTAATACGAATCAATTTTATGACTATAATCTCCATATGCTTTGAAATGAAAAGAAAAAAATAGGAAAACTCAAAATTGCTCATTTCTCAATGGAAGGTTTCCATTCTACAACTTTAATTGTGCTTGATGTTTATGAGGATTTATCTTCTTGAAAATTTGTGCATTTTCCATTGTATACATATTTTGTTGAGTATTTTCTTCATGTTGTATCTTTTGTATATGTTTTAAAAACCTTCAGTTTCTAAATCCTTTTCTATGTTTTGGTGCATTTTCCCCATTCACCATTGTGAGTAACATTGTTTATTACATCTTATATCTAAAGGTTAAATTTCCTTAATTGGCAAGTATCTAGATGTGTTACTTCTCATATGAAATAACATAAGGGCTCCCAAGCTAAAGCTTTTCTTTCTCTCTTTAAAAAACTAGTCATTCATGAAAAAAAGAAGTAATACACTTGTTTTTCTGTACAATCATCCCATTAAAAGAAAAAAGGCCCATTTAATTGTTCAATTGTTTACAGTTAAATAGTTTTCATATATCATATTGGGCATAAACGATTTCCATCTAATTATAGTTATATAGCTCATACATGTAGTTATATTTGATCTTTATAATACTCTCAACTATGCGACTTGATATTTATCATTATCTTATGCTTGCACTATGTAGCTTGATCTCCTTCAACTATTTTAATTTTAAAAAACAAACTATTATACTATATATATATATATATATATATATATATATATAGTATATATATATGTTTATAAAAAATTTGAAATTGAGCAGTATGATAGCTATGATATGTAGAAGTAAAAAAAATTGTACAAATGACATCGATGACTATAGTTATATCATAAAAAAAAAAAAAAAACATATTACTTCAATGATAAAAATTGAAAACAATTTGCACAATTCAGATTAGAGGAAATAATTTCAGTATTTTTTTCCAACGAATTATAGTTTGCCAGATTCTAGGTCTCCACTATGAGATTGTAGAGCATCTAAAATAAATCCTATCAGCTAATTTTTTTATCAATACAGAAAACTAATAAGATCAATTTTACAATTAAAATTCTTTCAAACTTTTTCTAAAGGTTATTTAGTTTAACAACATTATTATAAAGATTAAAAATTAAAAATTGTCAACTGTTAAAAATACTAAAAAGAGACAAAAACAAGTCCATTTACACATATTATAATATATTTACATAGTACAATTTAAAGTATAACATTTTGAAAGTTCAATATTATTTTCTACATTAACAACCATATTCTTTTGTATACAATCACAATGTATGTCATAAGCAACAAAATATGTATATAGCTGGTCAAATCTACCCTTCAAAATCTTCCAACTTATGTGATGAGTCTATTTGGGATTCCCTGCAACTATGCTGACTTATTGGAGAAGATCCAGAGGAATTTTCTTAGGTCCAGTTCAAAGGAACACAAGAGATTTCCTCTCATTTCCTAGGATAATGTGTGCTTCCCAAAACACTTAGGGGGCTTGGGAATTATAATATTGAGACCTTTCAAAAAATCCCTTCAAGCCAAATAGATTTGGAGAATATTTTCTAGCAAGGGGGATTGGCGTGATATCATGGAAGATAAATACCTTGGGAGACCTTCCATTAGACAACTGTTCAATGAAGACACCAATCCTTAGGGCTCTTACATTTGAAATTGCATGCTCAAAGCTAGAGAAATGACCAAAACCAAGGTGAAATGGAGAGTGGGAAAGGGTATAGAGATAATGTTCTGGTAGGACAACTAGATTATCTAGGGGTCTCTCCTCAATCTTCCAGCTTTTGATAGATGGGCAATACTTGCATTCTGAGGTTTTCCAACAAACTTAGTGACTAAAGATTAGGCATAGAATGGAGAGACCTTTCCTTAATCTTTGAGAAGCTCAAAAATTTGATAATTATCCTTCACACTGTGATTTTGAATGAGGATTAGGACCTGTTAGTGTGGGAGAACACTTCTTCTGGCATTTACTTGGTTGACTCGGGGTACCAAGCTCAGTTGAAATAGGATTCCAAATCAATATGGGCAAAGCCCTAACAACCTAGCCTTATTCCTAAAATCAGTATTTTCTTTTAGCTTCTCCTCCATAATAGGGTGCTTACTTTTGACAATCTCATTAAAAGGGGTCTTTACATTCCTAATAGATGCATCCTTTGCAAAAATTAGGCTGAGACTGCAGATCATGCTTGTTTATTCATTTTTCTTTCATGAGAGAGGTTTGGTCTCTTTTCAGCTTGGTTTTTGGGTTAGACTGGTATGCCCCTGCTATGGTTACTGAATTCTTTAGGCAATGGGACAACTCATGGAAGAGCTTTGGTCTTCAAGCCATCAGTAAATGGGCTTTGCCTTATTTTGGTTGGGAATATGGAAAGAACACAATAATCAAATATTTAGGGAAGCTAGCCTCCCCACCAAGATTGTGTGGGTAAAATTCTTAATGTCCTTTTGGAGAACTACATTTTTTGCAAAGGTTCTAGCCCATTTGCAGGAGACACCAGGGGTAGTAATGCCACACAAAGAAGAAGAGAGGAATATCAATGGACATTGCCCCTTATGGGTTGGCACAAAGCAAATTTTGATGGGCCGGCTAAAGGAAACCCAAGGCAAGCATGTAGTGATGGAGTGATTCGTAATTGCCATGGTTATGGCATAGTGGTGACTACCTTCCCTTTAGGGAACCAAATCAACCACTTTGCTAAAGCTTGTGCCACCCTTCATACTACTATGTTGGCAAACGATATTGGTGTTAAATGTCTTTAGCTCGAGGGGGACTTGAACAACATCATTAACTGCCTAAAAGGTGAGCATCCTTTGTCCTGGTCAAGGAAGCAACCATAAAAATCCCATTCACCTTCGATAGGGTCCACATGTCACATGAATACAAAGAGGTTAACTTAGTTGCTAACTAGATGGCCAACAAGGCGATCAAAGGGGAAACATCATACATGTAGATTAATGATGAATCGATTATAGTGACAACAAAAAACATGATAGAGATTGAGAGAATCCAAGGGAGGACAAGAAATATTAAGAGTAATAATGAAAGGTAATGGTATCAGAATCACATTAACTTTATTGAGAGCTAAGTATGGGCCGAACACAAGTTATCTTAATTGGGAGGCTTTTTGGTACACTTTATGGGTGATTGAGAAGCTTAATTTCTATTACATTCTCGAGAACAAAGGAAAGCTTTGTTTTAATGAGTTTTATATGCAATTAGTTCTTCCTTATTAGAGGTTGCAAAAAATTTATACTCTAAGCAACAAGATGGTGGGTGAAAGGTATCATAGAGAGTGAGAGGACAAGGCAGAGAAATGGAAAAGGCAGTCGAAGGTATGGGAGAAATCGAGGGATGGTGGTATTTCCAAGTTCATTGAGAAATTGCATGGCTAGAGCCCTAAGGTAACTGATGTTATGGTCATGTCCTGGAAGGATCAAAAAGTTAAGTTTGATGGGGTTGATTTCAGGGTAAATGAAGGCATCGTAGCAAAGGTCACTAGTTCCTCTGCCAAGGGAATCAAATTCTTTAGGGACAAGAAAGTTTCACTTAATGCAGTGAAATATTTTGCTAAAGATGCCAAGGTGATGAAAGAACTGGTGAAGATGGGAGCGTACAATGAACCAGATTCAATTAAAAAACTCTAGAGGTTCATCCTAAGGGCAATTATTTCTTACATTACACTAGATACAAGGTATGCCATAATCTGTACCTATGACTTTGTCATCCTTACACACTTCAGGTATGATATGAAAATCTCCATACACTACTACCTCTTCTCCTCAGTTAATAAGAATGTAATGGGTTACAAGAAGAAGTTGTATGCTAACCTAGCTTTCCATAAGGGACTATTGTTACTAATCTACAAGCACTTCAAGGCTCAAACCCATGGAAGATCTATTTCCCACAAAGTGAAGTCCTCATATGACACAAAAAGCTTGTATCTCCCTTCTGATACTGAGGATAGTACAGGGCTCCACTTGGACGATGATGAGGAGGTGACCAAGATAATTAAGGATTTGGGCAAGCACAAGAAGGAAAAGACTGGTAAAGGCTCAATGGGTAAAATTTTCAAGTCCGAGGTTAATTTAGTAGAGGATTATTATGAAGAGGATGAGGGGATGGGTACAAAAGAGGAGACTATTATGAAAGAGGAGTGAACTAGCAAGGTTTAGGCTCGTAGGAAGGTGGATAGCCCAAAAAATAGGAGAAGGGGAATTGAAAGTGAAGCTAATCAGGATTCTGGCAAGGGTCAAGAGACAACTCCCATTGCCCAAGAGGTCAGGAATGAGGATCATGGAAAGGAGAAAACAACTATTTCTTTCGGCTCCAAGGGCAAGAAAACTGTCTGGAGGAACTTCGAGTCTCAGACTAAAAAGATGGGCATTGTTAGAGAGACTATACAACCCAAGGTCTTAGAGGGCAATGATGGTCAAATTCATCTAGAGGAACTGATTGATCCAACAATGGTGGTTCTTAGTGACAATGCTAGGGAAGTAGGGATGAATCTCTTCAACAATTCCCATAACAACATGGTGGATAACTTCTAGTCAATCAAGTTAATTTTCCATGAAACTAAAGAGCTAAAGAGCAGGGTTATAGGGCTAGAAGGGAAGGAGGGAGATGAGGATGGAGTGCACTCTTCACAGATCGCCTAACTAGAGCCTAAATATTATCAAAGGATTAAATGATAATATTAAAAAAAAGAAAGAGATGATGGAGGTTGGTATAGATGGGAAAGTTGGCATGGTCAAT